>MPDP01000299.1:0-341686 GCA_030869315.1 Colletotrichum cuscutae
CCCCCCTATGGTGACTATACGACAGTTATGAGCCCTTTGCCTCTACTAGTTAGCTTGCACTTCTCTAGAAAGTCCAGCTTATATAAGCACACTGTACTAAAAGGTTATGGGTTCGAATCCTGTCTAATTAAATCTTTTCTTAAAAAAAGTGCGTTAGACGCCCACTAAGCAGCTGATAGTGGGTAAGTCCCTAGTTAGCGAGCAGACTAGCAGATTATCCAGCTGAGCTGTAAATCTGGGGGGGTGTATAGTAAACAAGGCGTAATTGCTGGCCGGCAATTACGGATCCGTTTTTGTACGACACTATCCATGTCGGCGTCAGGTTCCAGACTTCTTACGAATACACGTCGTAGCTGACATTGCATATGTATGATGGATCCCGATCCTGGCATGTTGAGAAATCCCAAGGAGGGGACACCGCCGGTGGGTCTGCCAACGCTTTTGAGTTTTGTCTGTGCATGCATGTCATCCCCAATTTCGGGAATGACACGAGACATAGACAACGTGTTGATGTGAGGAACTGATCATGGCCTGAAGTTGTGAATTCTCACGCAATAGCTTTCGGAGACCTCCAGGTTGACGCTGATGCACAGTCAGCGGAAATGAATGGTCATTTTCAGAATATGTCAACATGTGCCTAATCAAACAGGACTATCATGTTAAGAAGTCAGTCAGAGGTCATCGAAGACTGGGTCAAGACACCGATACCACCCAAGACCGCCGACATGCCTTTCCTGATACTCGGTTCGGCGCTGCCATTCGTGGCTATCCTGCTGCTTTTTGGAGTCTTCTTGTTCCAACTTGTGTACCGAACTTTCACAGGAGGTCTTTCGAAAATCCCCTCCGCTCACTGGACTTGCTCTTTCAGTCCCATTTGGATTCTTTGGCAGCGCTACCATGGGAAGGAATTGAAAGCTGTTCTCGAAGCTCACAAAAGACTGGGCAAGATTGTACGAGTCGCGCCGCAAGAGATCAGCATCAGCGACTATGAGACCGGTGTTCGTCAAGTCTACAACGCCGGGTTCGAAAAGCCGGGATACTTCGATTTCTTCCAATACTATGGGTAAGTGTTAGCATCAATTCCGACGATTGCTCCATCCCACTCTCACAGTTCTGATACCCCAAGTTGTGGCAATTTCACTTACTAACCTACTTGTGTTTAAGACAGCGGAACTCCTTTGCCAGCCGGAGCCGAGCGGACCATGCCGCATGCCGCCGACGGGTCTCGTCGTCTTACTCCAAGACGACACTCTTTGCCTCTGAGACGCTGAGCAAAGTAACTCACAGCATCATGTATCAACGTCTGATCCCAGTCCTCCAGCATCACTCTGCACGCGGACAACCGGTAGAGCTTCTGAGACTCTGTTATGCCTCAGGGTTGGACATGCTCAACTGTTACATTTTGGGTCTTTCCAGCGGACCCGACTTTACTCGAAACCCTGAGTTGACAGAGATGTGGCTGGAGCACTACGAGAACAGATACAGTCCTCAGGGCTTCTGGCTTCAGGAACTCCCAAAACTCTATCACGGACTTCGTAAGATCGGACTCGATTTGATGCCTCGTAAGCACTATGAATCGACCGAGTGGATCGAGAACTGGATGTTGCAGCATTGCGACAAGTCTGAGGCAATGTATCGACGCATGCAAAATGGAGAGCAGCCTCCTGCGGAAGACATCCCAGTTGTGTACAATCAACTACGAAAGGCTATGTCTAACTTGAAAGACGGCAAATTCCTCGATATGCAGGCGTCGGAAGAGTTGTCTAGAATCTCCATCGCCAGTGAAATCTTTGATCACATGTGTAAGGTAACCGAACTCCTTCAATGATCTGTCACTAACGAATCTCTGTCTATTGTAGCCGGCGCTCGCGAGGTTTTTGGTAAGTTTCTGGAATTTCACTCAAGCTACCTTTACCTGCTAATCTGACTAATCAGGCCTTGTTCTTGCCTACGCGGTTTACTATCTTGCTCAGAATCCAGCTCAGCAAGAAATGTTGAAGCATGCGGTTGCGGGACTCGGAATGCACGTGAATCAAGTCGGTCACAATGACGCTAACAGTTTGCCTTCGCCCCAAACAATTGAGTCGATCGCATATCTGCAGGCTGTCATCAAGGAGTCTCTGCGCATGAGACCCAACAGCACCCCGCTACCACGCATCACACCTCACAATAAATCTGTGAGCATCTCGGGAGTCGACGGTATTCCAGCGGACACTCGGGTCAACTGCTTCCAATGGTTTTTGCACCGGAACCCTGAAATGTGGACACAGCCAAACGCCTGGGTTCCTGAACGCTGGCTGGACCCAAATGGCGCAGAAAGGACCGATATGCCTCCTCTCTGGGCCTTCGTCACCGGTCCGAGAGCTTGTATCGGAACACAACTAACGTACTATCGTAAGTAATCTCTCCATGTGGCAAACATATATGCATCCTCGCTCTAGAATATCGATGATTCCAAGGAAGATGCTGACTCGATCTCAGTGTTCGGATACATTTTGGCTGGCCTGTTCTCCAACTTCAATGTCCAAATCGCCCGCCCTGAGACCTACGGTCGCCACACACCTGGATCTCTGGAAGACGAACTCTTTGTCTTAATGACGCCGATTGCTGCATAAACTGAGAAAGGAGCCGTAGTTTGATGCAATTCCCTCTCCCAAGGGCTAGTACCTAAGAATGGTTCGCATATGCGGTTGGCTACTTGTCGCATGTCTTGACGCAGTTTGGGTTCAAAATAGTTGAGAATGGCTAGTTGTACAGAATTTGTCGTATTTTAAATGACTAAAGATGATTGAGCGTCGTAGGCATGATTAGAATGGGTTTCGATATGCTAAACTGAAAGAAAGCTTTTGTATGCCAATTTGTCTAAGTCTTCTCTTTTTGGCATGTACTCTGCGTGTTCTGTGTCGCTTTCTTAAGGCACTTAAAACTGACTTGCAAATTTAACGACGTTGTCGGATTGGAAGTTTAATTCGACCTTGGCGTACGGCGGATAGGCGTAGGGGCCAACTATGGCCCCTATTCTAGATATTCGCGGCCTGACTAACCTACGGTCAGAATCTCCTTTTATACTTTTTATGTAGAAATATAAATAGTTTAATCAATCTCTTTATTAACTACGGTTCGAACCGACCTCTCTATAAGAGGAATACTAATACTAATTAGTAGTAAAGTTCTACTATCGTAGATTAGTAAGGTATATTATTACGTAGAAGAGACGACTTTTTAATACTATACAGGATAGGGGATTCGTACTAATTAACTTTACGGAGGTAGATAGAAAAAGGAAGCGATTTTTAAGTACTATACGGAATTAAGGAATTATAGCCCTTTACTACCTACGAGAAGTGGACGTTTAATACGTTAAAAATACGCTAAGTAACGGAACTACTTAAGCGATTAATCAGACTCGCCGTCGCCCTTAAGTAGTTTTTTTTTTCTTTATTAAATAACTTACCGCGGCCGGCCCGCGAGGGAGTTAAAAGATTTACTAAGTAATAAAAAGGACCGCTAATAAGCGATAATTGCCCGATTAGCGAAGTTAAAATATAAAAACGACTGCCCAAAAGATTATAAAAGAGGACGCCGAAAGACCGTAAGGGAAAGGATTTTTATAATAATTATTCTTAGCGAGCACGAGCGCAAAATAATGCGGTGGAGACTTATAGTAGCTAGAGGACGAGCTTGCTAACTTTATAATTTTATAAGAAGAAGGGGTTGACCTTACTTACTTATACTAGCCTCTAGAAGTAGCCCGGTATTTACTTTTAACTATTATTATAGAATACTATTTGAGAGGGATCTAGTAAAAGAAGAAGTAATTTAGGGATTATAAGGAAGTAGAGAGTAGGAAGTATACGAAATAGCGAGAAATTAATAATCGGTAGAGACCCCGAGCTGGATTATTACGTCTTTTTATAATAATATAAAAGTCTACTACGATCTATAGCTAGGCGAACTATACCCTGCTACTACAAAAGAACTATTAAAGCTTTTTTATATTAAGAAAAAGAAGGGTCTAAGAAGGGATAATAGTTAGCGATTTAGAGGGGTAGTAGTAGCTACTAGAAATAGTATAAATAAGAGTAGTAACGAGACGGCGAGAGGAAGTAGGAATTACTTAGACCCTAACGAATTTATTAAGTAATAAAAACACGGGTCTATTATAGTTAACGCGTAGATTAGACGTAACTCCGTTAAGATTAAATATACCTACGACTACTAATATACGTATAAACTAGAGAACGACCCCTAGCGAGTTAGGGTAAGGAAGGAGAGGAAGAAACCCGATCTTAAATAGAATCCCGATCCCTTATAAGTAGGTAAATATTAACCTAGATTTTCAGGGAACGTTAATATACGGAATTAAAAATTAACTTAATAATAAGTAGATTAACGCAGTATTAATTTATTTAATAAAGGCTTATAAAAGAAAAGGGTTATAGAGGTAACCCTTATTTTTTTAAATTATAAACGACCTTAGTTATTAGCTAGACGAGTAGTTCGTAAGCGCAAGCTTAGGAATCGTAAAAGTAGTTAATAGATTCCTCTATAAGTGAGGGGGATTACCTACGTAATTATAATTAAGAAAGCTATACGAAATCCTAGTAGTAATTATTATAAAAGAGGAATTTATACTATAGAGCTGGGTATAGGTCGACCGAGCGTATAACTAGCTTAACGAATTTAGAAAAAGAGTAAATAGCTTAGATTTCTTTTTAATAATTACTAATAGTAATTCTTTATATAAAAAGATATAGAAAACCAAAATATAATACCTAAAGCATAATAATAGATAATTCCGCTTATTTTAATCTATAGCTCGTCGCTGCTACTAATACGAAGTTCGGTATAAATCGGCTAATAAGAAGGGAAATAGACTACCTAAGGTTATTAATAATACGTAGCGACGTAGGGATCGTATACTAATACTAAAAATATAGTAGCGAATATGAAGTAATTTATAAACCCTAAAAAGATCTTTTTAAAAAAGAAATTATATTTTGAGGGGAAGTATAAGGTTTTATAAAAAGTCCTAATAATGTTTTATAATTACTACGAGAAAGTTAAGATTAAAGAATATTAGCACTATTTAGTTATTAATATCGTACTCGTAAATAAGGTGTCTAATTATTATTATAAAGTAGTGTATAATCTCGATCGGAACGACTTTTTTAGTATTATTAACGTAATCTAAAGCTACTTCGAAACTTATAATAGAAGTCTAGAGCTCCTCGCTAAGCTATAGGTAATCCCCTTCGTATTTATAGCTAGAATAATAAAGGGAAAATTGAAAGTAAAAGTCTTTAGAAAGCTTGTTGACCGAATTAATGAGCTAGCGAAGACCTAACTAAATAAGAGAACTAATAAATAGAAAGTTAGATATTCTTATACTGTAGTTTAGTACGTACTAGAGGCGAAGATTATTTTATACTAGGTATTAGAAAATGAGGAGACGCTCTGCTTGAGGCTAAGATTTAGTTTTAATATAGAGGCGAGGATGTCTAACGAGACAGTGGGGGTATCTAATAATACTATGTATTAATACTGTATAAACGATATCGAAAACCGCCCGAGCAGCTAGCAAAGGCAGAATATAAGAAAAAGTAAATAGAGGAAAGCATAACGCGCTAAACTTACCTCTAAACGTACGACGGCCCCTATTAATAGTATTAGGTCGATTAGATATATAATAGGAAAGGGAAAGAAGCTAGGTATAGTAATCGTTAATAAGGAGGCTTAGATTCGTTAACTGGGTAGAGGTTAGGCTCGTGAGTAGGGTAATAAAAGAAGTAATACTTTATTTATAAAAAGGACGGATATTAATAAAATGGATTAAGGATGCGTTTAGCAATAGGTCGCCGATAAGTCAGCGACTAGGCGCACAGACACCTCGTAAAAGCCTTTTACGAAGCAGAGCACCTCTCTAATAGACTCTATAAACTTTAGTCTTATAATATACTTATACCTATATTATACCTAATTAATTAAGTACTTATAGCCTAATCTCTTATAATTCTAAAGCTTCTATTTTTTATAAAGTAAATAGTATAAAAATAATAAACTACGAGAACAAATAAGACGTTAATAAAGCAATACCTTGTTATTAATAAAAAGCTATTAGTATTAACGAGCTATAACTATTTAAAATTAACCGGCCGACCCCGTTTTATATTGAATAACGAGACTATTATAAACTAAGTCTTATTTAAATACTAGTATTTATAAAAGAACTAGATAAAGAAGATAATTAAAATAGGTTATTTTTACGTATTATTTACCTTATTAATATCCTAAGAACCCCGTTTATTATAAATAGGGAATTAATATACCGGCGTTGTAAATTAATATACCGGCGTCGCTCTTATATCGGCGTCGCTATTTTACTTTTTAATTACTCTAAAAAAAGTTTATTAGTATAGTTAGATTTTATTAAATACTTATAAAGTATCCTAAGCCTTTGTTCTTTTACTCCCTTTACGCTTAGGTTATATTATTAAGCCTCAAAATTTAACTTATAGTATTTATTTATAATAGCTTTTATAATTAGAGTTAGAGACGTTCCCTAAGACTAATCTTAAGTTTATACCCTTACTAAGAGACTTCCCTCTCTATAAGAACGACTATTAATTAATTACGCCCTTTTATCATTATCTAACTAACTATTATTATCTCTTTTTTTAAAAATTAGTTACCCTAGCGTTAACTAATTTTATAAAGTTAGTAATCTTAAAGGGTAGCGCGACCCTATTACTAAGCTCCTAGCTAGTATATTTTAAAATACGTAACCTCTTATAAACGATTACTTTAATATAGAGCTTATATTATACTTTACTTACTATTTCTTTAAAAAAATAATAAAAACTTAGCGGATTACTTTTTTATAACTTTCTTTAGAATATAACCCCTCTCCCCTTAATAAATAGTCTTAGTAACCTTCTTATTTTATAATAAAGTAATTTAATAGTACTTTTTAGTTTATTAAATAAGTTATTAAAACTAATTAATAACTAATAATAGTACTATTTTAAAAATAAGAATATATTTATTAATAATAATAAATATAAGGTTCTTAAGTTAACTTATTACCTTATTTACCCCTATAGCTATTTTCTACTTAAAGCGAAGCGTCTTTCCGAACTATAGCCTCTTATTATACTCTAAGTAACCGATCCTTTTCTCCTCTTATAACTAAAATCCTAAATGTACTAATTCCTAGCGATCTAAAGTAAACTTATAATACCCTTTTCGACCGAGTTAATAACTTTATAAAAACTAATAAATTTAGTATTATAAAACGGAATAAGTATAAAGCTCGAGGCCGAATTATTTAATATACTTTTTAATATAATCGGTTTAGCGAGCTTAGGCCTATATAAGGCGCTAGTATTCGATAGTATAAGTCTCGTAAATACGATTATAAATAGTAAGTTATTACTAAGGCTTAAGAGGAGGATAAGTAGTTATTATATTATTATCTAAACCTTTAATATAAATAGTATAATTATAGCCCTAGCTTTAAAGCCTTTACGTACTTTTTATATTATAAGCTTATTAAAATAGTTAAGGATATTATTAAAACTATAAACTAATAAATTAAGATTTGGGCTCGCGATATACGTAATATTATTTAAAAGTAGTTCTTAGAGTCCTTATTTACGTAGCGAGATATTTATAATACTAGGGCTCGTATAAACTAAAAGAAACTACCTAAATACTTGCTAATTATAGCGTTAATTAAGCTATTTAATAAGCGAGATATCTTATACGTAGTAAAATAGGCAGACGACGAGCTAAACCGCTTTATTAGCCTTATTTAGACCTTTTTTATTATTTTTAAATATAAAAGCGATTCCCTAAGCTAATTAGCTTCGATAATACTTATAATACTAATCGCTTTAAGCTCCCTCTTTTTTAAGCTACTAAGTAGACCTATTTTAGATCTATTTATAACGCTACGTTCGGCCTTATTAATAATAAGAAACTAAAGTGTTTCTAGTTTTTTAGAATAAGTATCTACTAACTTATAAACTAATACTTAGTCCGTTACCTTACTATTATAATTATAAACTATAATAAATAAATAAAAGCTATACTAAATAAGCAGTTCCCGGACGTTTAGTAATAACTCTTCATTTACTATATTAACTTTAATATTATATTTAAGGCTAAGTAGAAGTAGGTTAAGGACTATAGCTATAGTAGTAATAGTAATAGGTCTAAAAATAAGGGATATTAGTTATTAATATAAGTAATAGCTACGCTAAGTAATAAAGATAAGGCCTATATTAATATACTTATTAATAAGCCCGCTCCTTATACGTATCGTAGGGTCTTTATAATATAAAAGCTTATTATTTTAACTAAGACTAAGTATACTTTTAAAAAAGCTTAGACTAAGCTTTATAAAGAGTTTAACGACTAACGCTTAATCCTTTAGTACCTCTATATAATATACCTATTTTTAAAAATATAATAAGCCTATTATTTTATTTAAAAGTATTAGAACTTTAGTACTCGTATTACTTTTAATATTAAGTTAAGTAATAATAATATTAAGGGTTATTTTTTAAAAAGTCTTAGTTATTTCTATTAGCTTATCGACGTTATATAAGATATAATTAGCGATTAAGAGCTACGTTTTTATTAGGCTTATATAAAGGACGAGGTACTTATAAGCTGGGAGTATATAGGTACTCGCTTTAGGTACTTAAGCGAACTTCGAATAATACTTTTTTTAAAGTAACTTATTTTAATTAAGATATAAGGCCGGCTTATAAAGAAAGTAATACTGTTTAGTAAGAGGCTATTCTTAAACCCCCTCGGGACTTATAGTCTAAATTATATTATTTTAATTAAGCTAGGTATCTTATACTATTATAAAGTCTAATTTAAAATATTAAATTTAGCTATTTTTAATAAGTAAGAAGTATACCCTTAGTAACGTTTTTATAAAACGTCTTTTTTAAATTTATACCGCCGGATCCTTAATCTTAAGATTACAATATCCCTCCGTAATAGGCTAAAGAATATAATATAGCCTATTTTATTATAACTAGCTTTATTTAAAAAAAGCCGGTTAGCTAATTAAGCCCGTACTATTTATAATAACTAAGATATAAGTAATAAGAAGCGAGGCCGCCTATTTAAAAAAAAAAATAGGTCGACGCTAGCTAGGCTTATAAAAAAGATAAGTTAGCTAAATTAAAGCTAAATATTAAGCTTATCTTAGGAATAAATAAGGAGCTAGTCTAGCGTTCTTAATAGGGGAAGGATAACGGGGAATTATATAAGTAAATAGCTAATATAGCTTAGTATTAAAAAAAAATAGAGCTAATAAAAAGTAGTCTATAGTAACGATAAATTATTATAACTATATTAAAAGAGGTAGTTAAGCAGACGTTATTATAATTTACTTTTTATATATATTTTAAATATATAATAAAAAAAAGCCTTACTTATTTAAGATTTATAAAAGCTTATATTATTAGCTTATCTAAGATTTATAAATCTTAAATAGGTAATATAATAGTTCTAAACGAGTACGTAGGTTATAGTAGTATTTTTATTTTTAAAAATCTTAACCTAGAGCGTAAGTTAGAGAAGATAGTAAGAATAGCTATGTTAATATAGTTACCCTTACCGCCTTTATAAAGAGGTACTATTTTTTTAGACTAATTAAAAAGTAAAATAGCGATGCTAGTATAAGAGCGACGCTAGTATATTAATTTGCGACGCCGGTATATTAATTCCCTATAAATAAAGCGTTTATTAAAGAATACTCGCCGAATATATAAAGTATAGGCGCGTATAGGGGTATAAATAATACTAAAATAGCTAATTTTTTAAATATTATAAATATAATAATAGCTTATTTTTATAAAATAATAAAGATAATAGTCGAGGACTAAAGCTAAGAACAGCAATAGTATAAAGAACTTATTTAATAGCTTATTAAGCGGCTAGTAATACTTCCGAGTTAATAAAAATCTAAACAGCCTTCTTTTTATTACTAAAAATCAATTTAAACAGAATTTACGAGTTCTTAAATAGTAGGCTAAAGTATTATTATAAAAATAGGTAATAGGCTTTATTAAAGAAGTATTATAGAGTAATATATTAAATAGGCCCTATTTAAAGTATCCTTATTATTATAAACGTAATAGCGTAATTAAAAAATAAGCTTTTAAAACCCCTTTTCTTAGGGCGACTTTTTAATATTCGTTCGTTAATAATATATAAACCTTATAACCTAAGAATAAGAGTACTATAAAAAGATAAGAACAAAAAAGATAAAAGAGGGCTAGACCCCTACTTAATTCCTCGCCGAATAGTTAGTAATTTATTATAACCTAAGTATTGAAAATATAGAGAATTTTAAACTGAGGCTTATTAATTCTTTTTTAGACCACTATTATAGCTATAAGACGATTGAATTTATTGTAAGTTCCTAATTATAAGAGCGTAAGATATAGCTTATAAAGCTAATAAACTATGGTTTATAAACTATTATAACCCTTTAGGGTCCGGCCCGCTTTGTTAGGGGCCATTTTCACTTTTATAAATAAGCTAGTCTATTAGGGTTAATATAATGTTTTTATTACGTTCTACTTTAATAAGACGTAATAACTAACTATAGCTAGCCACAGCTATTATTAAGTAAAACGATCCCGCCGTAATATATTAATCGCCCTTTTAATAGCCGAATACTACTCCCTACTTTCTGCCCTATTTAACAACTTTAAAATATCTCTATTAGTCTTTTTAAATCTACTCTTATACTACGTTTTTAGAGTATTAATAATACTCTAGAGTCGGTTAGGTATTTCGAGGCTATATTATATAAACTAGGCGCCGATTAAAATAATAGCTATATTAATATACTTTTTTTCATTTTTAAATCGATAGTATTTAATTCGTATTCTTTTAAATAATCGTACTATAATTTAGGGTCCTCTAGTATAATACTTAAGGGATCGAACTTCTGGCTATTAAAGAAGTCCTAGGGGTCGATAATTACTGGGCGTGGGCGTTTCGGTATTTTAATAGTATATATTTAAGACGATAGGGCGATAACAATAGCGCGATAATAGTAGATAGTAAGGGAAGCGCTTTTTGACTTTGATAAAAGAAACGAGGGAAAGAATATATATACATATATATATATACGAGTAAAGTTAAAAGTATATAAGTTTAGTAAACATCGCAAGGTCGATATCACTCTTAACGACGGCGACGAGAGCATCTCTAATACTACTATTATAAGCTACTATTACTTAGAGGGGCCGTAAACTTAGCTAAGTAAGTAGTTTATAAAGTAGTAGCGTTAGGTGCTTAATATTACTATTAATAATCCCTAGTTATAAACTTTATAAGATAGAAAGTTAGAAAAGAGGAAATATAAAAATCCTAAAGATAGTCTAATAAAATAGTAGGGGTATTTATTAATATAACATATTAATACTATATAAACAATATCGAGAACCGCCTGAGCAGCTAGCAAAGGCAGAATATAAAAATAAAAATAAACTATTATAAGGGCGGCGACGAATTATAAAAGGATAGTAAGAAGAGGCCGTACCTATTATTTAAGTAGTCTCGCTAAATATCTTTTCTTATAGAAAGGAAAGTAGGGATAGCTCTCAAGGACTAAGCCCTAGAGACTTATTAAAAATAGCGTTATATAAGTTATTTAATAAGAGTACGTACGCCGAGGTATTCTAAAAGCGTTCAAATAGTAATATTAAATACTTTATATATAAAAAAGGGAATTAATATACCGGCGTCGCAAATTTATACACCGGCGTCGCTCTTATACCGGCGTCGCTATTCTACCTTTTAATTAGTTTAAAAAGATTTATTAGTATAGTCAAATTCTATTAAATACTTATAAAGTATCCTAAGCCTTTGTTTCTTTACTACTTTTATACTTAGGCTATATTAATAAGCCTCGAAATCTAATTTATAGTATTTATTTTTAATAGCTTTTATAATTAAAATTAAAGACGTTCCCTAAGGCTAATCTTAAAGTAATACCTCTACTAAAAGACTTTTCTTTTTATAAGAGCGACTATTAATTAATTACGGCCTCTTATTATTATCTAGCTTACTACTATTATCTCCCTTTTTAAAAAGTAGCCCCTTTAGTATTAGTTAATTTTATAAAGTTAATAATATTAAAAAATAGTACGACTTTATTACTAAGCTCCTAGTTAGTATGTTATAAAATATACGACCTTTTGTAAACGACCATTTTAATATAGAGCTTATATTATACTTTACTTACTATTTTCCTAAGAATATAACAAAAACTTAGTTAATTACCCTTTTACGACTTTCTTCTAACATATAACCCCTCTTCCCTAACGAATAGTCTTAGTAACCTTCTTATTTTATAATAGAGTAGTTTAATAATACTCTTTAGCTTATTAAATAGGTTATTAAGACTAATAAATAGTTAATAATAGTACTACTTTAATAATAAGAATATATCCGTTAATAATAATAAATGTGGGCCCTAAGTTAACTTACTACTTTATTTACTTTTATAGCTATCCTTTACTCGAAATAAAGCGTTTTTTTAAACTATAACCTTTTATTATACTCTAAAAAACCGATCCACGTCTCTTTTTATAACCTAAATCCTAACTTACTAATTCTTAGCGATCTAGAGTAAACCTAAAATACCCTTTTTAACTAAGTTAATAACTTTATAAGAGCTGATAAATTTAGTATTATAAAGCGGAATAGATATAAAGCTCAAGGCCAAATTATTTAATATACTTTTACTTAAATAGCAGTTAGGGGGTTGAGATAAGATAAGGAGTAGTTAGATAAGATAGATAAGATAGAGCAGTGAGATAGGATAAATAGAGCAGAAGAAGTTGTGTTATTATTATGTGTATATGTACTATATTAGTTATTCTATTTTCTACTTCTAAAGAGGAAAGATAACCTCTATATATAATACTAAAAGGAGGTTATGAGGGATATATTGAGACAGTTGGGTATTTTAATTTCCACTAGTTTTAACTAATCGTAGCTAGTTTCTACTAGTGCTAACTAGTTTCTACTAGTGCTAACTAGTTTCTACTAGTGCTAACTAGTTTCTACTAGTGCTAACTAGTTTCTACTAGTACTATCTTACTAATATTAGTACTGACTTGTTTCTACTAGTGCTAACTAGTTTCTACTAGTACTATCTTACTAATATTAGTACTGACTTGTTTCTACTAGTACTAACTTATTTCTACTAGTACTATCTTACTAGTACTAGTACTATCTTATTTTTACTAGTGCTATCTTAGCTGTTTTCAGCTACGAATGTATAGGTTATCCCTTAATTCGTACCTTATTTTATTCAGACGAGGTCGTAACTAGGCGAGCCGTATACCAAAATATAGCTCATTTATATAGCTACTTATAAATAAAGTCCGTTTATTATCTATACTATTATTTCATAAAGTTATGCCCTTTTGTAACTAGTGTATTTTTATATTTATATTCTTAGTCTTTTTAATATAATTAGTTTAAAAAGCCTAGGCCTATATAAAGCGCTAATATTCGATAGTATAAGTCTTATAAATATAGTTATAAATAGTAACTTATTACTAAGGCTTAAGAAGAGAATAAGTAGTTATTATATTATTATCTAGACCCCTAGTATAATTAATATAATTATAGCCCTAGCCTTAAAGCTTTTACGTACTTTTTATATTATGAGCTTATTAAAGTAGTTCAGAATACTATTAAAACTATAAACCGATTAGTTAGGATTTAGGCTCGTAATATACGTACTATTATCTAACAGTAGTTCCTAGAGTTCTTTTTTATTTAGCAAGATATTTATAACGCTAGGGCTATTATAAACTAAGAGAAACTAGCTAGATACTTATTAATTTTAGCGTTAATTAAGCTATTTAATAAGCGAGATATCCTATATATAGTATTAGAAGTAAATAACGAGCTAAACTGCTTTATTAGCCTTATCTAAACCTTTTTTTTTACTATTTCTAAATATAAAAGCAATTCCCTAAGATCATTAGCTTCGATAATACTTATAATACTAATTATTTTAAGCTCCCTATTTTCTAAGCTACTAGGCAGACCTGCCTAAGATCTATTTCTAACGCCGCATTTAGCCTTATTAATAATAAAAAACTAGAGGGTTTTTAGTTTCTCTTAGTAAGTATTTACTAGCTTATAAACTAATACTCAGTCCATTACCTTATTATTATTATTATAAACTATGATGAATAGATAAAAGCTATATTAAACGAGTAGTTCCCGGAAGTTTAATAATAACTTTATATTTATTATATTAATTTTAACATTATACTTAGGGCTAACCCTTCGGGGTCCGGCCCGCCTTATTAGGGGCTATCTTCGCCTTTATGAGCAAGCTGGTTTATTAGGGTTAATATCGAGTTTTTATTACGTACTTTAATAGGACTTCATAACTAACTATAGCCGGCCGCAGCCGTTACTAAGTAAATACTAACAATCCCGCCGCAATATATTAATCGCCCTTTTAATAGCTAAATACTACCCCTTACTTTCTGTCTTTATTTTATTTAATAATAACCTCTCCCTAATATTCCTATTTAATACGCTCGCCTACGCTCTTTCTAAGCTCTTAATTATACTATTAAGTCTAGGCTTATTTATACTTTATTATATTAAAAAAACGTCGATAAGGGCGACGTTTATAATAATATATCTATCTATTTTTTATAAATCGATATTACGGATATAGGATTTCTTAAAGCGGTCTTATTATAGCTCGGGGTCGTTTAGTAATATAATACTCGTAGGATCGAAGTTCTAATTATTAAAGAAGCCCTAAGGGTCGACGAGTTATTAGCGTCTTAGTATTTTAATAAAATATACTTAAGAATAAGTAGATATTTAGATAGTAATAGTAATATTAATAGTTATATTAATAATAATAGCGTAATAATAATAAATAGTAAGAGAAGCGTTTTTTGCCTTTAATAAAGGAAACGAAGTAACGAATATATATATATACGAGTTAAAGTTAAAAATATAATAAATATCGTAAGGTTAATATTACTCTTAGTAACGGCGACGAGGGCATCTCCGATACTACTATTATGAGCTACTATTACCTAGAGGGCCGCAAACTTAGCTAAGTAAGCGGCTTATAAAGTAGTAGCGTCGGGTACTTAATATTATTATTAATAATCCGTAGTCATAAACTTTATAAAAAAGAAATTTAAAAAGGAGGAAGGAAATCTTAAAAGAAATAGCTTATTAAGATAGTGGGAGTATTTATTAATACTATATATTAATACCGTATAAACGATATTAAGAACCGCCCGAGTAGCTAGCGAAGGTAGAAAATGAAAATAAATAGCCTAGTATTTAAAAAAAAGAACTAATAAAACGTAGTTTATAATAATAATAAATTATTATAACTACGTTAAAAAAAGTAGTTAGGTAGATATTATTATAATTTACTCTCTATATATCTTAAGTATATAATAAAAAAAAGCCTTGCTTATTTAAGATTTATAAAAGCTTATATTATTATAATTTAGCTTATATAAATCTGGGATAGGTAATATAACAGTTCTAAAAAACTATATAGGTTATAGTAGTATTCTTATTTTTAAAAATCTTAAACTAAAGCCTAGGTTAGAGAGGATAGTAAGAATAGCTTTATTAATATAGTTACCCTTACCGCTTTTATAAAGAGGTATTATTCTTTTAGACTTATTATAAAGTAAAATAGCGACGCCGGTATATTAATCTACGACGCCGGTATATCAATTCCCTATACTAAAATATCTTATTATTTAAAAGAAAAGGACTTTATTTTATAACCTTAAAAGAATATTATGAATAACGACTTGAATAACCTTATTATTAATATTAAAAAGATTAATATTACGTATTAACTTTCAGGACTAAAGTTACGTAAGGGGGGAGTAATTATAATAGATTTAAAATATATTTAGTAATAGGTCGCTAATGAGTTAGTAACTAGGCGCATAGACACTTTATAAAAACCTTTTACGAAGCAGAGCCCCTCTCTAATAGACTCTATAAGCTTTAGTCTTGTAATATACCTATACCTATGTTATACTTTACTAGTTAAGTGCCCATAGCCCAATCTCTTATAATTAGTTGAGTAACTACTCCGAAGAAGAGCATATTAAATCGTATAAATAATATAGAAAGTTAAGGGTAGGAAAAGGAAGAATTAGCCTTAATTAATTCAACTAATTCCCTATAATATTTATTTTTATATTCTGCCTTTACTAGCTACTCGGGCGGTTCTCAATATCGTTTATATAATATAAATATATAGTATTATTATATACTCCTACTATGGCAATAGACTATTTTTTTAGATTTTCTATATTTTTAACTTTCCTTTTTATAAAGTTTATAACTACGGATTATAAACGGCGATATTAGGTACCCGACGCTACTACTTTATAAGCCGCTTACTTAGCTAAGTTTATAGCCCCTCTAGGTAATAATAGCTTATAATAGTAGTATTAGAGATACCCTCGTTATTATTATTAAGAGTAATATCGACCTTATGATATCTACCCTAATTCGTTACTTTATTTTCTTTATCGAAATTAAAAAACGCTTCCCTTACCGTCTATTATTACTCTATTATTACTGTCGTTCTATTACTATTACTATCGAATTATCTACTTTAAATATATATTATTAAAATACTAAAACGCCTATACCTAGTAATTATCGACCCCTAGGACTTCTTCGATAGCTAGAAGTTCGATTTTATAAATATTATATTAAAAGACCCTGAATTATAGTATAATCGTTTTAAAGAATACGGATTAGATACTATTGACTTAAGAATTAAAAAGAAGTATATTAATATAGCTATTACCTTAACTAGCACCTAGTTTATATAATATAGCTTCGAAATACCTAACTGACTTTAGAGTATTATTAATATTTTAAAAACGTAGCATAAGAGTAAATTAAAAAAGATTAAAACGGATTTTTTAAAGTTATTAAATAGGGTAAAAAGTAGATAGTAGTATTCGGCTATTAGAAGGGTAATTAATATATTGCGGCGGGATAGTTAGTATTTTAAGTTCGGTTAGTATCGATAGTTAGTAATGGCGGCGGCCGGCTATAGTTAGTTATAAAGTCCTATTAAAGTACGTAATAAAAACTTAATATTAAACTCCCTATAATATATAAGCGTAGATCTGGGGGTAGGGAACCTAGTAAAAGTAGCTAAGTCAGCGGCCTAAACTATTAAAACTTATTAAGAGATTTAGAAAACAAAGAAGACCCTACCCTATATACTGACGAATTAGATTATAACAAAATCGATAATATTAACTACTCTTTTTTCGCGCCGTTAGCTTTAGGAAAATATACGAGGCTGAACAAATAAAAAGTAGTAGAAGCTCTTAATAAGTAGGCCTTTATTTATACATAGTAAGGGAAGATCCCTTAGATCATAAGGATAGAGGTGGGTAAAGAGGCGAATTTAATAGGGCCGAATTTACCTTTTCTAATACCTAAAGAAACTCCTAAGGAATATAAAAAGAAAGATAGTGCTAAGTAATTTCAGGAGTAATTAAAGGGAACTTTTTTATATTACTTAGATTATTTAAACGCTGAGCTCATTAACATATTCTACGTAAGTAAAAGGTATAGCCTAGATACTTTTTATAGATTTATTCTAGATACTAGGGTATTATAATAGTTTGTTATAATAGCTTCAACTATCCAAGACCTTACCGCACATTACGTAACCTCGGTTATAAAATCACTAAGATCTACTACGCTTATACGCTCTATATTAAAGCAAGCTTCGTATACGTTTCCTATTTCTAATAAATAACCGTTCTTTTTTACTTTAGTCGATACACCTATTTCAATTTTATAATAGTTATTAGCCTAGCTCTAATTTAAACCCCTATACCTCTATTAAAAAGTTATTTCTTAAGGACTATAATTTACTATATCTTTTATTATAAATATAATTTAACTCCTATTACTTTTATTAATTTTATTTTTAAATAAATAAGATATTTTTTAAAAAGTTTATTAATATTCTTAAGTAAAAACTTAATTACTAACGAGACTAGCTACAGTAGTACTTCGCTCTCTAAGTTAAGGCCCGTTCGAAGGATATCTAGGACTTACTAGACCTAAACGACTATATTTTATTATTAAATCCGTTACTTTTTAATAAATATATTCTTTTAATTAAAAAGTATATTCAAATAATAAATACTACTTAAAATGAATTATATAAACGGCTATAAATAAATATTTATGAAGATTCGATAAGTTTACCTAGTAATATACTAAATTAAACTTAGAAACTTAGACTATAAATAATTATATTAAGTAGCTAGTAGCTTTAGTAAAACCAAAAGCTATGATAGCGAATTAGGTACTACTTCTTAAAAAATACGCGTCCTTTACTTAGTAAACCGTATTTAAAACGATCTCTTATTAAAGAAAAAGAGATTGTATAAGTTAATAGATTGTTAGATCTTCTTTACGGTTGCTTAAGAAATCTTAGAAAAAGTTAAAAAATAGCTTATCGATTTACTAAACTAGTCTCTTTATACCGTAATCCGGGTCCTTAAATAATAATACTTATTAAGCGACTCTAACTCGTTTATAGTCGTAAAAAAGGAATTGAATATAGTTATAAATAGAGCTAACTTAAGTATAAATCCTATAACTTAGATTAAGGATTTCCTTTTAGTTTATTATTAAGTAACGTAGCTTAAGCTACTTAAAGTATAGGGTACCCTTATATTAAAAACCTTTCTCTATACGACCGTACGTCGCTTTGCCCTAAACTAATCTAACTAAGAGCTTATTAAGATTATTAAACTAAAATAGAAAAAGGAAACTATCCCTAATATAAGGTATTGTATTAAGATCTTTAATAACTTTTTATATAAATCAGCGGTATATAATAAAAGCTATAGCCGACCTAGTATTTACTTTTATATTCTAGGTTTACTAACTACTCGGGCGGTTCTCGATATCGTTTATATAGTATCAACATATAGTATTAATAAATACTCCTACTATCTCGATAGACTATTTTTTAGATCTTCTACTTTCTAACTTTCCTTCTTATAAAGTTTATAATTACGGATTATTAATAGCGATATTAGACGCCCGACGCTACTACCGTATAAGCTACTTACTTAGCTAAGTTTGCAGCCCCTCTAGGTAATAGCTTATAACGGTAGTATCGGAGATACCCTCGTTACCGTTGTTAAGAGTAATGCCGACCTATTCG
Organism: Colletotrichum cuscutae; assembly: GCA_030869315.1. NCBI lineage: Eukaryota > Fungi > Ascomycota > Sordariomycetes > Glomerellales > Glomerellaceae > Colletotrichum > Colletotrichum cuscutae. The sequence continues at coordinate 19,289 of MPDP01000299.1, forward strand.
TTACCTCGTTTCCTTTGTCAAAGTCAAAAAACGCTGCTTCCCTTGCCGTCTATCGTTATTATACTATCGCTATCGCCCTATCGCTATCGCTATCGAATCGTTTACTTTTTCTTAAATATATACTATTAAATACTAAAACGCCCACGCCTAGTAATTATCGACCCCTAGGAGCTTTTTAATAGCTAGAAGTTCGATCCTATAAGTATTATACTAAAGGACCCCGAATTATAATACGATCGTTTTAAAAAATACGGATTAAATACTATTAATTTAAAAATTAAAAAGAGGTATATTAATATAGCTATTACCCTAATTAGTACTTACCTTATATAATATAGTCCTAGAATACTCAACCGACTTAAAAATATTATTAATGTTTTAAAAACGTAGTATAAGAGTAGATTAAAAAAGACTAAAAAATATTTTTTTAGAATTATTAAATAGGGCAGAAAGTAAGGGGTAGTATTTGGCTAGTAAAAAGGCGATTAATATATTATAATAAGATTATTAATATCTTAAGTTTAGTTAGTATCGATAGTCGGTAATAGCTACGGCCGGCTATAGTTAGTTATAAAGTCCTATTAAAGTACGTAATAAAAACTCGATATTAACTTTAATAAACTAGCTTATTTCTAAAAGCGAAGATGGCCCCTAATGAGGCGGGCCGGACCCTAAAGGGAGCCGACCTACTATAGTATTTATATTACTTAGAAGTCGCTCGGACTCCCCGGAGTAGAATAAAATAGCTCTTAGCTCGTTTAACTACTACCCTTATAAAGAGTCCTACTACTAAAGACTAGTTAATTATATAAAAATAGAGCTAGCCCTTAAAAAAAAATAAAGCTAGAATACGTTTAGATAAACGGTAACGAGGTAAAAAAACAATTTCCTACTTAAATTAGGACAAATATACTAAGCTCTAAGCCGACCTCGCCTAGATAGGCTAGATTATAGCAAAACGACTTCCTAAATAGGGTAATAATAACCGACACGGCTAGGGAAACATAACTAAATCCGATAATAGGTTTAATAAGTAAAGTAATAAAAAAGATTCTAAGGTAACTTACCCCGTAAATATTATAGTTATAATTATTAACGTTAGTCTACTCCCTAAGCTTAGTACGGAGGGGAATCAGAATAGTAATTCTACTATTGTCTTTTTATAGGCCCATACCTCTTTTTCAAAAACATAGTAATAGATAACTATAGTACTATATACCTCGTTGATAACTAACTATTTTTAAAACCGGATTTTATTTAATAATATAATAGTACTAAGAGGGTAGACTTTAAAACGGCCTCTTATTTTATAATTACTAAGGGTACGAGGATTATATAGAATATCCTTATAGGACTAAAGCGGCCTAGGATAGAATACCTTACTCATTATAATATCGGCTTCGTTAAGAACTTTTATATAAACGTTATATTAGAAGCTCTTTTTTAAGAAAAATAGCATTTAATATTCTTATTTTAACTATACTCTTTAGTTTAATAGCGAATTAAGGAACGTTAAAATTAAGTAGCTTAAGAAGAAGGTTAATTTAGTTTTCTTAGAATATAAGCCTTTTTCCTCTTATTATCTACTTATAAGTTAGTCTTTACTCGTTTATATTAAAAGGGTATAGGGTATAAGGGACTCTTCCGGTACGGTGCTTTAAGAGAACTACTAATACTTATAAAAGTAATATAATTTACCTCCTTTAATTAGCTTACTACGGCCCTAATGAAAAATATAATAATCTATAAATTAGGTATAATGTAGGCTAGATGAGAAAAGTAGACTTCCCTAATCGCCTTATATTATTATATCTAAAAATAAATTAATAAAAAGGCTCTTCCTCGATTATAAAAAAAAACATATAAACTAAAGTCCGATCTAGGTCATAATCCCCCGTCCTATTTATAATTGGGGCTATTCTCTTTTTTTATCTTCCCTAATTATGCTTCCATTACTACTCCTTATTAAATTATTTTAATTAAAAGAAATCGTACTACTAGGGCTAATCGCCCCACCCTATTCTAATATAATACTAGGATATAGTACTAAGCTCGTACGTTCCTTATACTACTTAAATAGTAACTAATTAAATATTACCTAGTTATAGTACTTTAAATTAGGACATCCCGTACCCGTAGTACGTAAGAAACTCGTACTAGCTGCTCAGGGAGTAAGGATTAAAGGACTAAGTTATTTAAAATACTTATACTACGTTACTACCTATATAAAATAAGTTATCTTAGATAAACCTCAGAACGAAGAGCAACCCGTTCTTATTATAAGATCTTATAAAATCTCTTTAACTACCTACTTACTTATAAATAAGGTAAGTAGCTAATACTTATTATAAATTAGTATTTAAATAAGATTTTTTTTATAAGTTATGAAAACCTATAATATAGTATTTACGGTTTTATACTTATTGAAATAAAAGGTACGTATATAAAAAGACGTAGTTATTTCTAAGATCTAATAGGACGTAGAACGTATAGTAATCGTAATAAATAGTAAAATACGTTTCTAGATATAAGTAAGGGAGCTAAGAATCGACCTAGAGACTACTCCTTTATATATAAAAGAACCTAATATAAAAGGAGAACGAGTTAGCTAAGAGATTATTATTAGATTAATTAATATAATATTTATAACTAGTTTACTAAGCGAACTCTAAGTAGAAGCTATTTTAGTAATAGCTTACTTATATAATATTAGCCTAAAATAACGTACTCACTAGCTCTTACTAATTTTAACTAAGGAAATCTAGTTTAGTTACTATTTTAAGTAATAATAAGTAATAAATATACCGAAGCTCGCCCGCGATTTACGTCCTTATTTAGGATAGATATACGTATATAGTTATAGAGTATACTTTTTTAAAAGGGATTATAAAAAAGGAATCAATAAGAGACGTTTTAAAGTAGAGCAGAGGGGACATATTAAGTATTTTATTAGTGACGTAACGAATACTTATAACCTATATAACATCTAGATCCCCTCGCTTTTAAAAGTTATTATTATATAATATATAATATTTAATATTAAACTATTCTATTTAAGGAATAACGTTAAGACTACTATTCGTTTACTAAAATTAAAATATAGTAAATAAAATCTAATAACCGCTTATAATAATTAAAGCTAAGCTCTAATTACTTAGAATAATAAATAAAAAACATTAGCTTTAATCAATAACTTAGAGTACTTACTACTACCTACCCTCGTTTTATAAAAAGTAAATAAGACCTTAAAAAGGTCTAGTTTAGTTTTAGTTAAATAAGGTAGTTAGTTACTTACCCCTAAGCTAATTTCTAAAGTATAAATACTAGAGTTAGGTACGTTCTTTATAAAAAATAGGGATATAAAAAAAGTCGATCCTCTTATTAAAAGAATTAAAAACGTAATATATATATAGATAGAAGTAGAGACTCCTTGGGACTTTTATAAAGAGGACCTTTTTACTTAATTAGAGCCCGACGAGCCCCTCTAATAAACGAGCCCGTGCTTAGAAATAAGAGTAATAAACGACCTAGCTAGAGATTTTGAAATAGCTAGTATATATAGCTACGAGGATCCCTTTGGGGTCCGGCCCGCCCTATTGGGGGCCATCTTCGCCTTCATAGGTAAGCTAGTCTATTAGGGTTAATATTGAGTTTTTATTAAGTACTTTAATAAGACTTTATAACTAACTATAGCCGGCCGCAGCCGTTACTAACTATTAATACTAACTAAACTTAAAATACTAACGATCCTATTATAATATATTAATTAACTTTTTAATAGCCGAATACTACCCCTTATTTTCCGCCCTATTTAATAACTTTAAAATATCCTTTTTAGTTTTTTTAATCTATTTTTATACTACGTTTTTAGAATATTAATAATACTCTAAAGTTAATTAAGTATTTCAAAACTATATTATATAAACTAAGCGCCGATTAGAGTAAGAGCTATATTAATATATTTAGTTCTGAATTTTAAGTTAATAGTATTTAATCCGTATTCCTTAAGACTATTATACTATAATTCGGGGTCCTTTAAAATAATACTTATAAAATTAAACTTCTAAGTATTAAAAAAGTCCTAGGGGTCAATAATTACTAGTTATAGGCGTTTTAATATTTTAATAATATATATTTAAGGTAGACTATTCGATAATAATAGCAATAGCGCAATAATAATAAATAATAAAGGAAGCGTTTTTCGACTTTAATAAAAAAAATAAGGTAACGAATTAGGGTAGATATCGTAAGGTCAATATTATTCTTAATAACGGCGAAGAGGGTATCTCTGATACTATTATTATAAGCTATTATTACTTAGAGGGGCTATAAACTTAGCTAAGTGGGCGGCTTATAAAGTAGTAGCGTCGGGTGCTTAATATTAGTCTTAATAATCCGTAGTTATAAACTTTATAAGAGCGAAAGCTAGACAGATAGAAAATTTATCGAGATAGTAGGGGTATCTATTGATACTGTGTATTAATACTATATAAACGATATCGAGACCCGCCCGAGTAGCTACTAAAGGCAGAATCTAAAAATAAATAGCTACGAGGATAATAAGTTTACTTAACGAGGTTAGAGGCTAAGGAACGAACCTCTAAAAATAGTTATTAAGACCTAAGTTAAAGAGAGCGATTTAGGTAGTAACTATTCTACTTTTAGCTAGAAGAAAAATAGAATATCTTTTTTAATACGTATATACTTAATTAGCAAAAAGTAGTTAATAAAGTAGCCTATAAGTACTAAACGCTATATTACACGTTAATACTACTATTAATAACATAAAATACGTTTTACTAAGTATAATCTAATAAGACTAAATCTATATAAATCGATTAACTACCCCTCTAAATAAGTAAAAGGACGTTCTTAATATACTAAAGCTTTTTAAAAGCTAGTTTATAAAAGTAGTACGGTTAAGCATCCGGAAACTAGAGGAAATAAATACTTAGAAAGTAGTTAGTAAAGCTTTAGTTATATCTAGACCGATACCCCTTAAGTAGATATTTAGTTATAAGCTTAATAATAATAATTACCTCGAGTATTATAAAGCTAGAATTTATATTAGAGAAGACCTTTAGGAACTATCTCACTTAGAAAAGACGTATATAATAATACTAGCAGCTAGAATATTTAAAATAACTATAGCTATTGCTACTTAATTCGACTTAGAGGTCGCTTAGTATAACGTCGTAAATACCTATTTAAACGTAGTTAGAAAACTAAGTAAACCTCTTATTATTTATAAATTTCTAAATAGCGTTCGTAAACTAAGAATATATATAGAACTCGGACGAGCTCTATATAATATACGTAACGCTCTATTATTAGAGTATAAAGAACTAGCTTCGACCCTTAAGAGCCTAGGCCTCTTATTTATAAGCGAGGACCCTTACCTATTCTAAGATTTAGCTAAGAGGGTCCTAGTACTCTTATATCCTCGTTTTTTTTATAGAGATTATACTTACGAAGCTACTTAAGTAACTAAAGGGCTTAAGTAGAAGTATAAAATAAAAAACTAAGGGCTAATCTCGTAATATCTAGTAATAAGGGTCGTTTATAATTAACTAAACTAGAAGATCTACTTAGTCTATAATGAGTATATCGAGAGGGTAGCTAAGAAGTTCGATCTTACTAATTCTACTACTCCTACGACGCTATTACTAACGGTCCCGATCGAGAGAAACCTAGGGATTATATTTATTAGCGAGACTAAGTCTTTTTAAAAAAAAGTCGGATCGATACTATATACGGCTATTATAGATTGGCTAAATATTACTTTTATATACGCCCTATTATCTTAGTTTTTAATAAACCCGTCTCGTTAGTATTATTATCTTATTATGAATTAGTTTATATAATACTTTTACTATATATATTACTTAGTAATATACGACGGAATCTCGGGAGGTAGCTAAGTATTACTAATTATAAGTAACGCTTCAGTCTATTAAGACAGTGGGAGTATCTATTGATACTATATATTAATACCCTGTTAACGATATCGAAAACCGCCCGAGCAGCCAGCGAAGGCAGGATATAAAAACAAATACGTACGGTTATAATATAAGTATAGGTTAAAGAAGGAAAAAAAGTAGGTGCCGTAGGTAGCGGTAAGAAATTCGTATATCTACTACCCTTAACCTATAGGTCGATTATTTAACTAATTAGAGGCCGTACCTTAGTCGTACTTTTTATTAATAATATAGCTTTAAGATCACTTGGAGTAACGAATACGGATATTAAACTACGGTCGAATTACTACTTACTTATAATACTATACATAGCCCGATTTATTTTACAATTCCTCTTATAAATAGATTCTTATATACTAATATTTAGCTTTCTATTTTTAGTAAACCTTTTTATAACGTTATAAGTATTTAAATACGTCTTTTCTAATTAAGGGATGATCTAGGGAGGTATATCATAATAGCTTCAACTATCTAAGGTCTTATTATACGTTATATAACCTCGGTTATATAATTACTGGGATCTACTTTGCTTATATACTCTATATTAGAGCGAGCTTCGTACCCGTTTCCTATTTCTAATAGACAACCGTTCTCTTTTACTTTAGTCGATACCCCTATTATAACCTTACGACATAGTTAATGAAGTCTATCGATATAGTGAGAGTATCTATTAATACTGTATATTAATACTGGGTAAACGATATTGAGAACCGCCCGAGTAGCTAGCGAAGGTAGAATATAAAAACGAATACTAGTTAATAAGAAGAAAAAGGTAGTTATAGGTACTATCGAAAATAGCACTTATAATACTTAATACGTCGACGGCGGGTATTATAAGAATTAACTTTAGCCTAAGTAAGGAAATCGTCGCCTTAGGTACGGTAAAAGTAGAAACGCATTTTAAAACGATCCCTTCTTATATTTTACTTATTAATATAGTATTTCTCTTATATCTAAAACATATAGATTAATTAGGTATTATTTTTAATAATATAAGGAATGAAATCTCTAGTAGTAAGTACTTTGAGACTATCGAACAACGATAGGGATATGTATTTATAAAGCTTATTAATTATACGAAGTCGATTGATTACCTAATAGAAAATGACCTCCGATAACTTGTTACGGCCAGCTAGTCGTAGTAAGTATATTAGTAGAAGTTAAGGCTGCGAGTACTAAGTAAATAGTATCGTAGTTATAAATAGCTTCTCTAAAGCTATATCTATAAGTTTATAAAGTAAATAAGGCTTTAGTAATTAATTATAATCTTATTAAAAAGGGTTCTTAATAAAAATAGCTAAAAGCGATTATAAGATTTAATACTAAGTTAATTATTAAAAAAGCTATAAAAAGTCTATCCTTAAGCCCGGCTTAAGTATATACTATATATAAGTCTAATTATAAATATATTTTTTATTAGTAATTATTCTTATTTATTAAGTAATCGCTTAGTAAATATTAATAAGCGCTTATTTAAAGTAATTATAATAATTACCTTATTGCGTAATTACTATTTCTTATTTATTTATAACTTATTTATAGTTCTTTTGTTCTGTAGGAGTCCCCCTATGTTCCTATATTTTTATATATATAGTATATTATAGCCGTTATAAGCCTACGGGGCGGGCCCTGGTCTTAGTTATATATATTAAGTCGTAATATTAAGTCTTCCTTCTAAAGGTCTAGTCCTATAAACCTATAAGTAAGTCGTCGTAGTAAATAGTTCTCTAGACTTTAGTTGTTTAATAATAAAGTCCTATATAATTAATTACTATGCTTTTATTAGTAGTTATAGTAGTTATAGTTCGCCGTAAGGTCTATATAAGCTATTCTTACTTTTTTTATAAGTCGCATAGTCTTTAATTACTTCCGTAATTTTAGTACGTATAGCGAATTTATTATAATACTAGTAAATCCGTTTTTACGTTTTAATTACTCCTTAATAACCGTATACTAATATACTATAAATTTCTATAATAAGCTTAAGGGTTATCCTTCTAATCGGGCTAGTATTAATCTTTCTAACTATTATAAGAAGCTTTGTAATTAGTATAAGGCTACCGTCCTTCTCTTACTTAAGGATAACTTATATTTCTTTAAAAACCGTAACTTCGTAATTAGGTTTTTTATTAAGAGCGTCTACTTTACTATTTTCTAAACCTTTTAAATAAATAATTTAAAAATTATATTTAGATAAGAATTCGCTCTATCTAACTTATTATTTATTTAAATTTTTATTTATCGTAAAGTTTATAAAGTTTTTATAGTTTATATAAACTATAACTTCGTACTTAGTTCTAGATAATTATAGTCTTTATTTTTAAAATACTTCGATAATTACTATTAGTTCTTTATTATAAATTTACTAATTTAATTCTACTCTATAGAATATTTTAAAATAGAAGTAATATAAATAAAGTTTTTTTTAATTTATCTCGTTATCCTAGGACCGCTCCTATAGCAAAGTTTAAAATATTAGTCTCGATTTTAAAAGGTTTTTAAAGGTCCGGAATTATAATAACTAGTTTAGAAACGACTATATTCTTAACCTTAATAAATACTTCTTCGCACTTAGGGTCCTAAACGAATAAAGTATTTTTTTATATTAGGTTATTAAGAGGTTTAATTATATTAATATAGTTCTTAAGGAATCGTTAATAGAAGTTAACGAATCCTAAGAATCCTTATACGTCCTTAACGTTCTATAGTATAGGCTAGTCCCTAATTACTTCTATTTTTAATACTTATATATAAATTTATCTTAGTATAATAGTATACCCTAAGAAATCTATTTTTTATATATAAAACTCGTACTTAGAGGGTTCGGCATATAGCTTAGCGTCCTAAAGTTTTTAACATACTATATAAATATACTTTTTATATATTTTAAAATTAGAAGAGAAGATAAGAATATTATTAATATAAATAATAATAAAGATATCGACGTACTCCCGGAGTACGTAGTTAGTTATTATTTAAAAAGTTACTAGGGTATTAGTAAGTCCGAAGGGTATAACGAGGTACTCGAAGAGTCCTCTACGAGTTTAGAATGCTATTTTCTATTCGTCTCCTTCTTTAATTCGAATCTAATTAAATACTTCTTTAAGATCTATAATAATAAACTAGTTAGCTCCGTAAAGTAGATCTCTAAGCTTAGTAATAAATAGTAAAAAATAGTCATTCTTTTTCGTAATTTTATTAAGTTTTTTATAGTCGATAATAGGTTTTAATTTTCCGCCCTTTTTTAGTATAAAGAATAAGGGGAATCCTATAAGAGATTTTGACGGTCGAATATATCCCTTCTCGAGCTTTTTATTAATATATTTATTAAGATATTCTTATTCTTCTTAATTTATTAAGTATATTAAATAGAACCCGGGTAATACTCCTTTTTTAAGTTCGATTTTTATATCCTAGTTACTATATTTTAATAATCTTATTTTTTCAGGTTCTATAAATAGTTTTATATATATCTAGTACTCTTTAGGTATAATTTAGAGTTATTATAATCCTCGATTATTAGTACTATATACGAACTTCTTAGAGCTTTTTACCGTTTTAATAAAAGCTATATATTATATTTATTCTCGTTCTTTAAGAGTTACTAAAAATCCGTTAAAACCCTTTTTTTTTTTTAGGTCGTTTAGTAATTAGATTTTCTTAGAGGACCTAGTTAGTAATCTAATTTATTAGTAAGTTATGTTTTTATAACTACGAGATTTCTAGGATAATATTAATATTTCCGATCTTTATAATATCGTACTATAGTTATTCTTATTAGTTATTAATATATATTAAGAGGTATATAGTTTTTTAATTAATATATTCGTAATTATAATTAACTCGTTCTCTTTTTACTATTTATAATTAGTATAAGTTATCTTTCTATACCTATAATAAATTAAGTTTATTTACTATTCTTAGTAAAATATAGGTTTTTTATACGCTATTATTAATAATAGCGTTTAGTCCTCGTCCGTAAATATCGAGGTTAATACGTAAATGTGCGTCGTTATGTTATTTAGTCGTATGTAAGAACTTTTCTTTTATTCTCGCCTCTTATCGTTCTTTTATAATTAGTTTTCTTAGTTTTTTATTATTTACTTTTTAAAATAGTTCCTTTATTTATACCTCTCTTAGTATTCCTTCTATACCTTAGCCTTTTTAATATAATAGATTTAGTATTAATTATATTTATAGTCTTCTTATTTTATATACTCGCTATTAAAGTACTGTATAAAAAAGCTAGGGTCTGGGCTAAATATTATTTTATTATTATTATTAAAGCTTAGTAACGTCTAACTAAGTAACTAGTCTTTTATATAAATATTCCTAATAAGTTTATTATCGCGTCTTTATAAGTAGAAATAGCTATCGTATTTATATACGAGGTACCGAATATATTTATTATCTAGGTATTTTATTTAAAATAATTCCTTATAAAAGGGATCCTCGGGGTCGAGTAGAGAGTAGTTATTATCCGTATAAGGGATTATCGTAACCTTCTTACGTCCTCTAGTTTTATAAAACTAAATAGTTTAGTTATCCTTAAATAGATAAATATATTTATACTATAGTTCGTTATTATCCTCTTTAGAGCTAGTATTATTAATACTAAGTAGTACTTTATAATCGATTTTTATTTAAGTACGTCGTTGGGCAACGTTACGAGGTTTATTTAAATTATAAAGTAATTCTATTTTATTAAAATAGAAGGAACTAGTTCCTATTTTAATATCTTTCTCCTTAAGGTTAAAGTTAACTCTTCTTTTTTTTATAATTCTAAATTTAAAAATTAGTTTCTTAATTATTTTAATCTTATTTTTACGTAAGAGGTCTTCGAGCTATTTCTTAATTTTATAAATAAATTTTTTATTACCGTTTACTTATTATATATATAGATAAACTTAATTAGGATTTTATCTAAATCGAGTTCTTTTTTAAACTTAGTAAATTATTTTTAGTTTATATAGTTTTGTCGTGCTATATAAATAAGACTATTTATAATTTTTTCTATATTAGGTCTTCTTTTTTTAAACTTAAGAAGTTACTCCCTTATACTAGCTAGGAGTCTTTACTTAATTTATTTTTTAAAAAGGTAAAGTATATCTTTTATAACAAGGTCTATTTTAGCTTTTTCCTCTATATTTTTATAGATCTAAAAAAGTATTATAATATACTTAATATTATTTTTTTTAAGAATATAGGGTTAGTAGGCGGGTATCTTTTCTTCTTTTATTACTATTACTAAGGTTTTAATAAGTAGTAGTATAGTATCGTATTTAGATCGTCCTATATCTTTAGGTTATTTTAAGTACTATTTTATTTATTCCTTACTATTTTAGTAAATAAGGTAGCTATTATTATAATAGGCTATCTACGAGAGTTACTTATATAATATTTCCTTATTAATAATATTAGCTCGTTTTTTTAAAATAGGTTAATATTAAATACGCTTAGGTTATTAGTAGTCTCTAGCTATATATCCTAGCTTATTATAATTATAGTATTTAAAGTCCTTTTTTTATTACGGTTTTTTATATTTTATAATACTAAGATCTATAGGTCTATTATATTATTTATAAAACGTGCTCTATTGTTATTAGTTTCTTAGGTTATTTTAGTAGTTACTTAGTAGTTTACTATAGCTTTAGTATTTTTTACCGGAGTTAGTTTAAGGGCGTCGTACCTCTCTCTTTTCTTTATATTACTTATATAATTAAGTATTAATCTTAATAATAAGCTTAATATACTATAAGAATTCTATTAGTATTTCTATTTTACTAAGTTCGTCCTTAATTTTATTTTTTAGTCCTTAATAAAATAAAAAAATACGGGTTTTTTTAGTAGAATCGAGTCGTACTACGAGTCTCTTAAACTTAGTAGCGTAATATAAAGCGGACTTAGTTTATTAAGAATTAACTAAGTCTCTCTTAGCTTATTACTTTTTATTAAGGTTTTAGAATAGGGATTTAAGGGCGCTCTAAAATCCTATTATATTACTAAAAATGTTTATAGTTTCCTTTTTACAATAGGGTAAATAACTATTATTACTAAGGAATTCTTCTTAAAAGGGCTCGAACTACTCTAGGGCTCGTTTTCTAAAGAAGGTTATTACGTAAATAACTCGTTTAGTCTTATTATAGAAGTTAATAATATAAAATGTCTAATAAGTTCTAATTTAAATTAAGAATCCCTTAAGACGTTTAGTAATTTTATTAAAAATAATAAGTATATTAAGCTTAAGTTTTTCTTACCCGTTTATAGGAGTCTTAATAATACTAATAACGGCCTAGAGAGTTCTAACTTTTTATTTTAAGTTATTTATTTCTCTTTTTTTAATTTCTAAGTTAGTTATAGCTTCGTTAATTATATTCTAAAGGGCGGCGATATTTTTATTATTTTTAGCTAGAATTACGGTTATTTAAGTAGAGTTATTATTAAAAAGCTCTGCGAGTTCCTTATTCCGCTTATTACTTTTTTTAATAACACGTCGTATTTTTTTATAATCTACCTTTTTAAGAACCGTATTACTATTAGAGTCGTAAATAATATTAAGTATTTTATTATCCTCGACCCTAGCTAGCTCGCTAGCTAAGTTAATAGGTCGCTTAGAGTTAAATAAAGGGGTACTTAGGGTTTTAAAAAATATTATCGTTCGTTTTACTATTTAATAAGTCTCATAGGGTTAACTTACTAAATAGGAGTAATTAAAGTATTATAGCTAGCTAGTCGTAGTAAGTATATTAGTAAAAGTTAAGGCTACGAGTACTAAGTAAATAGTATTATAGTTATAAATAGTTTTTCTAAAGCTATATCTATAAGTTCGTAAAGTAAATAAGGTTTTAGTAATTAATTATAGTTTTATTAAAAGGGGTTCTTAATAAAAATAGTTAAAAGTAATTATAAAATCTAATACTAAGTTAATTACTAAAAAAGCTATAGAAGTTTATTCTTAAGCCTAGCTTAAGTATATACTATATATAAGTCTAATTATAAACATATCCTTTATTAGTAATTACTCTTATTTATTAAGTAATTACTTAGTAAATACTAATAAGCGCTTACTTAGAGTAATTATAATAATTACCTTATTACGTAATTACTATTTCTTATTTATACATAACTTATTTATAGTAATTCCGTTCCGTAAGAGTCCCCCTATATTCTCATATTTTTATATATATAGTATGCTATAGCCGCCGTAAGCCTACGGGGCGGGCCCTAGTCTTAGTTATGCATATTAGGTCGTAATAGTTTAACCGCTCGAAACTAACCCCTTTACTTTAGATAAGCCGCTTATTAAACTAGTTTTTATAATTTATTAAGACCTATAAATTACGGAATTATTTAATAATAAGAAGACTACCCTTTCTAATAGATCTACCCGCTAGTTAAGTTAAGAAAAGCTACTTACGACTTAGGTAGGGACGGATACCTCGATTAACGCCCTCTTAAATACTATTACTACTCGGGTCTAAAAAACTACGTCTTAAAATATTAGTCTTATAATCCTTTAGCCTAATTTAATAGATAATATTGGCTTTTATAAAATACTATTCCTTAGCTAAGAGGGGACTACTATTTTTAGAAGCGATAATAGTATAAAACTCTGAGAGAAGTTCGAGGACTAATATAAAGTTAATAAGGTCCCCGGACCCATTTAACAATGAACTTATTATATATAGTATAAGAGGGGATTATTTAACTCTAATTAAAAACGTAATCGGGGGACTACTTTAGGCCTATACTAAGGAATTCTTTTTAAAAGAAATATGAGAAATAAGATATTAATTGTTTTTTAAATAAAAAAGAATAGATTAAAAGAGTTGCTAAGGGACCACTTTATTCGTCTTCTAATTTAAACTCTGCTTAAGTACTATTTATTAAAATTAATAATATAATTACTCTTACTAAATAATAAGACCTTTATATATTAATTAATAAGAGCCTAATTAAGGCTATATATAAGCGGTTCTATACTAATATTATAAAGGAAACGGCTAAAGAAGTCGGGGTTATTCTAGACGGCTAGATACCCGACCGTGACTATATTATATTCGCGACTTATAAATAGTACTAAGAAAAGTAATTTAATTAGAACTATTTAGTATCCTCTTCTTTAAATATTTCTTTAGTAATTTAATATATTTACGTATTATAATTAGTATTTTTATAAACGCTATATTATTATTAACTTATCTTAGCCCTTAACTAACGACTACTACTCTAACGTATTTCCTCTTTAATCTAGGTTATTACCTCTCTCTATAACTAAAGGTCTTCCCTATCGGCTATTATAAAACTTCTTTTTTATTTAAGACGTGTTTTTTTAGCCCTCTTACGTTAGTTAAGTAGGTTATTCTCTTTTTAAAAAATCTAGTTTTTTAACTTTAATAAGGTAATTTAGTATATAAATCCTCGCGCCCCCTTTAATAAATACTCTATAGCTTCGATAATCGAAATTAAAGAGCTATTTTAATAATAAGTAATTCGATTTTTAAGAAATTATAACTATAAAAATACTTTTATTAGGTTATTTAGTATTTAAAAAGTCTAAGCTAGGGGTATTATCGGGAGGGATCTTAGAGGCGTCGCAGTATATAACTTTACGTTAAGCTTAGATAGTATACTCTTTATATTTAAAAATATAAGTCCGGCTCTATTAAACTCTCTCTAAATATTTTTTTTATAATCGCTTACGTAAAAGCCCTATAAAATATAAAAAAAAGTCCTTTTTTATAATATAAGTATTATTTTATTATATTCTTTTTTTAATTTCTCGGCTATATACCGTTTTTAAAAGCTTAAAATATTTAATATCTAAGGGCTATAATTAATAAGACGAATAAGCCGGTATATAAAAGGTAACGATATTATTCTCTTTATAATATAACTTAAAATCCGTAGAATAGTAACTTTTATATCCGTTAATAATAAAGAGGTAATATCGACCTTTTATATATAGTTTTATTTATTATTTAAAATACTTTACTTAATCTAAGCCTCTTTTATTTATTATCTATCCGTTTTTAAACGTTACGATAACCTAATTATATAGTAGACCGGATTTTATATATTAAGTAGAGAGGTAATATTACCCCGTAATAATAATATATGACGGAACGCTATAGCCCGACGAACTAATAGCCTAGATAACTATAACCTATTTACGGTTACTAAGCTATATTATTTTCGTATTTAAACGCCTTTTAGTACTTATTATAACTATTCTAGAGGTAATCTAGCTTATTATAAAGCTAGTCTTATCGAAGTTATAAATATTTAAGTTTATAATATTATATTTCGTAACTATATTCGCTATAAGCTAAAACTACGCGTTTATTACGTTTAGGTCTTCGTATTAGGCCCTCTTATAATTGTACTTATAAAAAAAGCGCGTCTAGAGCTATAGTTATTACTTAATAAAGTTCGAGGCCCAGCGCTTCTTAACTAGGAGCGCGTCGTAATTAATAAGTAGTTAATTAGTTATATTTTTTATATTATTAATATAGAGAGGAAACGATTAGGAATCTAGGTTAAGGATATATTTAATTAGCTTCTTTTTTTAAGTATAGTTAATTTCTACGAGTTAGGAATAGTATTACGTCGTAATATAGTACTTTTAAGCTAGGTAACTAAGGTTAAATATAGTACTAAATAGGTTTTAGCTACGGCTCGAATACTAAGGTTTAGGGTTCGATTAATAGCTCGGACCGCTTAATTTAATTAAACTTTATTATTTTATAATATTATTATTTTATTATAGTATAGCGTAAGTTAAAAAGTAGAAGTTAGTTAAACGCGGTCGGGTGTCTAGCTCGCTTGTCTATCTAGCTCGCTTATTATATACGTTATCGAAATACCGAAACGCCTATACTTAGTAATTATCGACCCCTAGGACTTTTTTAATAATTAGAAGTTCGATTTTATAAGTATTATACTAGAGGACCCCGAATTATAATACGATGGTCTTAAGGAATATAGATTAGATATTATTAACTAAATAATTAAAAAAAAGTATATTAATATAGCTATTACTCTAATCGGCGCCTAGCTTAAATAATATAGCTTTAAAATACTTAACTAACTCTAAAGTATTATTGATATTTTAAAAACGTAGTATAAGAGTAGATTAAAAAAGACTAAAAAAGATATTCTAAAGTTATTAAATAGGGCGGAAAGTAGGGGATAGTATTTAGCTATTAAAAAGGCGATTAATATATTATAATAGGATCGTTAGTATTTTAAGTTTAGTTAGTATCGATAGTTAATAATAGCTATAGTTAGCTATAGTTAGTTTTAAAGTCTTATTAAAGTACGTAATAAAAACTCGATATTATCCCTAATAGACTAGCTTATTTATAAAGGCGAAGATGGCCCCTAGTAATGCGGGCCGGACCCCAAAGGGTTAAACTACTATATAAACTCCTAAAATCGGGTACCTATTGGTAGGCTATATACTACGATTTCTATATTAACTAATTATTAATAGTTACCTTACTGTACGATCCGTACTTAATACTTTTTAAAAGCTTAGACAAATAATTTAGAATTGTTCAAATATAAACTAACGATATATTAGGCCTTTTTAATATTAACTTTATGAAACAGATGGATAAGGAGCTATTAATAGTTGATTTTATAGCGAAGCTAAAAGAGGTACTTATAATAAATAACCTATTTATATTTAATAATAAGATTTTTCTACTTAATGGGGAACCGTCGTTTTTTAATAAAAGGGGTAGGGCGAGAAACTTAAGCTCGTCGATCCGAACGTAACTAATATAAAGACGGAGTGTGTTTAAGGAGCGTATTTGTATAAGGAGCGTATATTATGAGTATTTACTAACTCAAGGCGACTTCTTAACTACTAGAGTAGCGTAGGTTATAAAACTAAGTGATTAAGACGTCGAGATACTTAATAAGCGGCTAAAATAGTGATAAGTAAACCTTAATCGAGGCCTCGTCTATTACTTAATTAACTTAGTAATTAGTAAGCTCTATGTCTTTATTAATAAATTAATTATAAATAGCGATGACTTTATATTATAATTAGGGTATATTATCATCCTAGCTAACGAGGCTAAGGGGGAGAATAATTTTACGATTTATAATAATATAATCTACTACTTATTAACTAAAAATAAGTAGGTAATAAGAAGTATGCTTACGTTAAAAGTCTATAGTATAGTTAACGATATTAACCTCGCCTACGCGATTCTTATTGTATTAAAGAGGATTATAAAACGACTTAAACTTTTACTAAGTCTAATTATGATTTATACTAATTCTTACTTACTAAACGAATACTTTATTAATTTAATAATTAAAAAAAAGAGGCCTATAATTAATACTATAGCCCTAAGGTAATGATATAAAAGACTTAAAGTATTTAATATCTACTAGATTAATAATAAAAATAACCTTATTAACGCTTTTATAAAAGTAGGACTTATTAAAAAGCTAGAGTAATTCGTAACTAATAGAAAAGTAAATATATAAATAGAGAGATAGGTTATATAAAAGAACTAAAAAAAAGAGTGAAAGAGACGACTTTATAAACAAGCCCGAGGTCGAATAATATTTCTAACTATAATAAACAATTAATATAAAAAAAAGAGATAGTTAGTATTAAATTAGAAGTCTAATTCGACCTCAGTATAAAGCTAACTACGTAGGGGCTAACTACGGCCCTTATTTCCGATATTCGCAGCCTATCTAACCTACGGTTAGAACCTCCTTTTTCTACCTACGTAGAAGTTCATATAGTTTAATTAATCTCTTCCTTAACCCACGGTTCGAACTAATTACCTTGCAATAAGGATACTACCACCCGTTAATAGGGATAACAGCGTGTCAATAAATACCCTGCTGTTGAGATCCGCCGAGATCCGACAGTGATATAGCGATAGCCAAAGCTCGTCGATATCTTATGCAGCCTTCCATGAGAAGCGACTGCTCATTTCTTGGGTCAAAATTTCACGCCACTTCTTGTATTAAACCGTAGACAGCCATGGACTCCTAAGGTGGTCGTGGATGCACGACAGCACGTAAAGGTGATGTAGTGTCTTTAAAGTGAACAGTAATCTCACATGACTACGGCGTGTTACTAGTATTGGATGCTTCGTCAACATGCAAATAATAACAGCAGCGATTTGTCTGTGTTGGTGAGAATATTTGTTAACGGGGATAGACGGGGAGATGTTTCCGGGGAACCATCTAATAATAACGAAGCTATCTAGAATCCGGGATAAGCGTCGTATCCCCCCGCTCTAGTCATTACTTTAGCCCACTTAATTGACAGGGGTCGTCACGCTTGAGTAGAAGTTTACTCAAAGGAGATGGCTCAACTTCTCCGGGAGTCAAGCCGGGGAAACATCGATACCCGGCAAATCGCCAGCATTAGTCGTGATGGCGCAGTTAAGAGCATGTAATTATACTTAGATGAATAACTTAAAGCCGCCTTGTTTGCCTCTCACAATAGCAAATAGCCATAGAGAAGTGGCGTGCCCTGACATGCTCACAAAGATTGACAGCCAATGTTTCGGCAACTAATCAGTCATCATGTTCGGCCATCTTGCGTTGCGGCAGTCTGTCAACAGATCCTTGAATTCAACGATCCTGCTCATTTCTGTCTCTCAATTCAACTTGACCAACAAGGCTTTAATTCGATCCAAGCGATGGATGCTTTCGATCGGCAATTCGGCTGGTATAATGCCAAGACGAAAGCCTACTACCTCGAAAGCTGGTGGCTGTCTCTTTTTGCCGGCCTGCCTTACATTGAGTTTGGCATAGGTACGTTACGCGAGAGATGGGCTTAGCATAAAATATTGACAGGCTCGTTCTGGTCTAGGTATTCTGATCGGGAGCATAGTCAGTAAACGCTACGGTCGGCGCATGTGCATGTTCTCAATGAGTATAAGGTCTTGCGTGGCTACAACAATTATCATGACGCCCAGAAGCCGGGATCGGATCCTCGCAGCTGGGATATTGGCCTATATCTATATTGTCATGGAGCTTGCCGTTGTACCCATCTACCAGTCGGAAATAACTCCGCAACGAGCCCGTGGTTTGTATTGAATATCCCGATGCGGAAATTTCGGGGCGCAGTCCTCGCGATGGATGCTCGCGACCAGGGGACTAGCAAAAGAGATGAGGAGACAGGCTCCGAGGTAGCTGCCACGTCAAGACCTAGAAAAAACAGTCGAGGATGAATGTAGTCATTGTCAGTTCGAGGCAAAAGAGACTCAGTCACGGGGGATCATGGAAGAGTTGGGACGCAGTGTTCTGAGTGCGGCATCTATCGTCAATTGCGTAAACCTGTAAGCAGTACATAGATATCTCATTCGCGATAGAGCCAAACCCAAACAAGGACCAAAGGAGTGACGCAAACCATGATATTCCCCCGTCTCACGCGCAACCGTTACTTCATCAGACATAACAAACTACCATGCATATTATCCTCCTCTTTCCAAACTCCTGTTGTGACATACCCGTACCATAGACTTCAACAATCCTACCCGGTCGGTGGAACCAAGTCATTTAGAGCATGAAAGCACCAAGAGCAAAGGCGCCAGCGACGATGGCACCGACGGCGCCGAGAATGCCGTTGCTGCCTGGAGTGTGGAGGCCAGGGGCAGCATTGCCGGTCTGGCGGCCACCGCCAACGATGGTGGAGGTGGCAATGGAGGGAAGACCACCGTTGCCGGAGGTGAGGAAAGTGGTGGTGATGGTGGAGTGGTCGCTGGAGCGAGTACGGCTGGAGGAGGACTCAGTAGTCTGGGCACCGCCGAAGGTGGTGGTAAGCTGACTGCTGGCAGTCAGGCGGGTGGCGAGGACGATGACGGTGTTGGCAATGGAGGTGGATGAGGAAGCGTAGCCGCTGGCGCTGGGCAGCTGGCAGACGTTCATGATGCTCTGAATACCTGTGTGTGAAGCATCAGGTTAGCTCACTGCGATTCGAAAGAGGCTGTGATCTGGATGTCTAGAAGTAACTTACCCTCAAGGCTGCGCTGCTGGTCGGAAGGAACCTTCTCGATCATGCAGGCATTGCACTGGCCAGCCAAGTTCTTCAGGTCGAAGGAGTTGTTGGTGCAGACACACTGGGAGTCAAGCTCATCCTGGAGCTGATCGCTGTTGTTGTTGCCCTGGCCAGGGACGAAGTTGACAGTGCAGATGTTGCCAAGGTCACGTATGGGGCGGCAGATGGCAGAGCAGTCCTGAGGGATGTCGTTGTTGTTGATTCGAAGATCAGCGTGGACAAGCGCCGCGGCGGCGAGAGAAAGGGCGAGGGCCTTGGCGTGCATTTTGATAGTTGGGGGGCTGGTTAGTGAGAAAAGGTTGAAAAGATGCTGAAGAGCGAATGAAGCCGAGGCTGTGAAAGATGAAAGAGTCGAAAAAGGGTTGCGAGAGACTAGCTGTCGAAAGGCGAAGTGAAGCTGTGTGAGAGTGATCTGATGAGAAGAAGAACGGCTACCAGACGGGTTCGTGATAGGATATTTATGTTCTGGGTGTTAACTGTTCATGTGCTGCGTGAACGCGAACCCTCTAGTTTCGCCCGGAGATCCGCTTCGGCAAGCATCGAAGATGAGGGCCCCTGGGCGTCGAAACAGTCACCTCTGCTGTGTCATGACAAGGGACAAGAGAGTGGCACTGATGGGGAAGGGCAACCATCAACCACGAGGTAGGCTGTGGTGGGCAAGGCCAAGCTGCATCTCAGAGCCCCGAGCAGTCCAAGCCTCAGACCAGACCGAGACTGAGTGACGCTATCGGTATTCTGGACTGACTGAGCAGGTTGGGTACTTTGTCAAGCCGTTAGAGCCAGAGGTACTCGTTGACTCTGGGCATAACACGGCTCAGATAAGGATGACGTGGTCCAAGAGCCATGCATCTTTAGACAAACGTCTGTCGAAGCATAACATCGTGAAACGCCTTTTTTGTCTGTCACCCGTGGGAGTCTTTGCTACCGTTCCTCCCCACGTGAACGGCGTGGACTAGTGCCTCCGGTCAAACCTTAGTTTGTTAGTGCGCCCCAGTACTCTATCTGTGTAGACTGTACGAAAAGACCTAGCTAATATGACGGATCCCTTCTCTCAGCGTAGCGGGTGCGGGAGGACATGATTCATGGAGAGATTGATGCAAGGCACGGGTCTTTGCAAAGAGCACTTGGTGATTGCGGCGTCCGATCGATCCCCCTGGCAGTCTATCCGTAAACGTGCTCGCCAGAAGATGCGGCGAGAACCGATGGTTCGGTCCCCATGGTATTCTGCAGGCTCAAGCTCCCATGTTGGAATCCTTTCCAAAAGCAGGGTCGAAAGGACGAGGGGTTGGGAAGGATTTCTCTTGGCAGCGGGAAGAAGCATGCTCAAAGCTCGGGGTGATCTTGGCTATGACCAGTGCCACCTTCTGCGCTTACCATGGAGCGAGCATGTTCTCATCACAAAGTTCCGAGGAGGCAGTTCATACACCGCTGCAAGTGATAGACATCAAACATCATTTGCAGTCCAGCTGACAGATTAAGGTATCCCAGATGCGAGGGATGAAATACATTCTCCCTCGGTATTACGCTGTCAAATACAGAGATACCAGTTGCCGTAACTATGTCTGCTGTTTCCTGCTCAAGAACGGTACTACCAGCAAAATTCCAGGCCAGCCTGGACACCCGCACGGCGCTCTCAGTCCTCCTTCATTGTCCCGACGATCCTCCCATCGTCGAGCTGTCGCGTTTCACGTCCGGCCGTAGCACCCGGCCGTGCCCTGGGCTCACAAACGAACTTAACCTAGCTTGTCCATGTCGGCCCTGCACTTCCCCAAGTTATCCGTTGAAAACTGGGAGTCTCCTCGGTTCTACTTGGTTCCTGGGGGCGGTGTCATACCGAAGTGCCGGCTAACCGATTCAAGTTGGGTTATCGTTTGGTTCTGGGGCAGCCGTTGAGAAGCCGGGCAAAGAGGGCAGGTAGGCCCACACACATATGAATAGAGGCGACTAACGGAGCTTGGTAAGTAGGGAGATCCGCGGGGAGGCTAGAGACACAAAGCCTGTCCGTGCATCTGCTCCGGCGTAAATTTTCCCTGCCCTTGGCTATGAGTCGAGTCGCGAAAGCTGGAGATGAAGAGAACCTCATATCCGAGGGCCTGGGCTGAATCAAAGAGCTTCGAATTCAGCAGATGGAGAAACTTTGATCCTGAAAATGTTTCCATGGTGAAGGCATTCTCCGGTTCTAGACCCAAATGTCTAGCCCCGCCTGTTGCCGCCAGACAACACACTGTGTAGGCGCCGGCTGATTTCTGAATCTAGTACCAGGGCAACACAAGGTTTCCATGGATCGTCGCCTAGGCAATTCTCAACTTCTAGTTCCCGTTAAAACACGACACTAACAAACGCCCTCAGTCAAATCCGTTCCATTCGGATTCTAGCCCCAATGAAGCGCTCTACGAAACAGGCGCATTGCTTCTCAATATGTGGGATCAGATTGCCTCGTCCAGAAAGTTGCTGAGCAGGAAATCCATCTGGCAAGTAGAAAGTAGGGGCTCAGCGTATGGAAAGATCTCGCTCGGCATGAATCACTCGGCCTGCTGTCGTGGGCCGCCCACATGAGCAGAGTTGCGCTTGCTCGGCAAAGGGATTTATGCCGTGAACCCCAACCAGAGCCCAGGCCAGGCAAAGGCTCCAGAAATGACCCATCGAGATGGCAAGTTCGTCCAAGGTCCCACATCTCACGGATCAACGGGCCATCCCACTGCCCCCAGCTCTCAGCCATCTCAAGTCTTCAAGTTTGTGAGAGACCATATCAAGGTGACCGGTTCTTTACAACCAACGTCGCACATGAATCACCAGAGCCGTTGCTTTTCGTGGCGGAGTCTCGGCCTGCATCGTGGCGCGTGGCCTGCATATCTTGGGACGTGGAAAAGCCACAAACAGGAGTCGTGAGTAAAAGTCGAGCTTGATCCAAACAGTTTCCTGCACGCTGTACCCCGGGTTTGAGGATTGAGAAGGGGGGCGACATGGATGATTTCGAGCCGAGAAATATCTGAAATGTCCGAATTCTCGGCGCAGGCAGCCCTTGATGACTGGCTGCTCATTCGAGATTCTCGCCTTCGGACTGGACAACTTCGACGCTCGGTGCCACTCTAAGCATCAAATGCATTTTCATGAATCACACACAAGAGTAGAGACGAAGGAAAAGATCCCCAAGAAGATCCCGAGCTAACCAACCCAGTTCATCTTGCTGCAGGGAGTCCTCACCTCAGTCCTAAGTCCTGCAGAGACAAGAGTTGCTAGGAACTGGCGGCCCGTGCCCTTCGTCTCACGGTGCAGCCTTGGACGATCCTCCAGAGAGCGAGGCGACGGGGACGAGGACTGTGGCTCGGTCTGCACTGAGATTACACGGCGGCGAAACATGTTGTCACGAGTTATGGCACGCAGCAATGGGCATACGGAGTGTGGTAAAAGTGGCTTAACTATTAAAGTGGAAATAGATAAAAGGAATGGGTCTATATATACGATATACGAGATATATACGTGATATAGCAAGTGACGGGCTCTTTGTTGAGTGCGGTTATAATCCTTATTACGTAATATACCCCCTAATTACTGCCGTTAGGGAGCTATTATATATAAAATAAAACCTCTAAGTACCCTTATAAAGGCCCGATTTAGTTAAATATAAATAAATAAAAAATAAGTATAAAAAATACGCGTCTTTTAAAGTGCGTTTATTATAAATATATCCTTTTATTTAAAGTAAATAAAATCCTAATTTAGAATAGCACGTATTCTACTATTTTTAGTATATAAATTACTAAGGGCGAGGCTATTTAGCCGCTTTATATATATTTAAATTCTTATAGTACTGCTTAGCTATTAAAATTTATTTTTTTTTAACTTTTTATAGTTACTATAGGTACCCCCGTTTATTATATACGCACGCTAGCGGTATTAAATCGTTTATTAACTTTTATTTTAAATATAAATATTTAATATATTTAGAAATAATAGTAAGTCTTATATAATTTCCTTAATACTTTTTATATATAGATTATATAGTTTATTAAGAGTTTAGATAGCTAACGTTATAAACGAGCCTTTTAAGGTCGTTACTCCCCCCTACGGCCCCTCACCCGCTTACTAAGGCCTAGCTACTAAGCTTTCCCTCCTTAGTTAAGAGGATATTAAGGCTATTAATCGAGACGCTAAGAACTTTATAGAGTTTAAAGCTCTTATTAGTAGTATTAATAAGGGCAATAATAAAGTAAATAATAATAGTAAAAGCTCTAGCCGGCTTTTATTTATCCTTCCCTTAGAGCTTAAGAATAAGAATAAGTTCGGTTTAGATAATATACTCTCTAAAAAGGGTATATTATTTATTTATATATTCTGCCTTTGCTGGCTGCTCGGGCGGTTCTCGGTATCATTTACACAGTATTAATACACGGTATCAGTGGATACTCACACTGTCTCGCTAGACTATTAAAGGGTATATTATATACTATTATTTTAGGAGTTTATATTTAATATTATTCTAAACTTTAAAAAATATAAGGCTAGCTTTTTTTTAAAAAAAAAGTAGTAAAAATAGAAAAGAGCGCCGAAAAGTAAAAATACCCCCCGCGGTAAGTATAGTTCTATTTACTATTTAAGACGTATTTAATATGTACTTAGTCCCTAAGAAGCTTATAAGCGAGGCTTTGAAAAAACGAGATATTTAATATATACTTTATTTTTAAGTAGCCCTTTAGTATACTAACTATAAAGATAGTAGTCGTTATTTTATAAAAAGTAATAGCCGGTATATATGCTATTTTAACGGCTATTTAGCTAAGTATTATATTAATATACTAATCGTTTTATAGCTCATGGCGTGGGCCCTTACTAAGGCTATTATAAGTAGCGCTCCTATTTTATAAGTATATTATTTTTTTTATTATTAAAAAGCGTATTCCTAACTATAGTTTTAATAAGAAATCTCTAAGCTTTATACTATCGTTTACTAAATAAATAATAATACTAAGATATATAAGGACTATATCCGTTTTTAAATAAATTAGTTTTTTTTTTATAAGCCCCTCGCTCCCTCCCCTAAGTACGCTTATTTTATTTATTATACTTATTATAGTCGTTTATAACTAACCTCTTATCGCACCGCCCGCTCTTATCCCTTAGGTTATCGACTTAATAATCGTTCTACTCCCCGCTCCCCCTACTACTCTTATTACCTATAGTTTTAAAGACTTTAAAGTATATAAAGCGCAGTTCTTAGTATATATAACCGGTCTTTTTATTACTAATTTTATAATTCTAATAGTCTCGTTCTTTTTAAATTAAAAATTTAAATAGTAAGCGTAAGCCCGAGTCTTATTTTTATATATATATACCCTATAGAATAAGGTTATTTTTGGAGTTTAGGCCTTTAGGCTAAGAAAAGTTTTATTTTATTATTTTTAAGCGTAGCTTAAATTAATTATTTTTAATTACTTTTATTATTTATAATAACTTCTCACGTATTATAAAGGTTAAGAAGTATATAGAAATATTTAAACTTAGTTTATAAAAGGTTTTTAGTAAGTCTCTTTGCTAATATATCCTGTATTAATATATAAGTAATTTCGAAACTATTTTTAGCGTGCTTTTATCTCAGCTATATATTCTATATATTTATATAACGAAGTTAAGTAGCTATTTTTTTTTTCTTTTTTTACGACGAGTCGAATTATTTACTAATTATCGTAGTTAACTAACTATACCTTTCTTAAGTTAAGGGTAATATTTTTAAAAAAGCGCTTTAAAGCTATAGTTTTTTTTTTACGGTTTTTTCTAAGTAAAGAAGCTTAGCTTCGGTAGTTAACGTCGTAATTATTACTTAGTATACTAATTTCTATTAAATTAGGCCGCTAAAAAGGAATATTATATATCTTTAAGATAATCGTCGTATTACTTTATTATTTATAAAGCTAGTATCTCTAATTAGAAATAATAATTACGTACTTAGTACGCTGCCGTAATAGAGCGCCAGATATCTTATTATATAGAAATATCGGATGTACTAGTTAATTACTTTAATATATATTGCGCTTAGGTTAGTTAGGAACTATAATAATCATAAGTAAATAAAAATAACGTTTAGTCTAATTATAATAGCTATATAAAGTATACTTCCGACCTTCTCTTAGTAGCTTTTTATCTCTTCCCTTATTACCTACCCCTTATTTAGTTTAAACTCTTTTTAAAAAAGAGGGGTAGCTAGATATAGTAAATTTAAAAAGTCAAAGCGCTTAGTCACCCGCTCGATATATATATCGTAAATTAAGTAAACTTTATAAGTAGTACGGTCTTATAGAATCCGTACTCTAAGGAAGTAATTAATTAGTCTATTCTCCTTAAGGTTAATATACTCTTTTATACTATTAATAATCTCCTAAGCCTTTTTTCGATCGTCTTAATAATATAAAACTATAAAGTCGTTAACGTAGAATATTAGTATTACTCTCTTATTTATAGTTTAATAAATATAAATCTCTTTATAGCTATATATTATGTTTATATTACGAAATATAGAGGTAAAAGTTTAGAACTATAGAATTAGCGAGTCTCAGAGGCTATATAGAGCGCGTTAGAGTTTGCTTATTTTATTAGTAACTTTATATCCCTCTAGGAAATTAATAATTACTAATTTCTCGCTCTTAATAAGTGCGTTAAAAAATGCGTTAATAGTATTATACTAATTAGCCTTAAGGTCGAATTAGGTAGCTATTATTATTATAAGCCTAAAGGCTTTTATAACGAGCGTTAAAACGTACGTATTTTATAAAGGGTTAAGTAGTTAAATATCCCCCCTTATATATATACGTACTTTTACCTCGTAGACCTCGTTATTAGCGTTATACTTATAAGTATATACTTACTTTAATAAAAGTAGGATCCCTTATTTAGGATTATAATCGACCTCTTCTTATATACTAATATCCCTTAGCTTTTTTATTTCTACGTTTATAGTATCCCTAAGCAGCTTTTATAGTTACTATAGGAGATGTTTAATATTGCTGAACTTTTTTAGTAAGTTCGAGAAGTTAATTTTACTAGGTCGTGGTTTTTAAACTCTATTAGAGCGATCTAGGTAGGTCTTATAAACTGCTCTTTTTATTACTTAATAGAGTGTTATATATCCTATACTACTTTTCTTATAGCTTTTTATTAATTAGGTATAAAAGTAAAAAAAAGTAGTCCTAGCGGCGGTTATAGTAATCGCCGCTTTTTATATTCGAATATAAGAGCGTAGTAAAAATACTATTATCGAAGCGCTATAGAGGTCTACAGATCTAGTTTAAATATCTAGGACCCGATAAAGCTTTATTTAGCACTCGCTAAGGCGGTTTTTATAAGCCCTGTTCTTATATAATAAGGGTTTATTACGAGGGTTCCCTACTAACGTCGACTTTAGTATTAAAAACTACTTTTTTATAATTAGTATTCTATTTACCGCGTACTTTAGCGTTTTACTAAGAGCCGTTAAGAATTAAAAGTTTTAAAACCTCTTTAGTATATATAAGCGCTTATAAAAAGGACTATAGACTACGTAGAGCCGTTTATAACTTAGTTATTATATCCCCTTTTTTACCCCTATCCCCGAGCTCGCGTAAGGGGGTTATCTTAGGGGTTAGTAATAATAATAAGACTATATTAGCCTCTATAATATTATTAACCGCACCTTAGAGTACTCCTATCGGTTACTTAGCGTCCTAAATAATTAAAAATCTAATAGTAATACTATCCTTAACTATAGAGTTATTTTAAATACTAGTATTTCCGAAGTTTAGATTTATTTCCCCGAGTACTCGAACTAATTTATTATTAATATTAAAGAGTTTTTATATTTTTTAGATTACTAGATTTGCTTATTTACTTACGATAGCTTGCTCTTTATATACGGGATTATAAAAGACTTCTTTATTAAACCTAATATTCCTTATAATAAATACCTATTCGAGCGCGGGTACTTAGACCCTATAT
The DNA here is from genome assembly GCA_030869315.1 of Colletotrichum cuscutae. Classification (NCBI taxonomy): domain Eukaryota; kingdom Fungi; phylum Ascomycota; class Sordariomycetes; order Glomerellales; family Glomerellaceae; genus Colletotrichum; species Colletotrichum cuscutae. The sequence continues at coordinate 47,276 of MPDP01000299.1, forward strand.
AGGTTATGCGTTTTTAGTATATATCTAACTAGGTATTTTATATACCCGCGGGGAAGTATTTTAAACTCTTTTTAATATATACTCTTTTTACGATCTTTTTAAAAAGGGTATGCTCGGTAGCTATATACGTAGAGACTACCGAGATACGGTATTACTAGTTCCGAATCTCGTACTTAGTAACCCGTCTACTACTAGTATTAATACCTCTTTTACTAGTTAATTTTTATTATAATAAGCGAATCTTCTCTATTAGCCTCTCGTAAGGTAATATTATAAATAAAAATCGTTACTAATATTATTTCGTTCTATAGATTTATAGGGAGGTTCGTAAAAAGGCATATCTTACGAGCTTTAATAATTATTAGTTAACCTACTCTTTTTACGTTACTTACGAGTTCTTTTATATATAAAGGTAGAAGTTCTATTCTAATTCTTAGCTTACTATACTATATTTTATAAGCGCGTTTAATATTCGTATTTATAAAAGCTGTCTTATTATTATTTTTAAAGAAGTAGATTAGATTCCCTTTTTAATAACGGATCGCTACTTCGAAAGTCTATAGTACAAAAAGCACCTCTTTTTTTATTTTAGTCCTTAGAGGGAACCCCCTGATCTACTTACTATATTCGTTAAAAACTATAAATATATATTATTATCTACTTAGAGAGGGCTTAAAATAAAAGAGATCTTAGTATATATAGTACTATAGCCGTAAGGCTCTTTTTAAAAATAGTCTTTTTAAAATTACTAACTTAGCCTTAGATAATATATATACTTTATACTTAACTTATAATAAAAGTTTAATATATATATTACGAGTCTTATATAGTAGTTAATAAAGAGTATTAGGTCCGAGATAACCTATTCTAAAATACTAAAAAAGCGCGCTATTAAACCTCTTATAAGTTCGTTAATATAAACGTTAGAACTTTTTATAACTAACTAATAGTATAATACTAGCTAGGCTCTATAAGATATACTTAAGGTTTATAAAAGAAAGATAGGATTAAAAGAGCTTATATTCGAGGAAGACTAGGTTATTCTTTTAAATAAGCTATTTCTTAGTAGTACTCTTATAAAGCGTTCCTTATTATAAAGTATAATCTAGGCTGTAGTATTAGAGAGCGCCTTTATTTAGTAAAGTCTTTAAGACTATATTAATATAAAATCCCTCGATATAAGCGACGTTCTAAAGCTTTAGATCGTAAGTTTCCTTCTCTTTAGGTCTATCTAAAACGCCTTTTATAATACGAGTACTGCGTATAGTAATAAGTAGTATAGTAGTTCCCGATTTAACGTAGTCGTTATCGCCTAATAATAAGTAACTCTCGGGTTTAAGTAGGCTCTTATTATTAATAAAATATATTATTTTATAGCTATTTATTACTATACTCTAAAATAGGGAATGAGCACTACTTATAGGGGTACTAAAAATTACGTTTATTTTTAAATCCTAACCCTTTATAAGTATAGCGACTACGTAGCCCTCGTCCTAGTTTATTAAGAAGCTCGTTATAGGTTAGTTAGAGGATCCTTTTAAAAACCTAGGTTTCTTAGGGGTTCTATTATTCTTTAGCTAACTAGTTTTTTTAAGCTTACTATAGAGTAATTTTTATTTATTTAATTTAATAGCGGCAAAGACCTCTTTTATATAGCTTTTTAATATTCGTATTAGTAACTTATTAGTATTTTAGTTTATAAATACTTATTTTAACTTTTAATATGCTAAAGGCCGCTATAAATATGCGCAATATAAAAGTATATAACGTTACCCTTATTATTTACGTCGTTAACTAAGTTAGAGCGTTTAGTAAAAGTAGAGTAAGTACCTCCTTAATTTAAAAATCGTTTAGTATTCACGTCCTAAGTAACTAGGCTAAATATATACGTAATCTCTTCGAGGGTCCTAATAGGCGTTCCGAAGGCTATTAATTCGCTAAAGGTCTTGTATATACGTTAGCCCTATATAGAGTTAAGTCTAGACTTAATTATAATTAAAAAATTAAATACGGCGATCTCTCTATAAATTTCTAGAATATTATATGTTTTAGCTTAGAGATAAGTAGACTACTACTTTTTATATTAGTATTATAAGTTAACTTTAGTCTTTGCTTTATTAAGGGCTTATCTATATTCGTCTCGAACCGTATTCCTAATTACTACTTTAGAGGGCTAAAGTTCTTATTTTAATTATTTAACGATTTATTATATACTAAACTTAGTACTTTTCTTAGTAGCTTTTTAAAATATATATTTATAAAGAGTAGCGTTAACTAACTTTACTAACTACTAAATAAAGAGTTTAATATATATATTAATAGTATTATGTTTATAAGCCTTAAGTTATTTATACTTAGCTTTAAGCTCTTCTTATTTCTAAATACTCTTAAGTATATAAATCCTCTTTATAAGTATAAAATAGGGATAGATTTAATTATATAAAGTAAGTAGCAGAGCTAGCTTTATAAAAAAAAACCTAGCTTAGTCTTATAAGTTACTTATACTTGAGTAAGCCGAAGGGGTTATACTAAGAGTTAAGTCTAGAAGTTATTAATAAAGGATTTCTTAGTTCTTTTAATCGTTCTTAAACGCCTTATAGCGTGCTTTATAAGCTCGTTACTCTTCTTTATTATAGGTTAAGAATAATAACTAAAAGTTAAAAAGTAAAATAAGCGCTATAAAAAAGTCGAGGAGTACGTCGGAATCTAGAGTATCTAGGTTAATATACTTCTAAACCCCTACGCTTTTATTTATAGCTTAAAATACATTAAACTATTTAATTTAACTATCGTAGCTAGTTAATTTAGCTTAGGCTAAAGTAGAAATAAGTATATTAGTTATTTTAAAAAGATCATAAGAATTATATTAATAAGTACTTTATCGTAATATAGGGTCTTAACTAAGAGCTGGGCTTATAACTATTACGAGTTATAGTACGTAGTAATAGGTATACGGAGTATAGTAAAAGTGGCTTAACTATTAAAGTAGAAATAGACAAAAGGAATGGGTCTATATACACGATATACGAGATATACACGTGATATAGCACGTAACGGGCTCTTTGTCGAGTGCGGTTGCAATCCCTATTACGTGACACATGTCAAGGCCGTCTGTGCGGGGACAAAGAACCAGCAGAATACGGCAGCCCATCACATGTCCAAGTCCGTCGGGTAAGTCGAGATTAGTCAAGGCGAGTAATTCTTTGCTTCGCGCATCCTTGGCGGCTTAGAATTACCTAGTACTGTGGTAAGGTCCGGTCAAGCGACAATCGCACGTTGCTATTGGCCCCGTCCACGAAATTGATTTTTACCGCCTGACCCCATAAGAGATGCGGAAGGCTTGGCAAACAAATACATCATCAGGCGAAAAACTGGAGTTGAACTGTATGAGATGATGGGTGCATGCTCGTCACATGAGGTAAGGTAGTCTCGATGGTTGCAGATTGAAAACTAATAGGATGTATATTGTTTGAAGCTGGGCACCATAGGGTAATGTGGCTAGTCAGACATATCAACCTCACTATCCGTCAATCCGACCACTTAGGACGATGAGGGTAGATTTCCTTCATCAAAGCCTCCATGCGAGCCTTTCCAGCCCGCTCTGCTTCTTCAGGCGACGGCGACGGTAACGGACTGCTGAAAAGCGGGGCCCGAATTTGGCGGTCCGAAGCAGTCGGAGTATCAACGTATCGCTTGATGGAATATGCCGAGTCCGACGATACGGGAATTGCGGGTCGTGCAACCTGTGGGGCCGGTGTCGGCGCCGGAGCTGGAATCGGGACCGTAGCCGGGGCTGTCGGTGATGCAGCGGAAGTTCTGTATGGCAGGAATACCGGACAGTTAGCAGGTGGTGAGGGAGCTCTAGGATGGCGGTACAAGCCAAAGTGACAGCACTCTGAGCCTTGATTAGCACGCACCTGTGACCGCCATTGTAAACAGCGCCAGTGGAAGACATGATTGCAGTGGAAAGGGAAATCCAGGCGATGGTTAAGGGTCTAGGCAGGCCGGAGACGGACAGCCGTGTGACTCGGATGAACCTGGATGGGCGGGTGGGGCCGAACCTTGGCTGATGTTGTTCGGGTGCGGTACTTTGGTGGGTCTTCAGCAACTGGCAGTAAGGTAAAAGCATCAAGCTCATCAGTGTCACTGGAACTTGGAATCAGACAAGGTCAAAGGCTGATGCAAGGAGCTCGTGATGATGGGTGCAGTAAAGGCACGATGGGCACAGATTGAGGGAATCGTTCGGATCGATCCATTCGGGCAACGGGGACATACCGAGTATTTAAAAGCATCAAAACGAATCACTGGCGCGGGAGGAAACAAATCCAGCAGGAAAGATTCAAGAGACCATCCAGCAAACCGTTCCGCGGAGGCAGCCTTACGCTAGACATAAAAACGCTCCAGCGAACCCCACCATGAAGCAGCATCTATGTGAGATCCCGCAACGTGGGTGCCAGAATGGCGGGAAAACGCCATCTGGACAGTGACGTGATGGCGCGTTCCCAGCTTTCTACCCCGGCACCCCTAAGCTTCTGACAACGGTCAATGTTATCTCCAAAGTCAATGGTTCGCGGACGATGTCCGCCGCACGAGAAAGCAATAGTAGCTCCGGTCATGTTAGGCAGATCACAGGGTAGGTTTACGCGCGGACGCAAGCTCGCGAGGGTCACTGGCTTCACATCGCAAAACCCTGGAAAATGTGATGGCGATGCGCCCGCCGCAGATGCACTCAGGGTCTCGAGCTCCAGAGGGCCTAGACCATTTGCACACCATCGCAAAAACCCGCTTCGCTGGGGGATGGATAATTTGACAATGCCATGAGCCGTCGTATCGCGGTACCCCGACATATCACTCTGTCCTTGTAGCCAATCTTCATTCGTTGAGAGAACGAGGGAACAAAGAGTCGAGTCTAGATTATGCAGCCAAGATGCGCGCAGCCGCAGCCATATGTGACGTCAATCAACACGATTACTCGAGCTACGGGGCGCCGGAGAGGCATCCGATGGGAACCAGGGGAGGGGTTCTGTTACTCAAGAAAGCGGTCTAGCGTTTACGCATTCCTGCGCTCGCCGTGTCCACAGCCACCACCCCGGCGTCAGCGTACACCAGGCAATAGCAAATACTCTCCGCAGTTTGAATTCCCTTCTCCAAAGATCTAGATGACCTAGATGTCAATGACGTGGGGGGCTCGATGATTCTTCTTGGACTGTGCTGCTGTCGCTTCGAGCTGCGTACTTCTTCGACTTGCTCTGCTTCCATTGCCTGAGTCCTTGTGGTTCATGAACGATCGCTGACGTAGCGCAAAGAGTGAATGGTCGCGATATCGAGGCTTTGGCCATGAAGAGAGGTGCGTGAAGGAACATCCGGAAGACACCGGCTTTCACATTTCCCTCGTCAAGAAACCGGAAAGTCGAAAAATGCCCTCCCCAGGCGACTTTTCTGCCATTTTCACCTACCCACCATCCCCCTCACGGACAGTTAGACCCTGACTCGTCGCGCGTCAGGGGTCCAGAGACCACCGGCCAGTCCCGAAATCGCAGAGATCGGCGCCCACGCCGTAACCCCCACCAAGGGCAGTCAAGGGAGCTCAGAGATCGTCAACAACACATGTCCCAATCCGAGTTGGCTCCCCTCCCAATGAGCATCTGACTTGACGCCCCTCGTACGATATCTTCTTCGAGATGGCTTGAACTGGATGCGCTCCGGCGAGGCAACAGAAAGGCGGACAGATGATCTCCTATTTTCAGGGCCAGCTCAAGTCCAGGGAGAAGAACAGCGATGACATCACCGTCGTGTTCGGTTTGGCCATCACGCTATTTGTTTGCCCCAACGAACTGCCCAGAGATGAAGCGAACGCAGCACCGATGAGGCTACCATATAGGGCCTCATATCGGCCCGTGATAGTGTGGCGGTTTCTAGTGTGGTCCATCTTGGGATATCTGTTTTCGCATTAATGAATTATTCACGCCAAAGGTTTCCATCGTGTGCTATCATTAATATTAAGAGGGTTTTCTAGGATTGCCTACACCCTCCGTGTCAAGCCTTTCGTCGCCGCTAACATCAACAACTTAGACACAACTGACCTCCCTACTTTCTTACCGCCAGCATCGTGCGATTCGTTCCCTGCCGTCGCCTGGGCTGTCGAACCGGTAAAGATTCCGTGCTTCCTCTACAATTCCGTCCGTGAATTTCTCCAATTCACATCTCGCCAACCCGGCGGTCAGCTATATCCAGTCCATCAGAATCCAGATGCTTGACTGAAGCTGAAGTTGCATCCATCTTCTCTGCCAAAGACGTAATTGAATCCCTTGGTAGAGACAAGAAGGGGCGGCGATGATGGTGACGCCAAAGGCGCCTTTTGTTCTTGAGCCGGTGGCACATCTTGCTTGTAGCACTGTGCTTGGGGCTTCTTTGTTGAGATTTTTTGGACAGCAGGTGCAGCTCTCTTCAGTCTCGGCTGTGTATCGGGTTCTCTCTCATTCCATTTGCATGCCAGGACCTTGAATCGGACCTTTTCGGGGTGTGCATGCCTGCTGTTCTTGCTTTGGGTGGCGTAGAGGATGAACCTCTTCTGCAGCCAGGATATGGTGTCGACTACTCTAGACTTGACATCCCAGTGATCCTCGTCGGGTTCGTGAAAAACTCTGCCCTGACATTTGAAACCATGTGTTACAGCCTTCGCCGATGGATTCGCGCTCCGGGGTTCGATCTCTCTCTTTGTGCTGTTGGTTACTTTCAATGTCTTGATCATCTCAGTAACCCGGTTCGGCGATAAACGGACGTCGTCAGTATCTTCCTTTGTACCTGTACAGATCTTTAGTCATCATGACTCTCACTCTCAATCAATGGAACAGTCCTACGCTTCTTAGACGGCTCAAGGATAGAGTCCTGGGGTCTGATATCGAACGACGGGGCAGCGGCTTGGTTCGAGGTAGTGGTCTGGGCCGGAATGACTTGTAGAGAGTCAATGCTTTTGTCCTTCTGAACTATTAGATAGTCAATGAAGTAGAATGTTTCTAGGTTGGGCAGATACTGAGCGAGAAATTCGTAGAGGTGGACAGGGTAGACTTTGGTGGCGAGGCCGGAGTAGCGGGTGCCGCAATGACCGCACCGAAAGCCGCCAACACTAGTTTCCCACGCGTGACAGTAGGGGATGGCGACGTGGCGGATATTGGCAAGTTCGTTGCATTCGATGGACTGCGAGATGCGACACCAACTTCGAAAGTCATCTGCGGACAGGTACTCAAGGCACACGATGTCAAAAGAGCCGCCAAGCGAGACGACGCGGTCGCCCTTCAGCTTTAAGCCACCAGGTGCACTCGTCAGGCGTCGAACGACCTTGGCTGACTCGAAGCAAGTAGCGGAAAGCTTCTTGAGGACTTGATTGGCAGAGACGTAGTTGGAGATGTTGGCTTGGGGTGTCGGGTATCGGGGCTCCAGTATGGCGGGCCAGACCCTCGTAGGTACACTCTCTTGAGCAAAGTCGAGAAGAACATCGTCTTCGTCCTTGGTATCTTGGTCACCGAGTGACCCTGGCGGCATTGGAGAGGGGTAATGGGTGATGCGAGCTGCAGTCCGGAGGCGTAGAAAGTGCATGCCTGGTTCAAAAATGGCATCCTCCCAGATCTGCTCTCGGATTTCGGGCGGCAAACGCGAGAAGCAAGTGAAGGAGCGAGCGGACACCGGAATATCAAACTTGACTGGTGATGCCATTGTGAAAGTATTCTGCTTCTGCTCTCTTGATTGTCGGTATCCAAAGCGAGCGGATTGAGAGACCGATGGGGAACTAGCGATGGTGGATGGTTCCATGAGATGGGGTAGTGAGGATGCTGTTGTGTCTGGTGGAGATATTAGTGGAAGAATGTTGTCTGCTGGAGAGAGGCGGTTAGATAGGCGACACGCCCTCTTGGCAGGCGGTAGTGGGATGGGCCATTCCATTTTGTGGCGGCGGGCAGTGAATCACGCACTCGGGCGAAGGTTCCGAGACGCTCTTGACCTGACTTGGGGTGAAAGTCGGAAAGCATTGAAGAAAGTGACGGCGAGAGAAGAGGACGAGGTAAGGGTGATGTTGGTGCGTACCTAGGTACCTGAAAGAACGTACCTTAGTAGGAGGAGCTCCCTCACCAGTCACGTGTAGGCTAACAATGAGGTGAGATGAAGGTAGCGATCCAGTTAGCAGTGAATCGGAATAGAAGGTGCAAAGGACTTTAGGGCAATTGATTTTCATGTTGAAGGTTGGCAACCCCACTCGACCTACTGCCTTACCTTTGCGGACAACAGAAGGCTGAAGGAAGGAGCGATTAGGATGCTCATGTCAGTAACGATTTAGGAGTTTTGCGACTCCTCTTCATTCTCAGGTACCTGGAGACAGTATTGCGAGTGAGTTCATTCCATTCTCGAAGTTAGGGTACATACTCGTGCGAGATTTGCCATCATTCACGAGGAATCAACAGGTCTTTGGTCGTTCGTGAGTTTCGCAATTTACGTCAAGTTAAGGGAACACAGTGAAGTAAACTTGGACAAGAATGCAGTTTCTTCAGTAGGAATGAACAAAGAGGCGCTCGGTACCAACATGAGTGTATCGATTGAACCATTGAGTACATTCAGTTACTCAAGGAGACATAAGGAGGTTGAAGGAGGCGACCATGGCTGGTGTAAGGTACCTAGCTGACGGCATCAAAATTCGGAGCCGACTCGGACCTGTGAGGTACGTACCCTCCCCAGAACCCACCCGACGTACCTAAGGGGAAATGTCAGAGGTGCCTTCCACGTAAGGTACCTTGTAATACCCCAAGACCCTGAAAGCTTCCGGAAGCTTACCATCAGACGACGAAAAGCCTCCGACTGAGCCAGGCTTGCAAAACTTCCGATACCTTCCTATCCATTTCATCCGCAGCTATGCCGTAAAACTCAGTCAAAGCATACATCGCTGCATCGACCAGTATGGCCTTCGCGACCCACCCGAACCAGAAGCGGTCTGCCTGCGACCGATGCCGCCGCCAAAAGCTCCGATGCTCCCGCCAAGACGACGAGAACGGGACACGCTGCACGCGGTGCGTAGAGCGGGGCATGGATTGCATCGCCGGTCACCAGCGCCGCATTGGAAGACCGTCAAGACGCATGACCTTGGACCACGCGATGCCGAAGCGTCTACCAGAGGTTTCTGTCCCTTCCACCAACACAGATGGGGAACAACGACCGGTCTACTCTGTGGCCCATGATAGCCTTCCCGGTAACTCGCCACTAGACCCCTCAACGAGCACGACGGCGTTGGGTCACGGAACCACCACCGAGACGACTATCTCTTTGGACTACCATCTGGATGACTTTCCCTGGAATATGTCCCTCGATCCTCAGTTGAACAGCTCCATCTCCGTCCAGATGGCAGAAGAGGAGATGGGGCGCATAACCAGCACACCTCAGATCGCAGATCCGGCAACTCAGAATGAAGCTTTCGTCAAAATCTCAAAGATCAACGTCGATCTTCACTTCTATCTGTCAAGTATTGAGATTAACAGACCGCATCTTGACTTTTGCTCCTTCACTCACTCATCCTCAATCCTCAGCGTCAGCGGTCGCACCATGCCGGAGCTCGTCCTCGTCGCCTTCCAGGACTTTGTCGGCATTCTGACAGGCCTGAACAAAATGGCTAGCATTCATCGAAGTGCGTCGCCAACGACTAATACTTCAGCCGCTCGACCAGCACTGGCAGAGGGTGAGTTATACTCCGAGTCTGGCTCATTGAACCCCTTGCTACTTGTGCGCGGCAGAGCATCTTCGCCGCTCGCTCTTCAAGCCGCTGTCCCCAGCACCAACGTCCTCGACCAGCCGCTAGTTCTCATCATTACTAGCTGTTACGTACAAATCATCGCAATCTTTGAGGAGATATTCGTCCAGATACACAAGAGACTAGAGGCAATCGCTTGGGACCCGATTCAGCCGATCGAAGGGATCAAGTTTGGCGCCTTTCCAATAGAATATGCCCATCTTCAAGGTGTCATTTTCTCCCAGATTGTCGAAAGTCTACTGGAAAAAGCTGATCGATTTCTCGGCGTCCATCAACCCATGGAATTCCCGTCAGGGACCGTCATGTCATCGAGACTTTTGTCCCCTATTCAGTCTGATCTTCTCCATGGCCAGCTCGAATCCAAGGACCAAGCCTCCGTACCAAGGTCTGTTGGGCTCAAGATTGCTATTCAACGCTTGCGATCGACTTTGGAGGCAGCAGCATGATTACAAGCCAAGGATGGGAATGTCTGTATCATGAGAGAAAAAGCGACAATAACCTGATGTCCACCCCATAAGAAGGTAATACGTCAAGCCCTCCACCAGTAAAGAAATCCGAGTCTCTTGTAATACCGGCACTCAAGGCCCGCTGCTTAAGCAATGCCGAGCATGCCATTGATGCAAATGTACCCTCACTCTACCCTCTCGGCCCACAACGGCGCACCGATCCCGTTGACATTGGCACTGCCCCCCGGATGTGTGCTGCGGAATCATCCAGCTCAACGTTTCAATGGGCGCGTTACTCGGCAGAAACTCCTACCGGCATGCCTCATCCCGTCCACGTCAACACTCGAGCCCAATCGGCATAGTTCATCCGCGCGGCAGATTGCTCCCGTTTGCGCACTCATTCGACCTCAAATCTGCTTACATCGGCACCATCTACTCCACCATACCCTCGGTGGAACCCATAAAAGATCGGTAGATATATACCTGGAGCAGCCCCCCTTCGACAGCGTCTTGGCACCCGTGCCATGGCTCAAGACCTTCGATATCAGTTGACGGGCTCGTAGGGATAGGCCCCTAGGTACCAGTAGGAAGCTGCCCGCCCACACATTCTTGTCCCCTCCCCCTTTTCAAATCTCTCTTCCGCTAGACCCCCACATCTTCATCTATTCGTGACAAACATTCACACTACCTGCGGCACAGCGGTCTGCTATCCGATTCTATCGTCCGTTGAAATCTCTTCTACGGAGGCAGGAAGCCAGCAACACGCTTGGAAGAGATGGGTACTTGTCAACAGCTCAAGGAATAAACCCTGGCGACAGGATAGCGGGCATCAGCAGCATGCCATCAGTCTGTGACGAGCGCTGAGTTAGGGTCTTCTGGCGCCCTATTCAACGAATACCGCTTCGTGGCCTAGACATCTCAACATCACTCCATGAAAGGCCTGGGAGCTGGTAAAGGGGTAAGCCAAGCCGAGCAAGACTTTTCATCACGAATGGCAGTCACTTCACAAACGAGGCAGGCACGGACAAGGTTGTTTTGAACAGATATACATTGCAAAGCTTGAAAGACGCCCAGCTGCAAAAAAGGTGCGCTAGACGCTTGTGGTGGTGGTCGACTGAAAAAGTGGTGTTGTGCTTGCAGCGATATATACACCGGGTATAAATCTATTTACATGGTTGTTTGAGAAACGAATCAATGTGCTCATTCAGAGACCTTCTTCCAAGTGGAACAAGGCCTCGTATTTTCTTTCCTCCTGGTTTTTCACCTGCATGCACACACGTACACGCACACACGCACACAGCATTCTACCAACGCTTAGTGGCGGAGGCGGAAAGAGCGAGCGTGGCGGCGAGCCTTCTTGGCGCAGGCATCGTCAGCAGCGCCGGAGACGGCGGGAGTGGCAGAGGGAGCGGTGGTGGAGGGAGCAGAGGGAGTGGCGGGGGTGGTGCTGTTGGAGCCGGAGCCAGATCCAGAGCCAGAACCAGAGCCAGAGCCGGAGCCGTAGAGGGCAGGGCCAGGGATGGTGTAGCTGGAGATGGTGGCGTAGGGGTTGAACTGGATACCGGCGTCGGTGTTCTTGTACAGCGCAGTGCCGAGGGTTCCCTCGGGGTTGGCGGTGCCGGAGCCAGTGATCTTGACGTTGACGCACTGGGGGTAGTTCTGGGCACCGTTCAGGGAGCCAGCACCGTGCATGGCAATGATCTCGTGGCGGAGAACGTAGTTGCCGGCGGCGAGGTCGGAGGGGATGGTGGTGGTCCAGGTGTTGTTGTTGGCAATGAGCTTGGTGGCAGCCCACTCCTGGGTGGCGATATCAATGCCAGCCTCGTCAATCTTGACCCACTTGAGGGTGGTCTTGTCGACGGAGGCCCAGTCGTCACCGTCGACCTTTGCGGCGTAGGTGAGGACGGGACCAAAGTGAGACTCGGGCCAAGCGGACCACTCGAAGTCGACGGTGCCACCGGCAGCGACGGTGGAGGCGACGGCGCCAGGAGCACCGTTCTTGTGGCAGTTGATGTCGGCGGAGGCGTAGCCGGTGCCGTCGACGAAGCCGTTGTCGAGGTTCTCGGCGGACCAGGCAGAGATGGAGGGGGGAGTGCCGCCGCTCTGCTTGAGGTAGTAGTAGTCGAGCTTGTAGCCGGCCTCGTAGGCGCCGTCGAACTTGAAGCCGGTGACGGTGCCGTGGGCGAGAGCGCTAGCGGCGAAGGCGCCGACGAGGGCGATGGTGGACTTGACGGAAGACATTTTTTGAAAAGGTCGGGTTTGTTGAGATGGTCGTGTGGGGGAAAAACAAAAAGAGGAGGAAGGGTTGGGAAGAGAATGAATGAGCTTGAATTCGTTGGATGTAAGAGTTTTTGCAAAAGAATGTCCCAGGTTCACACAGTGAAGAACTGACGGTTGATGGTTTGGAAAAAGAATGAAGTGGTGAAAGAACCAAAGAATGTGTGCGACCTGCAATGTTGGATGAAGAACCAAGAGGGAAAAGATATCACAAAAAGCGAGGACATCGTCGTGTTATTTATCCCACCGGGAGGCTCTTGTGTAAGATGCCAAGCAAGCAACCCCCTTTCGTCCTTATCCAGCTCGCAACTATTCCCAACCTGGTCGAGCCCAGTTCCTTCTTGCCAAGATAGTCCTACAAGCGCCTGATAGCTGAGCCGCCCCCTCAACCCTACTTCGTAGTGAAGTGGGAGCAGGGCCGGGTGGAGATGGCAGAAACTTCATAAGACCGAAACACCAATATGCAAACCAGAGTGGTGGAATTTTGGGGGGGTGGCACCCGTCGTGGCCGGGGAGAGGAGACCAACAGGTCCAACAGCGTCACAGCAGCCGGATGTGCTCCGATTTGGAAGGGATACCGGTCTAGGAAAGATGAGATGGACCGTTCCACTAGGAGGCGTAGGCGCTCAGTTTCGTAACGTCAGCCGTTGGGTTGTCTGGGCGCTCTGCCGTCCTCTCCCATGTTCAAAGCCTTGCAAGTTGATAGCCATGATCTGGCCCAGGGGCTCAAGCTGGGATCATGGCTGGGGTTATGCGGCGCAAGGAAGGTGATGGCCATGATGGAGTCATCTGGGTATGCATGCTGTGCTGCTTGGGTCAGTATTGAATACATACCCAATGCCCAGTCCCAATAGTTTACTCATCATCAGCAAGAAGCCCTGGCGAACACGACTCTTTCGCCCAGAAACGGTGCGTGAGAGAAGCAGGGGATCCCGTAATAGTCATGGATCCCCCCCCCCTTGCCATGGTAGCCGAGAGGCACTACATACTTATCAGCAAGCACGCAACTTGCAAGCGAGTTGCCAGAATTTGCCAGACTCGCCAGACTTGCCAGACTCGCCAGACTTGCCAGACTTGCCAGAGTGAGAACTTGAAAAGACTCTATTCGACTTAGTCATGGGGCAGAGTTACCACGTTGAGAGGGTGGCCGGCGGGAACTGTACGAATACGGCGCAGCACGGGCGCACCGGAATCTCAGACGTAGCGCCGGGCTTGAAACAGACCCTCCCTGCCGCCCTTAATATGGGAAGGTAAATCATAGGAGGATCGGATGCGCGTTACCCAAATGCCACCACACTCTCCACCCAGACCTTGTCAAGTCTTGCTCTTACAAGTTAACTTGCATCATACGGATACGCTCAACGATATCGTGATTCGTACCATCAGCGCGCAGTCTAAGTGGTTCGGAGCCGAAGATGATGACTAGAGGGGCTAGTGGTGACGACTGTTCGGATACGGCCCATCTTCGCGAGAGGAACCTGCAAATATGCATATCCCCATAGCTCCATTCTTGAGTGAGTGTCAAAGATGACCGTAAGACATAGTCCGAGTGCCGATGTTCGCCAGTGATGCATACTCTCCCGTTAGCCTCTCTCTCTCTCTCTCCTCTTATCCATATACTCATTCTCGACTCCTCGAGTGTCGCATTTCTGCGAGTCTGCAACTCTCTGTCAGCAAAATTGCCAGTGAGTTGTACAAGTGCCTCGGTCTCGCACTTCTCCGCATGGTCTGAATAATTAAGGTGTGGTTCCTAGTGCCATATTCCCCTGAGTATCGATCCACATTTCTCGCTGGCGCCCACGTTTTTTCTGTCTTTTCCGATTGAATTTTTCTTTACCTCCTCCCCGCCGCCCGGTCTGCCCCCTTTCACTATGGAGTATGGATCCCGTCGTGGCGCGCTGCTGAGCCTACTGGGCCGCTGGCCTGTCGCATAGTGAGCGAATCTCGTTTCGGGCATTCCCATGCGTCGATCCGCGTAGTCGAGATGAACTCGCCAAGACAACTGCCGCCAGACCGTTTCTTCTTTAATGCGCCGAGCCTCTAGGCCATTGGCGATTCCGTCTCGTTCCACGGTTCTACGGGTTCGTTTACTTATCAGTCAATCATAAGTCTGATTCTTTCCAACTCGTCGTCTGTGGGCACTTTCGATGAAACGGCGCCCGCATACCTGTCAGCGATGTAGCAGCTTTGTCAACTTGTCGACCGTCGAGCGACTTGCCGACCAAATCTTCAAGCCTCTTGGGGTCTAAGCCGTAATAGACCATCTCAGTCTCTGACTCAACTTCGCACTTTCAAGACTCTTGGGCGCATGCCGTAACCGCTGTTCTCGTCCGTGACCGTCGAGTCTTGCCCTCTTCCCCTTATTCTGGCGTGATCCATGAGCTGCACTTCACAGCGTCGCGCCGAGACGGCGTTGCGGCGCGTGATTCCTGTACAAGGCCGCATTCGACAGGGCTGGTCGCCAAACGGTCGCCGCGTCACGAATCGTGATCCCAGCCTCAACCTTGATTGGGTTAGTGTTTGTTTGAGATAGACTTTGATGGTCGTCAAGCCCCCTCCCCTGACAGCGCTCTCTAAAACCGCTGCATATCAGAACTTCTGCTCGATATGACGACAACAGCGGTGAACACCAATTAATGTCTGCAGGCTGTGAGTTGCAAGCGGTGCAGGGGACATCTCTGCTCGGTATAGGCAGCCGGTGTCCCATGGCAGGTCGATTGCGTTAATGGCCCCCTTTCGTGCCCCTCTCGTCGACTCTTAATCCCGGCTGAGCATGTCAGCAGAGTTGTTTGCGGCAAAACTCTCGATTGAATCACTCTTTGGCCAAGCTTTTTGTTGCGTTCGATGGAGAAACTCTCTTTCAGAGAACTGTTTTACAAAAATGCCTGGATGGCTTCCCAGAACGCTGCAGGGCTCTCCCACATGGGAAGATGACCGGCGCTTGGCACAATCTTCAACTCGGCGCCGCTGTCGCCCAACGCACCCTTGAAGCCCTCCATTGCCTTGACCAGCGCACCTTTGGCGTCGCCATCACCCACGACCAGCAAGCCGGGAACTTGGCAAGATCCAAGCTCTGGCTTCAGATCATAGTCCCACAGCGCTTGGCAGCTATATCTGAAGCCTTCTACATTGTTTGCTGCGACTATTTCCGTCATGGCTTTTACCACGTCCTCCTTCTCCAACGTGGCCGGATGGAACCACCGAACTACCGTCTGCTCAGCCAGCTTTGCGATTCCGGCTCCGCTATTCTCCTCTGCAACCGCGATGCGATCCTTCCAGGCCTGGGTGTTAGCCGCACTCGACGTCACGTTGAAATCGCAGGCGATAAACTTCCTCAGTCTATTGGGGTACCTGAGCGCAAAGTTGGTTGTTGTTGCGCCTCCCATCGACACTCCGATGAGGGCGTGCAGCTTGGGGATGCGAAGTGCATCAAGAACACTGCGCAGATCAGAGGCAAGCAAGTCCAGAGTTGCCGGCACAGGCGGGCCCGGGATGGCGTGTCGGCCTCGTGTGTCGTACCGCAGGATGCGCAAGTCGGGGCGCTGCTCCTTCAAGATCTTCACGACTGGATCCCACATGTGCAGAGACGTCAGCAGAGAATTGCAGAATGCTACGGTAGGTGCCTTGGGCGAAGGGTTGCCTTCCAGCTTGTAAGGGATCGAAAGTTGATCTTCGGCTGTGATGTACGAGTCGATGACCTCGTCCTTTCCGGGAACAGTAGTGGTTTTGCCATCCGGGGCTGTAAAGGTGGAAGCCGTGGCCGGCAGCTTGGCCAAATTCTCCAGGTCGCGAGAGGCGGGACCAAAGACGTAGAAGAGAGAGTAGGTACGGCGATTCATGCCTGCGACCTTCTTAACCATCTCTGCAGCCCAAGGAGTAGCCGTAGAGGCCTTGTGTTCGGGACCGCCCAAGCCATTTGTACGGGCGTAGTCATGGAGTACGAACAAGGTAGTCTTGCTGCCGACGCCGTCGCCAATGGAGGAAATCTTGAAGAGACGGGTCCTCAACCAACCGGGAACCTTGGACAGCATCGGAATATGTTCTTCGGCGTACCACTTCTTGAACTCGGTCTCGTCTGACTCGTCCTTGAGAGTGGTCTCAATGGCCACGAGCTCGATGCCCTCGGCTTCTTCGTCGGAAAGCTGCTCAATGGGGATGAACAGAGGGGCCTTTTGCTCAATGACCAAGTCGAAGAAGTATCTGGTGACGGCCGCCTGGCCAATGGTTTCGGCCTCACGAGCAGATCTGTTTGCGCGGAGCGTGGTATATGTGGGTGTCTCGAGGTGGGACATGTCCGTCACATCGTAGGAGGCGAGGTAGGTCGGCTCCTTGCCGTCGTTGGCGCGGTAGCGCAGGCCGTTGGTGAAGATTTGGGGGAGACGCAGGCGGGTTGGGCCGTGCTCGTTGTTGTACCACTCGTGGAACTGCTCGATAGCCAGTTCAGGCTTCGGCTGCATAGTAACGTAGAGCATTCCGGGGGGCGCCATGGTGAACACTTGACTCAATTGGTGTTGTCTGAGGTGTACTGAGAAGTTTGGACAGATTTGCAAAGGAGCAAAGACAAATGGCCGGGGGAACTCGGTATGTGAGGTATTCAGTCAGGGTGACTTCGGGTGCCGTGGGAAGCTCGGGGCGGGGCTTATGACGAACGCGGGGTCGAAATTGGAGAGAGGGTCCAGCGCGTTCGGGATCTTGACACACGGCAAGCTGTGCGACGGCAATTCAAGTCAATGCTTTCAAGGATGCTTTGAGGAAGCTTCTTCGATAGGACCGGTTTATCTCAATGGGACGATGTATCTCAGAGAATCCGCGTCTTGCCAACCCAAGGTGCGGTAACCGTGGGGACGAGGGGCGTCGGCCTCGGCCATTGTCGAAATAAATAATCTGGCGCATTGTGGCGGAAAAGTGTTCTGCCAGCACCTTTCGCATCGCTGCCTCGCGATTGATGATTCTTCCAGGAGCATATGCTTGGAGCGATATCGGTGGTGGTAATGGGCCGTTTCGTTCAAGGCTATTGGCTGAATATTCCCCTTGACTTGTCGCATCTGGATCTCGAAGCAAATAAGACTCTGCATCTCTTAAATGGATGACTACTTCGCCACCGCGTAGAGCATCGCATTTTTCTCAATGGCATCCGGCGTGTGGATTTGATCAAGGTATTCCGTACGGTAAGGCAGGTGGAATGGGAAACGACGTCGAGGTTTCGGATGAAAATGGCAATCGGCTAGAACTCGGAAGAATTTGTCTAAGCCCCTGAGGTGAGATACGGACACCTTAAGCTCCTTCCCTCTTTACTCTTGAATCTGCCTGCCTGTTCGGAATGTTACAATGGTGAAGTATCAGATGGCAGGTTCATCGCTACCTGTAGCTTCCCATCCTTCTTTCCGCTCCTACCCTCACGCCCTCAGTCAGTTTGATTGAAGGAAGCCACCACCGTCAACAAACCGGCCATCTGCCACCTGCCTCTTGCCACCTGCCAGTCCAATGGAGGGGCAGCGGTAGATGCCAGAGGCTAGCTCATAATCGCCGGTACTCTCCTTCTGGTTGGCTGAGTTGTGGTCCCCTGACCCGCTGCACATTAAGCGAAGAAGGACCGTTCTTTTTCGGGACCAGAGGGAAGAAGGCCCAGAGCGGCTACCTTTGCGTGGGGCAGATAGCCATCTGATAGTCCGAGCTTCGGGACGTTTGAAGCTTTTCGCAATCAACGTGTCCAGCAAGCTGGAGCTTCTCTTCCACGTCAGCGCGGGCATAATCAGACCGCATTTCATGGAATTTTCAGCAAATCGAATCGCTTGTGTAGCCCGCGACTTGAAATCTCTCGCATCTCTTTTCATTCAGTCTTCACCGCTCCCTCGACAATCGCTGCAGCCACTGCAAACAGTGTCCGCTGGATCGACCCAGCATTGATGCAAACCAACCTGCAGTCTGCTCGCTGTTCCTTACCGTCCTGACCGTGTCCAATCATTCCGAGCGGTGTACCTCTCAGATGTGACTGGCAAAATACATGGAAAGAAGGGTGCGCCGTCGTTTTTCAATGTGTGTTGTGTGACCTAACAGGACTGATACTCGTTCCAGGTGTGAGATGTTCTCAACACACCCATTCACCTTCCCTTCCATCGACAACCCCGGTGTCCGCTACACTCTGGCTTCTGCTTCTGGTTTAACTCGTCCATGTACTCGCATTGCTCTTAAAATCAACTTCTGACTGCCCGCACTCTTCTGGGGCTTCAGTCTCATCCTTAACCCCGGCCTCGTCTCATAGTTTCAAGTCGAATAAACCTTACCGCTTCCCATCACGAACTTGCTATTACTTTCGCAATGGAGGTCTTCCTGACCAACGTGCCTAGGCACCTTACGGATCGAACTCTGGAGAAGGAGCTTAGGCCGCACATGAATGCTCTCGGCATCCTTGAATGGGCATGCTCAACGAAGAGCAAGAACGACAAGGGCTGGGTGACGTTCCTCAAAGCAGAAGACGGAAAACGCTTTCTGAAACGTCATGGAAAGGTCATTCTTCCTGATGCTGGGGCTACATTCAAGCCCACTTCGAAAGGAGGAAAGCCTCCCAAGGAACGGGCGAGAGCAAACCTGTTTCTAATGAACACCCATGTCTATGTGGCCCCAAGCAACAGACCACCCGACCCTTTCATGATCAAGAGTCTTACCCATCGTCTGGAGGAAAAACACAGACAGCGGACTCAGCAAGATGCTCCCTCTACCGACGACGCCATCGTTTTTCAAGTCAGCCACTTGGCTTGCGGCCACAACACTTTTCAGCCAGACAAGACCTTGACCTTCAACGAACAATGTCGCCTTTCTCAAAGAGGCCTAGCAAAGTTTGGCAAGAGAATGCTCATTCTAAAGTTTGAGCAGGGAGTCAAAGTCGAGATCCCTCACTCCTCCATCGTCGAGATGATACACACATCTGTTCCCTCCAGTTTCACCCTTCTCCTCAGTGAACCACCACGCTTCTACCATACAAAGTCCGATTTGGAACAACAGATGGAACGTCTAGGCTTGGTCGATGATGCCAAGAGACCTCGGGGAAAGTCACTCACTCGCAGCCTTGGTCTATCCAGCAGTAAGGAACATTTGAAGTGCGCGGGAACATGTCTCGTCTACCAGCTGGGAATTTTCGGTCCCGACTTCGATCACAAGATCATCAGCCTCAAGAAGAAGGAGATCATCGTTATTGCGCACTCAAAAGTCGCTCTCAACCAGATGCCCATCTTTTACGGAGTTGACTACCACACTGAGTGGGCCAAATTCTACGATGGCCTAGTCAAGGCCGGATCCGCCAAGGCATTACCTTTTGGCATCCTTTTTCAGCTGCAGTCCTTGGTCTTCAACAACTTCTTGCATCCACGCAGTGCTCACACCATGTTGATGTTCCTAGAGAAATTGTTTCAAAGCGCCAAGTTAGATGGCAAGCCGGAGCCCGTTTCCCAGCAGGCGTTCAAGATTTTGCATGGCACTGGCCACGATGGAATCGACTACCCGTGTCATAACACTGACCCAAGCGACCTGGATCCCAACGAGATTCTGAAATACCTCCTCTCCACTGAGAAACGTCTGCACTCCGAAAGCAACATCGAGTTCAGAGATGTCCTGCTTGAGCCTGAGATAACCGATCATCACGCCTGGATTTTCAAGGCCACAGTGACCCCGACGAGAATCACCTTGCATGGACCTGATCTGGAGCCTCTCAATCGCATACTTCGCAAATATCCAAACCAGACGGACTATTTCATGAGAGTCACCTTCGCCGACGAAGACGGTAGTGATCTATTCTTCAGTGGCAAGGTTTCCTACGATAAAATCTTCGACCGCTACAAGAGCATCCTGGGCAAGGGCCTGGAGATTGCTGGTCGAGTCTATGGCTTTCTTGGTTTCTCCCACTCGTCACTGCGATCCCATTCAGCATGGTTTTCAGCTCCATTCTTTGACGATTGGAACAAACTGCAACTGTACGGAAACATCATCAAATCGTTAGGTGATTTCGACAAGATACAAATCCCGGCCAAGTGCGCCGCTCGCATCGGACAGGCCTTTTCGGAAACCCCCTCATTCATTTCCATCAGCGAGGCCGACATCAACCGCTGCTATATCCCGGATGTCAAATCAACGGAGGGGAAAACTGAACGCGTTTTCAGCGATGGTGTAGGCACAATCTCCCGCGAAGCTCTCGAGCTGATTTGGCCCCGCCTGCCACGAGGCTCGTTCCATTCTACTTGTTTGCAGATCAGGTGGGGAGGTGTCAAAGGAATGCTTTCTCTGGACACAAGGCTTCAGGGTCGAGCGGTGTGCATTCGAAAAGAGTCCATGGAGAAATTCCCCAGTAAGGATTGGGAGAATCTCGAAATTTGTGACGTGGCATCACGGCCTCTCAAACTGGTGCTGAATCGGCAATTGATTAAGATTATGGAAGACTTGGGTGTATCCAAGCAATGGTTTCTCCGACTGCAGAAGATGGAGCTTGATCGACTTCGGGCAGTAACAGCCGATGCGTACAACACGGCAACATTCTTGCATCTCCAGGCCATCGGCACAAGTTTCTTCTTGTCGACCTTTGTCAAAAGCCTTGACAAATACGGCATAGACTACCGTCAAGACAGGTTCTTGAGAGCAGTGGTCGAGTCGATTGTTCTACGGGAATTGCGATTGTTGAAGCACAAAGCCAGAATACCCGTTCCCAATGGCGCCACCCTTTTTGGAATCATGGATGAGACGAAGTTTCTCAAGGAGGGCCAGGTCTTCGTCTCTTTTGACACTTTTCGAAGACCTGGAAAGCCAGCCACTGTCGGATCTATCAAGGATGGTACCTTCATGCTCGTGACGCGCTCGCCAGCTCTTCACCCCGGCGATATTCAGCGAGTTATGGTTAGAGTACCACCGGCAGGTCACCCCTTACGGAACCTCCGCAACTGCATCGCGTTTAGTCAGTTTGGAGAGCGCGACTTGCCTAGCAAGCTAAGCGGCGGTGATCTTGATGGTGATTTGTACAACATCATCTGGGACCAAGATGCAATGCCCGCAATGGTATATGAAGCTGCCGACTACCCCAGAGTAACACCGGAGCCACTTGGTCGATCAGTGACGAGAGAAGACATGGCCAATTGGTTTGTTGACTTCATGAAGTCTGACGTACTCGGCATGATTGCCACTAGGCATCTAATTCTCGCCGATAAGCATCATGAAGGAACTGTGAGCGGCGACTGCATCAAACTAGCCGGTCTACACTCAACTGCTGTGGACTTTTCGAAGACAGGCATCCCAGTCGTGCGGGAAGATATCCCAAAGGCGCCCATTTTTCGCCCGGACTTGTAAGTACATGTTGTCGCTCGGCGTAGCTTATCACTTCTGATATCTCTCACAGCCTCGCGCCCGCACCCCCTGCTCAGCTGTACGATCGAACGCAGATTGACTTCCTCGGCAAAGACGAGGCAGTCGACGACGATGACGACGATTTCGTACCATCTTACCGATACTACAAATCAGAAAAAATCCTCGGCGAGCTTTATCGCAATGTCGACGAAAAGCAGATCTGGGATGATGAAATCAAGAGATCCATCCCCAAGACCGGACCCTCGGTTTGGGACCAGTTTGTAGGCTTAATAGAGAGAAAGATCAAAGACTATACTCATGGGCGAGTGAGCTGGGAAACGAAACTTAGGGAGGCGAAAAGCTTGCGCGATGTGTGAGTGGCTCTGAGACTTACGTTGTGGCGATTTCGTGTACCGTTTCCAGCTAACAGTCTATCCAGATACGAAGACCATCTCTTCAGTGCCATGAGAACGTACTCTGACAGTCACTTGAAGCAACTGACAGAAGTCGAGGTGTTCTGCGGCTCAATCTTCAATAAGACTGGCGCGCAGACTCGTCGTCAAAAAGACAACTCAATGAAGCTCAAGCAAGAGTTCGATCGACTAGCCGACCTCATGGTGCAACAAATGCGGCGCAAGTTCCGCAATGTTGGAGACAAAGCTGTCAAACCTACCGATGTCTACAATAATCCTGCACCGACTGGCACCGGCCAGATTGACGACGACATCGAACGGCTCTTGGCACCGAACAAGGATGCGTTGGAGATGTCATATGCGTGCTTCATGGTCGGTTTGCTGCCGAGTACCGACATTGAGCGCGGACACCGAGCAACACAGCTGGAAAGCTTCAAGGTTATTTCGGCGGGTGTCTTGCTCAAAGAGCTCACCGAGCTTGCTAATCGCGTGAAGGGTGGCCAATTGGTCAACCCCAGCAACGGCGACGCTGCGGGCGGTGGGTTTGTAGGTGTCAGTGGTGGGCCAGCAATGTCCTATATGTACATCGGCTATGATGTGGATGTCGGGCAGTATCCAAATTATGGATACAGCCATTACATGTAGAGTGCCAATTTGAGGTAGATCATGATACGATCAAAAGCTTTTGTACGATATTGAGGCCGTATCTTTGGTGGCATCTGTGAACATCTGATTCAAAGCCTTGGAGGACGCTGAGAAACATGACTCGCCGGGTTTAGCGTCGCTTCCAATCAGTGCGCGAAGAGTTTTACTAAAAGCCTCCGATGCTGCTCACGTCGAAGGATCGTTCCTTTGACCAGTTACGAAGACGCCAGTGTAAGCCTCCGACTAACTTCCCTGCTACCTGGAAAGCCTCCTGCTGACGCGAGATGGCGATTCCCTATATATGACAGGACGAGAGAGTAGGACTGTGCTCTTCGTGTTCATGGACCATCTGCATTCCCGTTGCTCTCTCTGCTCAATTCCCAGATCGCGATGATGCCCCCCGCAAAGCCGGCTTCCAGCAGCGAAATCTTGGAGAACCTGGACTCTTCGTATATTCTCACTGAGCCCAGCAAGACACGTTCTCTTCAAGTTGAAGGCCAGAAAGAAGACAGCCAGATTGCGGTCGAGGCATCGACGGCGTACAGGAAGGACATACGCTTCTGGGTCATCTTGTTCGCGCTATGCATCACTTCTCTACTCGCTTCCCTAGAGACCACGGTGGTCGTGACTTCGTTGCCGACTATTGTTGAGCCTTTGAAGTTTGGGAGCAGCTATGTCTGGGTTGGCAACATCTTCTTTCTCACCAGGTCAGTCTCCGAGCATCAGCCCAGCTACATGTGGCCGAAAATACTGATCCGAAGTGTATCCAAGTGCGGCTGTCCAGCCTCTCTTTGGGCAGATTTCCAATCTTTTCGGCCGCAGATATCTCACGCTGTTCATCGTAGCAATCTACACTCTTGGCAGCGGAATCTGCGGCGGCGCTGGTAGCCCGACGATGCTCATCGCTGGGCGAGCTGTGCAAGGAATGGGAAGCGGTGGCATAAACATGATCATCGACGTCATCATCTCCGACCTCGTCCCACTTAGGGATAGAGGTAATTATATCGCCATCATCCTGGCAATATACGGGGTCGGCATGGCGATCGGACCATTCGTGGGAGGCATCATCGTGCAAACTACTTCATGGAGATGGGTGAGCACTCGCCTTCATGCCAGTATTTTCCAACCCAAACTGACAGAACAGGTGTTCTACATCAACCTCCCAGTTGGCGGCCTCTCACTCGTTCTCCTCTATCTTTTCCTTCATGTGAAATGGGATCGGTCCGCCACCTTCAACGGCAAACTTCGCCGAATCGACTACATTGGCAACTCGATCCTCATCGCATCTACAGTCTCCGTTCTCATAGCCCTCACCTGGGGCGGCGAAATCTACTCTTGGTCCTCTTACCGCGTCATCATCCCCCTCGTTCACGGCCTTGTAGGCCTCGTTGCCTTCTGCATCTTTGAGGGATCAGGCATCGTCCCGGAACCAGTGATGCCTCTACGCCTCCTCGCGAACCGGACCTCCGCCATCATCTACGCGACCACCTTCCTCAATTCCGCAATTCTGTACTGGGCATTCTTCTTCCTCCCGCTATACTTTCAGGCCGTCAAGCTTTCAACTCCAGCTCGTTCAGGTGTTCAACTGCTCCCCGTGACCTTGATCTCCATTCCGGGCGCCGCCATCTCCGCCGTCGTCCTCGCACGATGGGGCCGCTACAAAGCCCTCCACATCGCAGGCTTTGCCCTCATGACACTCGGTCTCGGCATATGGGCCGTCTTGGATAGGTACAGCAGCACAGCAGCCTGGGTCCTGGTACAAGTCGTCCCCGCCGTTGGTTCAGGCATGCTCCTCAACACTCTGCTGCCAGCCTTCCAGGCAGGTCTTGCAGAAGCAGATCAAGCTGCCGCGACAGCAAGCTGGTCATTTATCCGCAGTTTTGGGAGTATCTGGGGCGTCGCTATCCCCGCGGCCATCTTCAACACGTATACATCGTCATATGCCGCGCAGAAGATAGATGACCCTGCTGCTCGGGGTATTTTACAGCATGGCAATGCGTATGCCAGCGCCACTAAAGCCTTTGTCGAGTCCTTCGATGAGCCGACGAGAAGTCAGATCATTGATGTATTCACCGAGGCTATGAGAAAGGTCTTTCTCATCGCGATTGCGTTCGGTGGCCTGGCTTTCTTATTGAGCTTCTTGGAGAGAGAGCTTGAGCTGAGAAAAGAGCTGGAAACTGAGTTTGGTCTCGAGGAAAAGAAGAACGCTGACGGAAATAAGGATGCTGTCTAAGTGATGCCCATCAGGAACTCAGAACCCCCTTGCCTTATTTGCTAGTCATCTATTTCTCAAATTCACCGGAAGAAACACTCCATCTGGCTACTCAATACAATGTCAAGTCTCCCACCTACTACGTTTGGTAGGCACCTGGTCAGAGGCTCTCAAGCTTTCAGGTAGGCTAGGCTCGAGTTCGCTCGGCTTGAACATCTGTTTCGCAGGTCACAGCCGGCGGGATAATACTCTTCATTCCCAAGACCTAGCCCAATCGATATGTACTATGACGACACCGAAGATCGTTGCAATAGTCGGGGGCATGCGGAGACCGCAGCGCCTTGAAAGGCTGTTTGAGCGACGTTGACGGACAGCGGAGTAGGTAGCGGGCCAGGACTTCCATGACTCGACTCCGTCTGACCATCACGGAGTCAAAACTAGCGTCCGTAGTTGGGTGTTTTAGCTTCACGACTTCAGATTATTGCCCATTTCCAGCTCTAAGCATACCTGTCGGTAAAACTGCGGACAGAACGAATAGTGTGCTACTCGTGCGAGGTCGGAAGCCCCCGACTGTGAATGAGAGTAGTTCTTCACTTCATCTTCAACTTGAGCATGCAGGCAAGCAAGCAAACGGATTGTATAAACAGGCCGAAACCAAGGCCCCAGCATCGCACGGTCAGGTACCATGTAGGGGACCTGGGGTTTTCTCCCTTCTTTCCCCTCCATTCATTTCGTCGCGCTGGCCCTTGCGGCAGAACAGTCGGCCCAAAGTCTAAGTTCATCCGCCGTGCTTCATCCCCCTCCACACCATTCTGCCATGGAATAAAAGTAGGAGGAGCTATCCGTGGGGTCAGGTTCCTCGGTTCATGGAACATGGCAACCCTGCCCATGTTTGGTCGCCAAAGGAGCTACACAGCTCACTTCAACTTCTTATGGAAACTTTCAAGGTCAGAAGAGATTCATGCACACGTGGTGAAGAAAGCCTTCAATTGTCGGGCGAACCCGCCCCCATGGCAGAGAAGCTGCTCGCTGGCCAAAGCTTCAGGATCGCCGACCGGCACCCTAAACTTTTTTTCTTTCTTCCCTCCTACTCTTTTCCCTCCACTGACTTTCGGCACTTGGGCTGGGTTAAGTTCGGCTCCTTTGTCTCCGTCACACCATTCAAATGGTAGCCGGCGCGTTGGTTGTCGTTGTATTTGGACCATCTCATATTACCGTGCCCTAATGCCGTTTGGCAGCCAAACTTGAGCTGGACACATACGGTGGGGTCATGCGTGACTATGAATCGATACAGAGTCAACAAGTCAAGCAGGCCCCATAGCAAGGCATCACCTGGGCGACGACGATGTCTGTCGTGTCACAGGTTGCCGGCTGCGGTGAGTGGACTGAGACGTGACATGAGATACTATCTATGAAAACGTCTGTTGACGATGATCGCAGTGTGATTGCCGGCAATCTCGGCATGCGAGGGAAAGGTCGCAGTCAAGTTCCCGAATCTCCTCCATGAGCGAAAGCTCACCGACCACCAATGCGACCATTGAATCAAAGATCACCACACCAGGATGTCTAAGCTCAACGCCGGGGAGTTTGGAGCCCTTGCCGGCTGACATAACAATGGCTTTCTTCGCGTTCGTGGGCGACTCACCTTCACCCATGACTGATGTCTTTTCGCTGTCATTCATGCGGACATACCTCGACACGTCAATACCAATTCGTGCCGTTGTAACAACAATTGGCAAAATATGCCTAGAGTACTCAAAGACGACCGCTTTAGAAAAGAAGCAAAAAGCTGCAGCCACTATCATGGCCCAAGACCGATATAAGTTGAAGGAATTCCTTGACGTCCTCACGTCTCCCGAAAGCAGTGACCAGCACTTGATGTTGCTGTATGGGATTCTGATGGCTTATGCCGAGGTGAGTTGGGACTTGAACACTGAGAACACGCAGCATCTTACCCTCATTTTCTATCATACTCAGAGCTGACTGCAATGACTTTGAACAGACAATGACTGGCCAGTCATGGCTCTTCTTTCAGGCCACCATGAGAAAGTTGACGGAAAAAGTTCAACAGCAGGTCCAGGAGAGAAAAAGAGCACCTTTTTTTGTACTTTGACAAAGGATTGCTGATGAACTACTCGCTCATGGCAACTTACCACTGTCTAGTATCGTTCGAGGACACCTTTCTTGTCGATGTCGAACTCTACGATCCAAAGCTCTTTGACAATATTGATGCGATTACTAGCCAAGTTCGCATTAACTCCGCCATATTACACCACTACACAAAATACGTGGCCAATTTTGCGCGACTGCACCACAAGTAAGAAAAGCCAACTCTCGGGGAAAGAGTCAGTCCAGTGTGGTACAAGTCAGCTCATGATTTACGTAGGGCAACGAAATGGGTGCGACAAGCGCGTCACGTTTTGAATGACCGCCATCTAGCTGCTGAACCACCACCTGACGAAGAGCTCAGGAAGATACTATCAGAAGCTGGGCTTTTGCAGCAGGGAATGGAGATTATCGAAAGTTCGGCAGCGGTCATTGATGTGATGGAGAACCTTCGAGGAGATAGATACGACGATGACGACGAGGCGGACAAAAGCGACTTCGGCATTCTGCGCGAGGCCTTTTACCATTACTCGCTAATGGGAATAACGCGAACATTTTGGGAGACGGCGTGGAAGCTTATTGACAAGGACCTGCCACACATGTCAGACATGCCGGATCTCGAAGGACATGGATTATTCGTCCTAGAGAGGCTAGAACAACGGACTCCCGTTGTCGGGCTAGAGTCATGGAGCTATCTTGTTGTGCTCATGGGCGTTGCCTTGGAGGCTAAGAGAGATGATATCCGGCAACGAGTGGCTGTTCTGCTCAACGACATATTGGGCAAAGGCTTTGCCATCGCCGGGGCTTTATTAGCTGACGTAAAGATGATTTGGGGTATGGATTATGCATCTGGACACGAATGCATTGGACCTAGCGCGTGAGGGAGAACGAGGGAGGCGTATATAGCATACCTATGTGTCGGATTAAAAGTCCAATTCGACCTCGGCATACGGCCGAGGCTGCGCAGGGGCTAACGAGGGGCCCTATTTATAATTACCGTAAACTACCTAACCTACGGTTAGAACCTCCTTTTTATACCTTATATAATAATATAAATTTATAATTAATTAACCTACTTTATTAACCCACGGTTCGAACTAATCGATTACTATCCCTATAATAGTAATATTAATACTAATTAATAGTTAATTTTTATTATTATAAATTAATAAAGTATTTAATATAAAAAAGACGACCTCCTTAAATAGAACGTATTAAAAAAATCGTACTACTTAACTTTATAAAAAGTAAGTAATAAGACGTAGAATCTTTATAATAAAACGAAGTAAAAAAGTCGTAGCCCTTAATTACTTACGGAAGGCTAACGTTTATTATATTAAAATAACCCTTAATAATTAATAAAAATATCGAAGTAACCGAGCTACCGTCGTCGACCTTATACTATCTTTTCTTATTAATTAAATTAATTAAATTAATTAAATTAATTAAATTAATTAAATTAATTAAATTAATTAAATTAATTAAATTAATTAATTAGTAAAAAGGACTACTTATATAACTACCTACTTAATTAATTAGTATAACGAACGAGCTCGAGTAGTACGGTATAAAAAAGTACTATATAATTAAGAAAAAGGATCCTTAAGCATAGTATACTTAGGAAGTATAGTAAGAGGCGTAGGGATTATTAAACTAAGAGATTTATAATATATAAAAGGACTACTCCGAAAGAGCTTATAAATATAACCTCGAAAACCTAAACGATCTCTTCGTAACCCTCTTAACTACTCCCCGGATATTACTTAAGAATATAATAAAAAGGACGGTACGATAAAAAAGAAGAAATTTAGAGATTATAATAGTAGTAATTTATAAATTATAAGTATTATAAATACTAGAGATTAATTAGGAGGTTACTATTTTTAAAAAGATCCTCTCGCGGCCTCTTACTAAAATTACAATTATTATAATAAAAAAAGAACAATTTAGAGAACTACTAAGAAGCTCCTTTTTATATTACTAACTCCTAGTATAAGATTATTAGTTTTAAAAAAGTAATAAATAAACTACTAATTAATAATAATTTATTTAACGAACGTATATACCTCTCGGGTTTTAATTTAAAGAGAAACGCTATATAATTAAGACGTTATTAGGCTATTTATAAATCTCATTTTTAATATTAATTAACTAAGTAATTAAAAAAAAATTATTAAAATAGTATTTAACTAAGAAAACTAAGAGTGAATAATAATAAGGCTTAGTATAAAGAAATAAAAAAAAGTAAAAAGGTCCTAGACCCTAATAAATATAATAACTAATAATAGTACGTTATTATTAAGGTTAATAAGTAGCTCTAAAATAACTTTATTAAGATTAAATATACTAACTACTATAGATCGAAGTACGAGTTAGGAAACGACGAAGAGCGAGTTAGTATATAGCTAGAGAGAAAGAATTCTTATATTATATAAATAAATAGAGATTAAATTAAAATACTTAAAAAAGTAGGCGTATAAAGATTTTAATAATCTTAATAATAAGTAAATCGATATAATATTAATTTATTTTATAAAAATTTATATTTAAAAGGGGCTTAAGGAGTAACCCTTATGTTATAAAGTTATTAATAACCTTAGTAACTAGAATAATAAGTAGTTTATTAATACTAATCCGAACGTTATAAAGAGGGTTATTAGATTCTTTTATTATTAAAGTATTTTATTATTTTAAGTAATAAGACGAAGAGCTTATAAAACGCTCGCTATAATAGTTATTACTAACGAATTTATATTATAAAATTAGAATTAAGTTAACTAAGTAATAATAAAATACGACGACTTTAGTAAAAAAGTAAACTAACTAGACTTTTTATTAAAAATTATTAATAGTAATATATTAGCGCCTGCTATAATAAGGGCTACGGAGATTATATAAGAGGAGCGGTTATTAGCGATCTTATTAACCTTAGTAACTAGCTTAGTAACGTTATTAATATATAGCTTATTATTTATAAATTAGAGAGGTTTATAATTAATTACGTAGAGTTAATATAACTATTTTAATATACGAGGGATATATAAAAAAACTAACTTAATAATTATTATTATAAAGTAATTTATTAACTTTATAAAGATCTTTTCTAAAGAGAAATTATATTTAAAAAGAAAATACGAGGTTCTATAAAAAACCCTTATAATATTCTATAACTATTATAAATAAGTTAAAATCTAAAAGTAATAATACTACTTAGTAATTAACGTCGTACTAATTAGTAAGACTACGGATTATTATTATTAAGTAGTACGTACTATCGATCGAACTAACTTTCTAAGTATAGTTAATATAATTTAAAGTTATTTTAAAACTTAAGATAGGAGTCTAGAGCTCTTATCTAAGCTAAGGGTATTATTATTCGGATTTATAACTAAAATAATAAAAGAAAAAACGAGGCTAGAGATTCTTAAGGAACTTATTAATTATATTAATAAACTAATAAAAACGTAGCTAAATAAGGAGATAAATAAGTAAAAGGTTAGATATTTTTATATTATTATTTAGAGAGTCCTAGAGGTAAGAGTAACTTTATATTAATTATTAAAATATTATAAAACCCTCTACTTAAAGCTAAGGTCTAGCTTTAATATCGAGGCTAAGATACCCTACTAAACGTATTTATAATTATATAACGGCCCTTATTAATAATACTAAGTCGACTATATATATAAAAATAAGGGGAGAGATACTAAGTATAGTAGTTACTAAACTAGAAAAATAGACTCCTTAGCTAGTTATTAATTAGATCTAAGATAAAAATAATAAAAAAAGAAGTGTTTTATATATAAAAAGGACGGCTATTAATTAGGTAATTATTTTAAAAAAGAACGGGCTAAATTATATAAGTAATATAGAAAATCGAGAGTAATAAATAGTAAAACTAGCTCTTAGCGATTTAACTAATTCTTTATTATATATAAGGGTAGATCTAGAGGTATAGTACTTAGTAAAGGCGTAATTAGCGGCTTAGAGGATTCGTATATAATAAGAAATTCAGAAGATAAGGAAAATCTTACTCCTTATATTAATAGATTAGATTTTAATAGAATCGATGAGATTAACTACTTCTTTTTTACCTTATTAACCTCCGGAGGATATACGAGGCTAAATAAATAAAAAGTAATAAAAGCTCTTAATAAGTAGATTTTTATATATAAATAATAAGGGAAAATCCCTTAAATAATAGATATAAATAAATAGACGAATCTAATAGCGCCGAATTTTATTTTATTAACGTTTAAAAAGAATATAGTACTAATCGACTTTAGAAATAATTAAAAAGGTCCTCTTTATACCCCCCTAATTACTTAAACGCTAAGCTTATATAGGTATTCTATATTAGCAAATAATACGGCCTAGATATTTTAAGGGATTATTTTAAATATAAGGGCTTTATAATAGTTAACTAGGAATAAGGGGTAATTCTACGTACTCTAAAAAATATCCTTAGTTACGTTAAATACGTTGTTAATAATAAGTATTATGAGGATTAGCTTTAGCTTAGGTAAAGAAATATACGCTTTAGGTATAATAAAAGTTAATTATAAAAGATTAGGCTATAAGTACTTAACTAGCGAGACTATAATATAAGTATAAGTATATTATAAAACTTAAGCTTATAAAGTCCTTCGTACGGGCTCTACTTTATAAAAAGTTCTTTTTTAATATAATCCGTATACTAGTTATTAACTTATTAATAACTTATTACTATACGTATCTTAAATCTATTATAATTACTCCCCCCTTACGTAACTTTAGTTCCTAAAGTTATTATATAACTTCTTTTTTTAATACTAATAATAAAGCTATTAACGTTATTATTCGTAATAGCTTCCTTAAGGCGTTAATAATACCCTTTCTTATTTAAGAACAAGTTATTACTCTTATTTTATTATTTAACGGATATTTTATTAATATTATTTAGTAATAGTGCGCTAACCGGTTACTAAGTTAATAATACGTATTTATAATAAAGTATTTTAATTATCGTAATATATAAGAGCCTACTTAACCTCGCGGTTATTATTATTATTAAGCTATTAAGTAAAATAAAGGATTTTTCTCTTATTACTAATCGCGTATTTACTTTTCTTTCCCCCCTCTATTTAGTAACCGTTTTATAAGTTCTTTTTTATATAACTATACTTTTTTTCTTCTTACGATATTTTAATTTTCGTATTATTTCCTAATCGTAATTCCTTTACTATATTATTACTAAATATTGACTAAGATATTTACTATTTCGCATATCTAGGATATACTTAATATTAAGTACGATTTTAAAAAAAGCTTCTATAGTTTTCGTAGTAGTACTCCCTATATATACTAATTATTTAGCGTATATCGTAATATTAATAAGCTCGTTTATATTATTAATAATTACGTCGCCCGGTATATTATTTATTATATTAATAAAAAGAAGTATTTTATTATAAGTCGTTAAGTCCTTACTAATCTATTACTAAATA
Organism: Colletotrichum cuscutae; assembly: GCA_030869315.1. Taxonomy (NCBI): domain Eukaryota; kingdom Fungi; phylum Ascomycota; class Sordariomycetes; order Glomerellales; family Glomerellaceae; genus Colletotrichum; species Colletotrichum cuscutae. The sequence continues at coordinate 79,972 of MPDP01000299.1, forward strand.
TTATACTAACGATATTATTTTAAGTTCTAAAAGAGCTATATAGCGCTACTTAGCTTATTTAGAACACCCTTATAAAGTTTTACTATACTAAGGAGCAGGGTAACCTTAACTCTTATAAGCGCAGTCGTATTTATTTTACTTTTAGCTATATTATTAATATATAAGAAAAGGTTAGCGCCTATATCGCTAACCCGTTAGTAAGTAATAAAAAGGTCTATTTTAAATAAGCTACTCTCTAAAAGCTTATTACTAATTATAAGTTCTTAAGCTTATTAATTTTAATTATAATAAGTTATTAATAATTATTTAGTAATTATTGTTTTTTATTTATATAAATTTTCTTTTTTTAAGTTAGTATCCTTAATATTAATAATAAAACTAAGATTATTTCCTACTTTAACTACTTTTAACTAGCTTATTCTTATAATAATAGCCGTATAGTTATTTTATAAAATAATTTGAAAACTCTATTTTAGTACTATAAGTTCACTTTTTAAAGTATTATTATTACGCATATTTCGAAGTTTTTTAATTTTCTTACTTTTTATGAGCGCGTCGTTAAGTATTTAGCGAATAATATACTTATTTATATTATTATTATTATTTATAATACTCTTCTTATTACTTATAGTCCTAAGACTTAAATCCTTATTAAGAAGCGTACTCTTATTATTAACTATGTTCTTAATAATAAGGATAAAAATAATTATATAGTAGTTTTTTCTAGTTTTATAAGTACAAAAGATCGACTTTAACAGGATCACGCTTTTAAGAGAAATTATATAATATAATATACTTTTTAACTATATAATATACGTAATATATCCTAAGTACGCGCTTAATATAATATAGTAATTTTAATACGAAAACTACTATTTAATTCGGGATAAGTAAGCTATCCTCTTTATTATATAGTAGTACTAATTAAAAAAGTTAACGGTAGAGGTTAGTTATAATAGTTAGCTATAATAGTTAGAGGCGGCCTTTTTTAACTATAGAGGTTCTAAACTTTAATAGCGACGTAGAGGTTTCTAGAGAAAAGGCTAAAAGGGCTAATATTTAGTTACTTATACTAGAGCTCGTAAAGATTCTTTCTATCGTTATTACTTCTAATATTACCTAAAGTTACTCTTTATTTAAACTAAATAAATTTACTAAATAAGCCTATTAAATAAACCTATTAAACGCACTTATTAATATATAAACTACTACTTATTAAGAACCTACTCTGCTCCTAGTATATAGTTAGTAACTAGCGGGCTAAAGATGCCCCTTAATAGGTCCCCCCCTCTAGGGCTTAATAGATTAGGCCCCCTCGACGCCTTAGCTATCGTAGCTAACGTAGGTACGCCTAAGGAGTAATATAATACTTTTTAATAATATAAAATCTAGCTAAGTAATAGTATAAACGCTATAAATAGCCGGGCTAATACGGATATTAAAATCCGGTATATTAACGCTAATTTAAAAATTATACTTTATAAAGTTAGAAATCCTTTTAATATAGGTTATATTATAAATATAAGGGAATATATAAAGGGTTCCCTAACCCTTAATAAGAAGGAATATATAATACGGGATTTAGCTACCTACGTAGGCTAGTACTAAGAGGTCTTATATATATTAGAGTAAGTATAGCTCGCCCTCTAGATAGCTAGACTTACGTAGCAAAAGGTTAGGAGTTAATAAAAGGGAGATAACGGTCGAGTTAGTTAACTACTATTTTAATTAGTAGTTAGGTATAGAGCGTAATATACCTAGTTTTCCTTAATACGTAATATATAGTACGGCTCCGCCAGATTGCTCTATCGGGAGGATAAAAATAATTATATAGAGTTTAAGTTTAAAAAGTCCTAGTTTAAAAAGTCCTAGTTTAAAAGAGTTAAGTTTAAGAAATTTAGTAACGATTTAAAAAGTTCTCTTAGCTAGTTTTATAATAAATATTACTATTTTATTATTAATAACTTACTAACCCCTATTTATAATACTCTTTTTTTATAAATTAATTTATTTTAGCCTTTAGTTATGTAGTGGTTTTTTTCCGGCTTTATAGGTACAAAAGATCGACCTTAACGGGATTACGCTTTTAAAAAGAATTATATAATATAGTATACTTTTTAACTATATAATACGCATAATATATCTTAAGTACGCGCTTAATATAATATAATAATTTTAATACGAAAACCGCTATTTAATTCGGAATAAGTAAGCTACCCTCTTTAGTAGCGGCGCCGGTTAGAAAGGTTAATAATAGAAGTCGGCCGTAATAGTTAGCTGCAATAGTCGGCCGTAATAGTTAGAGGCGGCCCTTAACTACAGAGGTTCTAAACTTTAATAATAACGTAGAGGTTTTTAAAAAAAGGGCTAAATAGGCTAATATTTACTACTCTTCGTACTAAAGCTCGTAAAGATTCTTTTTATTCTTATTATTTTTAATATTACCTAAAGCTACTCTCTATTTAAACTAAATAAATTTACTAAATAAATCTACTAAATAAATCTACTAAATAAACTTATTAATATATAAACCACTATTTAGATAGCTAGTTAGATAACTAGTTAAGAGGTTAGCTAGTTAAAATACTACCTTAACGAGAACCTACTCTCCTAGTATATAGTTAGTAATTAGTAGGCTAGAACTTTTTAAAAATACTTATTAATAAGTCTACTCCTCTCGGGCTAGGCGCCTTTAGCTAGCTTAATACTATAGTAATTATAACTAATATAAATACGCCCGAGGAGTAATAAAGTACTTTTTAATAGTATAGAATTTAATTAAATAATATTATAAATACCGTAAATAACTAGGCTAATACGGATATTAAGATTTAATATATTAATACTAACTTAGTTATAATAACTATAATAAACGGGCTAGAGGTATATAGGGTTAGGGTAATAAACTAGTACCTTAAATAGCTCCTATGGGACCCCCTAGGTAATAATAATACTTATATAAAAAAAGGGATTATACTAAACCTAGCTACTTATACGGGCTAGTATTAAGAGGTCCTGTGCGTATTAGAGTAAGTAAAGCTCGCCCTATAAGCGGCTAGAACTTAGGAGGACTTTACGTAGTAGAAGGTTAGGAGCTATTAATAAAAAGGAGATAATAGTCGAGTTAGTTAATTTTAGTTAATAGTTAGGTATAGAGCGTAATATACCTAGTTTTTCCTAATACGTAATACACGGTACGGCCCCGGCGGATTGCTCTGTCAGAGGGTAGCCTTTAGTTATATAGCTTTAAATCTTAATATTATTAATATTATATTCCTCTTTTTTTAAATAAAGGCTTTATAATAGCTTAATAATACTATTATTTTAACTAAAGCTAAAGCTAAGAATTATAATAAGTAGTTCGATATTAATTTATTTCTTTATAAATATTAACGTTACTAAGGCCCCTTAGCTCGGTTATAATAAGAGTAGTACTTCTAAGGACGCTCCCGCTTCCTAACTTAATAATAATAATAATAGTATTTTACCTCTTGTTTTACTTCTTATTCCGCCTCTTATTATTTTTATTATAGCCTCTAGTAATAATTAAGTAGTTAGCGCTCTACGAACTATTATTATTAATATATATAATACTTTATACGACTTTAACTACCTCTTTATAGCTCGTTATAATATTAATAAAACTAACGGCCTTACTTTAAATAATTAGCTAAGTATACGCACAAAGCCCCCCCGCTATATTTTTATTAAATAAACTACTATTATTAATTATTATACTTTAGTAGTACGTACTAAAAGCGCTACTAGTATTATTAGTATTATATAAGTTACTCCCTTAATATAGTTAGGTCTTAGTAATCTCTTAGTAATGTATTATCAAGAGTTATAATATTATATTCTTTTTAAAAAAATTACGCTAGGCTAAGTAAAAGGGTGCCAGAAAGTATTATTAATCAACTTATTTTTAGTAATTTTTTATTAGAAACTTAGCGTTTATTATTTCATTTTATATATATTCGTTTTTTATAGTATTTAAATTTTTTAACTACTTTTATTATTTTATTAAAGTATTTAATAAGTTCTTATATATTATACTTAGTAAACTATTTAGCTTATTTAATAAGATATTATAAGTTTTTTCTTTTACCTTATTTTATAATAATTTCCTTAACTTTTTAAATATCTTATTCGTCCTCTAACTTTAGTAAATTCGCTATTTAGCTACTAATTATTTAATAATTTCCTTATAATTTAAACTAGGAAACTAAGAAAACGTTATATATTTTCTAATACTACTCTAATAAATATATTTAATAAGCCTATTTACTTACCTTTTTAATTATTATTATTTTAATATACCTCGGTACTAACTTATTATTTTTAAATCGTATATTTTTTATTAATAAGCTAACGATCTTTTTATAATTAAACTCTTTTAGGGTATATCTTTTATTATATAGTAGTTTTTTTTCTAGCTTTATAAGTATAAAAGATCAAACTTGACGGGATTACGCTTTTAAAGGAAATTATACGATATAATATACTTTTTAACTATATAATATGCGTAATATATCCTAAGTACGCGCTTAACATAATATAGTGATTTTAATATAAAAGTTACTATTTAATTCGAGATAGGTAAGCTGCCCTGCTACTTATTAACGATAGGCTAAGTAATATACTTATATAGCGGCGCTAGTTAAAAAAGTTAATAGTAGAGGTCGATAGTAAAAGTTAGCTATAATTATTAGCTATAATAGTTAGCTATAATAGTTAGAGGCGGCCCTTAATTATAGAGGTTCTAAACTTTAATAGTAACGTAAAGGTTTTTTAAAAAAGGGCTAAATAAGCTAATATTTACTACTTTTTATACTAGAGCTTATAAAGATTCTTTTTATTCTTATTACTTTTAATATTACTTAAAACTGCTCTTTATTTAAACTAGATAAATTTACTAAATAAATTTACTAAATAAACTTATTAATATATAAACTACTACTTAGATAGTCTATTTTTAGTATATAGTTAGTAATTAGTAAGCTAGAACTCTCTAAAGATGCTTATTAATAAGTCTGCCCCTCTCGGGCTAGGCGCCCTTAGTTAGCTTAATATTATAGCTATTATAATTAATATAAATATGCCCAAGGAGTAGTAAAGTACTTTTTAATAATATAGAATTTAGCTAAGTAATATTATAAGCGCTATAAATAGCTAGGCTAATATAAATACTAAGATCTAATATATTAATACTAGCTTAGTTATAATAATTATAATAAATAAGTTAGAGGTATATATAATTAGAGTAATAAGTTAGTACTTTAAATAGCTCTTACGGGACCCCCCGGGTAGTAATAATACCTATATAAAAGAAGGGATTATACTAGACCTAGCTACTTACGTAGGCTAGTATTAGGAGGTCCTATGCGCGTTAGAGTAGGTAAAGCTCGCCCTATAGGCGGTCACGCGGCAGAAGGTTAGGAGCTGTTAATAAAAGGGAGATAACGGTCGAGTTAGTTAATTTTAATTAGTAGTTAGGTATAGAGCGCAATATACCCAGTTTTCCTTAATACGTAATATACAGTACGGCCCCGGCGGATTGCTCTGTTAGGGGAATATCTTTTATTATAATAAGCTACTTAGCTCTTAGTAGCTTATACTTAGGCTCGTATAGCCTAGGCCCTAATTTCTCTAATTTTTTAAACCCTTTTTTAAACCCCCTAGATTAAAACTTTATAATTAAGTATATATTTAATATACTTAGAGTAGTAGTTATATAACGCTATATATAGGAATATTTTTATAATAAAATACTAGTTATTATTATATATAAACTTAGCCTCTTTTAACTACGCTACTTATTTATTTAGCGAGCCCTTAGTATAGATCCTTAAATACTTTTTTAATATTTAATAAGTCCGCTCTATTTAGCTATTTATTTATAAGTAATATATAGTAAATAATTAATAATATATTACCCGTTCCTTAGCGAACTCTTTTTAAAATAAGCTTATAAATAGCTTATTTCTATTTATAATAATACTTTTTAATATACCGAACTTATATTTTACTTCCCTATATAAGATACTTATTATTTATATTATATTAAGTATTTTAATAATAAGTAGGAACTTCGCGAACTTTATTATATAATAAACAATAACTAAAATATAGTTATACTTAGCGCGATTATTATAAGTACTTAGTAATAGTTTTATAATAAGGTTTATAAATATTTTTTAAAATAGGTACGAGAGTAGTAGTAATAACTATAGCTACCTATACGGCTTATATCTTAAAGTTAAAACTCCTAAATAATATTTATAGTTCTTAATATATTCTTAAACGTTTCGTTAAATATTTGCTTAGTAAAATCTCTTTTAAATTAGTTTAAGAGTTTTTATAATTTTTATATAACTTATTTTGTAATTATTATAATATTAATAAAGGATCTCTATTTAAAAAGACTCTACTTAAAAAATAACGAGTTTTTTTCTAAAAAATAATATACTTTATTTATTAAATAAATATACCCTTAGCTCTTTAGTTATAATACGAACTCTTATTAATTATAATATATAGAACTCTTTTTTAGCTTATAGGCCTTTAACGAGCTCCTTAGTCTCTAATAAAAAACGGGAAGTAAATACTATTTTACCTTTTATAAGCTCTTTTATAATAGGATATAAAATATACTATTTTAGTATAACAATCCTAGCTCTTTTTAACTCCTTTTTATTTATACCGGACTATTATTAAGCATTTATTAATAACTCTCTTACTTTTTACCTCGAGTTATTATAATAGTAACTATTATTATTCTATTAATACGCCCTATAATACGCTATTAATATAAGAGAGAGGCCTCCCGTTTTTAAAACTAATTAATATTTAGCTAGGATTATAAAGGGAGGCCTCGACTATTTAAATATATACTTTAATAATATTATTTTTCCTTTTTAAGCTAATTATTTTTTATTAAACGTTAAGTAGTAGTTCGTTAATAAAGTATAGTTTTTAAATTAGTATAAAAAGAACGTCCTTATAAAATACTTCCCCCTCTATATAGTTTAACCTCTTAAATAAACCGTCCGCCGGGTTTATTTTTCTTAACTAGTGTTCTAAATTAAAATTAAATAGCTTATATACTTACTTCGCGAGCCTTTTTTAAAAGTCCTACGCTAGTATATTAATTACTCTCTTAAGTACTTAGTAGTTCATTAAAACTATAAACTTTTATAAAAAGCCCTAGAAATAATAAGCTTAATACTCTAACCTTTTTATTATAATACGTAGTTCTTATTAACTTATAGCTTATTACTATTTTATATTTAAGAGTTTTTATAATTAATAAGTAACGGGTTGCTATTTTTTATTAACTTTTTATAATAAAATTATTATAATAGTTTTAACTAAAACGTTAGTTTTTATTTATATAATACGTTAGGGGTTCTAATATATAAGTACGATTACTAAGGTAAAAGCGACCCTTAGCTAATTAAACGCCTTATTTACTTTTTTAGTTTATTAAAATTCCCTTACTTACCCCTTTTTTATTTTTAGTAGTACTATTATTAGTACGATAATACTTAAGTATTTAGTAATAAACTTTTAATAAAAGTTATAGAACCCTAAAAATACTCAGATATGTTTAATAAACTTTAGTACTTTCTAATTAATAATCGTTCGTACTTATAATAAGTTAATCTTAATCCTTTTTAGTATAATAATATAGCCTAGGAATTCGACCCTTTTTTAATAAAACGAGTACTTCAATAGTTTAATAAAAAGCCCGTATAGCCGTAGATATTAGAGGACTTTTTTAATATTTTTTATATACTACTCCCTTATTAATAAATAGATTATTAAATCGTTTATATATACTATATAATAAGTATTTAATAAGTTAGTAAGTGTTTAGTAAATATATACTTAGAACGTCGTAAGTACGTTTATTAATTTAAAAAGTATAATAATATATTTAAAATAGCTATATTAGCTCCGAAATACTATTTTCTATCGGTCTTCTTTTTTAATTTAAATACGGTAATAAGTATTCTTAATATCTATTCTTAAGATCTATTTTATTTTATAAAGCCTATTTAAGAGCTTATTAATAAGTAGTAATAGGTATCGATTCTTAATAGTTTTTTTATTTAGCCCGTAGTAGTTTACGTAGAGACGTAGTATACTATCCTTTTTAAATATAAAAAGGATTAGTACCCCGGCCTCGCTAACTAAAAATATAATACGGCTATTTACTAGGTTCTTAATAATATTTATTTATATATTCTGCCTTTGCTGGCTGCTCGGGCGGTTCTTAGTATTATTTACACAGTATTAATACACGATATTAGTAGATACTCACACTGTCTCGCTAGACTATGTTCTTAATAATATATATATAAAACTTATTAAGTTATTTTTTATTTAATAAATAGATAGGGCTATATAGTAATTTAGTACCTAGGATTAGCTTAATTAAGTATTCTATTTTATTATATAGCTACGGTCCCTTTATTAACTATTTATTAAACGTTTTTACTTTAGATTAAAGCTTAAGTAGTAGACCTTTATATAGTTCGACCTTCGTTATTTCTATAATACTTCTTATAATAATAATATATAATATATACGCCCTCTTATAATTCTTAATAATATCGCGAGCTATTACCTCTAGTTTAGTAATAAAAATAGGTTTATATAACTATATATTTATTATAATATTAATACGAATACCCTCTTAACTTATTAATAAGTATAATAATAAAAGGTTTACTATTTTTTTATCCTTATTAACTACGGTAAATAGTTATTAAATCTTTTTTAACTACCCGTAATAGTTAATAAAAAAGAGCGTTAATTAATAAGCTTTCTCTTAGCTTACGGTTTTATTTTAAAAGTCCCTTAATAAAAGAGCTAAGGTAGTAGCTAGGGTTAACCCTAAGTAAGTTACGAGCTTAGTATTAATAATATTTATTTTAGAATATATATTTATATCGATTTCTTTTAGCTTTTTATCGACCCCTCGTAGGACTATTACTTTATTTTTTATAATTATTCTTATTTATACCCTTTTTATACTTAGTATAGGTATATTAAGTATATTATTTATACTTATTCGTTTTTAAATAAGTCGACTTTTATAACTCTCGGCTTAGTAATAACTTATTAAATAGTTATTAATACTATTTTTAATTAGGGGTATATTAACTTATTATCGCCCTTATTTCCTAACTTATTCCTCTAGTATTTACTAAATATATAACCCGTCTTATTATATATAAAGTACTTAATATTATTACTACGAGGCCTTAATAATAGCTTAGTATAAGTACTCTTATTATACGGCTTTTATAACGCTTCCTAAGTTAAGTCTCTAGAGCTTAGTCCCTTAGAGCTCTTTCTATTCTTTTTTTTATAAAAAGGGGGTATTTAATATAATTACTTAAATAATAAGTATAACCTCTTTTTACTATCCTTTTATAACTAGTTACTACCCTTTTACTAACTTAATAATTATAATTTATTAACCTTATATATTATATTATATACTCTCTTAATTAAGACTTTTTAATAAATTAAATCGTCCTATAGCTAAAATAGTAGTCTAAAAAAGAATTAATACGCCTCTATTTTTAAATTCTTTATATTCTTTATATTTAGGTTATAATAAATCGCTAATTACTTAGTAAGGAACTAAGTAAAAGTCTAGCCGTTTTTTAGCCTCTTTATTCTTAGCTCTTTATAATATTCTTAATTTTAAGTCTTAGGGTTTATATATTATTAATAAACGAACGCGAAGAAATTACCTTAGGAAAGGGGGTCCTAAAGGCTCTTTTTATAATTATATTATTATATTTTAAATAATAACAATAACTTAAATTAAGCTTACTTAATATACTACTCTATAATACTTTTTATATAAAGATTATTACTTATTTTTATAATAATAATCTAATCTATTATTTAAGTACTTATAAACTCTTTTTTAATTAGTTTATAATTATAAAATAGAGGTTTTTTATATTTTTATTAACTTAAAAACGTTACTAGCCGCTTAGTAAGCTATTAAACGAGCTCTTTATATTAACGTCGTTCTTAGTTTTAGTTTTTAATTATTATCTTTATTATTTTATAAAAATAGGTTATTATTAAGCTTATAAGGTCTATTATACTAGTTATTCTAATATTACCTACGCCTTTATACGTACTTAAACCTCGTATATTTAGTAATTATTTATTAATAAACGCCCTCTTTATTATAAATAAGGTCCTCGGGGTATTAATAAAATCACTAGCTTATAAAAGTAATCGGCCCCGATTATCTTTTTTATTTAGCTTTTTTATAAACGTTAGTATTTAAATAGGGCTTACCCTATAATAAGCTTATTATTTTAGATAGAATAGGGTCGAGTAGTTAATTCTAAATAGCTATAGCTCGTTAGTATTAATAGCTTTTTATTAATAATTAGGTATTACTTTATTAATATTTTATCCGTTTTTATAATTTCTTATTATTTATACTAATCATTTTATAAAAGTAAAAGCTTAAGAATTATAAAAAACTAGGCTATAAGTACTTAACTAGTAAGATTATAATATAAGTATAAGTATATTATAAGACTTAAGCTTATAAAGTCCTTTATATAAGCCCTATTTTATAAAAAGTTCTTTTTTAATATAATCCGTATACTAGTCGCTAACTTATCGGCGACTTATTACTATACGCATCCCGAATTTATTATATTAATATATACTTAAGTATAATAGTCTTTTATATTCTACTTATTAATATACTATTTTTACTATACTTGAAAAATATAAACTAGTTAGGTATCGTATTTAATAATACGAGAGATAGATTATTAAGTAGTAAGTAGTTTATACTTACTAAAAGGCGATAGGGGTATGCGTTTATAAGGCTCGAATTAAATATTAAATTTATTAACTATTTTATAAAGGGCGAGCTTAAGTAATTATATAAGCGCTTTAGTTACTTATTAATTATAAAACTATATAGCTTCCTTAAGTAATTAGGGAATGATATAAAAATAAGAGCTCTAAAATACTTAATAAAAATATATTATTAATACTAAATAAACGCCTAAAGCCCGCGTAGATTTAAGTTTAAACTATATAACGAGCTTAATTTTAACTAGGAAATCGTTATTAATATTTTTTATTTAAATAATCGCTTAGTATTATATATTATTAATAAGGCTATATTATTTTAAAGAGGTTAATTTATTAAGGACTTACTTATTAAGATTATTTAGTTAATATTTAAAAAAGCATAGATCGATATATACTAGGGGCTATTAAACGGGATTAGAACTAATATAAGCATAAGCTTTAAGTAGTGGAGTTTAAAAATAATATTATTACGTATAGTATCTAGCTAAAAATCGTATTTATTAAGGTATATTTAATATAAATAAGGTAAAAAGAGCTTATTAATAATTAAAAAGAGCGTTTAAGATTATTTATAATAAGTAACCTAATACTACTGATAAAGAGTATTTTTAAATAGTTTTTAAGTACTATAATAATACTATAAGCCTAAAGGGGCTAATTTTAACGCTTCTCGTATTCGGGGTATACCCGAGGATAATAATAGCCTTATTACTATTACTAAACGTAGCCTAGCGAGCTTAAGTAATTAATAAGGTAATAAAGGTATTTTAAAAAATAAATATAAAGCGCTAGATTAATAAGGCTATTATTACTTATAATAAGCTAGATATAAGTTCTAACTTTAATATATTATTAAATTCGAACGTTAGGGTTTAAAAAGAATTATTAAATAATAATTAGGCTTATATAAATTAATCTCGGTTAATAAACGTTTATATATCGCTATTAAAAATCGAGACTAACCGCTCGAAGTATTAATTATAATAATACGACTATATTATACTAATCTTAGCAAAGAAATATTAGCTTAATAAAAAGAAAAAGAGCTAGGGGAATCCCCTTAGTAGCCTAAGGAAGAGTAAGAAATTATCCTTAATAAAATTATTATAATAAAATAAATAAATAATAATAATAAAAAAAAGATAACCCCCATACTACTAAGACGTATAAAAAAGTGTTACGAAGGTAACTTTATTTACCTTATTATTCGCCTTATTATTAATATTACGTAAGCAAACTATATACTATATTAATCTACGATTTCTGTAGATTATTATAGGTATTGATTATGTAAGCAATACTACTTACATAAGCTTACGTAAGCAATAGAAAGTACTGGAAGGTAACTAAATAAGCTAGAATTCTCTCGAGACGGAATTACGTACTACGATTACGCATTCACTTACGTATGTGCTTATTAATTATATCATAATTAATAAGCAATGGAATATTCTAGTAGGAGGCTTTTATGCCTTTATATAGGCGTGTATTTACCTACCTAGACCTTTCGTTAAACAAGCAAGTTCTCATATAGTAATTCAACTATATTACTCTCTTTACTATAAAAACCTGTTTTATATACGCTTATTTCCCCTATATTCATATATTCTTGCTTCTATATGAATATTCACTTTCTATATTCTTTATAAAAATATCCCGTATTACCTCGTTAAAGCTATACGTGCTAGAAAAAGCCTAAGTAGAGAGTACTACTACGATACTTTGTTATTAATAACAAAATAAGTAATATATTTTATATAATAAAAAAGAAGGCTAATTATATACTCGTAACCTAATTATAAAAAGAGAGTATAATTATAATAACTAGGAGACTTTTCGAGGGATTAGACTTAGTAAAAGTAAAAACACTTCGTAATCGAGGGGTTTATTAATTTATTTTTTATAATCTAGTTAAATACGTAAATTTATATATTTTTAAATTACGTATAGTTCGAGAAATAAAAGGGAAGGGTATTTTATAGCTATATAAAAAATCGAGGTACGTTATATAAAAATATAGTAACGTTAAGAAGGCGACGCTACTTACCTAGTCCCCTACGGTTTAATACTATAGTTAGCGCCTTATAATAGTACAAATAGTATTATTATAATAAAAAAAGTACTAAATTTAAAATTATAATATTATATAAGCGTATACTTAATTAATAACTAGGCTTATAAAGAAGATTCTCGCTTACTTCTTAAAAGAAATAACTAATAAGTACTTAAAAAGTACGATTATCGAAGTATTTAAGCCGTTATATAGCCTTATAAAATTAAGTACTTATTAATAAGTAACGTACTACGACTTTTATATTAACTAATTATTAATAGTTATGTTAATATACGATCCTTATCTCTTAATTACTATATATATAAACGACCTTTTTAGTATTATAAGTATTTAAATAGATAATACCCTAGGTTTATTAAATATAGAGTTTATAAAAAAGGAGGATAAGGAGCTTTATAAAGCTGAATTTATAACTAAACTAAAGGAGATCTTAATATTAAAATCCCTATTAATATTTAATAGAGGGATTTTAATAATCGAGGGGGATAATATAATATTTTAATAAAGAAAATAAAGTAAAAAGATTACTCTCGTTAACTTAAAATCCCTTAATTATAAAAAATAATATAAAGCTAAGCTCGCCTAAGGGGTATATATTATGAGTATTTATTAGCCTAAGGCTATTTTTAATTATACTAATACTATATAAGCTATAGAGCTTATAAAAAGCGACTTTAATACCCTTAATTAATAATTATAATAATAATAAGAGAACTAAAACCGAGGTCTCGTTTATTAACTTATTAAGCTCGTATTAATAAGGCACTACGTATTTATTAATAGGTTATTTATAAATAATAACGACCTAACTTTATAATTAAAATATATTATTATTTTTATTAACGAGAAGCTTAGTAAGGACGAATTCATAATCTAAAGTAATATTATTTATTATTTATTAATAAAAAGTAAGCGAGTAATACGTAGCGTACTTATATTTAAGGTGGTTTATAATATAATTAATAATATTAACCTTACTTACCTAATTCTAACTATACTTAAGAGGATTATAGATCGACTTAACCTTTTTATAATTTTTATCCCCCTAACGGAGTAATCCGCTAGGGCCGTACTATATATTACGTATTAAGGAAAACTAAGTATATTGCGCTCTATATTTAACTACTAATTAAAATAGTTAACTAACTCGACCGTTATTTCCTTTTTATTAACTCCCGACCTTTTACTATAGTCCTCTAAGTTCTAGCTATTTAGAGAGCGAGCTATACCTACTCTAACGTATATAAAACCTCTTAGTACTAGCGTATATAAGTAGCTAAATCCTATATTATATACTCCTTTTTATTAAAAGTTAAAGAGCCCCTTATATATTCCTTTATATTTATAATATAACTTATATTAAAAGGATTTTTAGTTTTATAAAGTATAATTTCTAAGCTAGCGTTAATATACTAAATCTTAACGTCCGTATTAGCCTAGTTATTTATAGCGTTCGTACTATTACTTAGCTAGATTTTATATTATTAAAAAGTACTATATTACTCTTTAAGCATGCCCACGTTAACTATAGTAGCTAGGGCGTCGATGGGGCCTAATTTATTAAGCCCTAGAGGGGGGGACTTATCGAGGGGTATTTTTAGAGTCTTAGCTTATTAATTACTAAATATATACTAAGAGAGTAGGTTCTTAGTAAGGTAATAATAGTTTATATATTAATAAGTTCGTTTAATAAGTTTGTTTAATAAGTTCGTTTAATAAGTTTATTCAATAAGTTTATGTAGTAAATTTATTTAGTCTAAATAGAGAGTAACTTTAGGTAATATTAAAAGTAATAAGGATAAAAAGAATCTTTATAAGCTCTAGTATAAATAACTAAATATTAGCCTTTTTAGCCCTTTTTTAAAAAACCTCTATATTACTATTAAAATTTAAAACCTCTATAGTTAAGGGCCGCCTCTAACTTTTATAACTAACCTCTACTATTAACCTTTCTAACTAGCGCCGCTATAAAGTAGCTTACCTATCCCGAATTATATAATAGTTTTCGTATTAAAATTACTATATTACGTTAAGCGCGTACTTAGGGCATATTACGCGTATTATATAGTTAAAAAGTATACTATATTATATAATTTTTTTTAAAAGTATAATCCCGTTAAGGTCGATCTTTTGCGCTTATAAAGCTAAAAGAAAACTACTATATAATTTTTATAATCGTTTATACCGATTCGTACTCGCTATATAAGTACCTTATTAAGCTAGGTATTATAAAAAAAAGAGGCTTATAATAGATATTATAGCCTTTAAGTAGTTATATAAACAACGAGAGATCCTCGAGATTTATTAAATTAATAATAATAATAACCTCGCTAACGCTTTTATAAAAGTAGTACTTAATAAGGGATTAGAGTAATTTATTAATAAAAAAAAGGTAATAATATAAATAAAAAAATAGGTTATATAAAAAAAGTAGAGAAAAGGGGTAAAAAGAGACGACTTAGTAAACGGGCCCGAGGTCGAATTAAATTTCTAATTATAGTAATAGTAATAGTAATAGTAATTAGATTAATAAAAAAAGAGAAAGTTAATATTAAATTAGAAGTCTAATTCGACCTTAGTATACGGCTAAGGTTACGTAGGAGCTAACGAGGGGCCCTATTTATAATTATTATAAACTACTTAACTTATAATTAGAACCTCTTTTTTATATTTTATATAGTAGTATAGATTTATAGTTAATTAACCTACTTTATTAACCTACGGTTAAACCAATCGACTACTATCCCTGTGATAGTGATACTAACACTATGCAACTTATATTAGGTCAAGATACCTGAGAGACACTGCGAGTACCTGGATTTGCATTGCAAAGCGACTAGTATTCATGTAAATTGTACGCTCACGTTTTAATGAAACATATGAATTCTAGCCGGTCATTCGGTTCTCCGTTCAATATTCGCACTAAAATACGTGTTATTTTTTTCCCTCAGTTACCGCACGAAACTGCCGTCTTTCCACGTTACCTAGGTACTTATACACCGTATGCATTGCCGAGGGGATACAATCCTGGCCGCGATGCGATGCTTTTCTTATCGTTACGGATAAATCTTTATACTGGCGAAACGAGTGGCTTCGACTTCATATGTAATTCAGTTGGTTGACATGACGTAATTTTGTTCAGAGCTTCCCCCGCACAAAAGTCCCGCAACCAGCGGTCGAGAACCGAAGATCGCAACGGGCAGATAATCAGATCAAGAGCCTCGATATTGATTCGTACGTCTTGTTCTTATCTTTAGATACATTAGCTAGAGCACTATTCACAATGGCACCTCCTATCTGCACAAAGACGTTCAAGCTGAACAACGGTACGATACTCATCGCCATGAAAAATGTCACGCATCTCATGAGTTCCCATGGGCTGACCGACTCTCTGCAGGCCTCGAACTCCCCGCCGTGGGTCTGGGAACATGGCAAGGTAGGGAGAGCTCTCATACCGAACGCGTCCCACTGAGTCTGACAGCCTGAAGGCACTCCAGGATCAGATGACTCCAAGGCTATGGAGGATTCTGTCATACACGCCCTCAACTCCGGATACCGTCTCATCGACACCGCTCAGCTCTATGGCGTCGAAGACGTTGTGGGCAGGGCCATTCGTAACAGCGGCGTCCCCCGTGAGGAGATCACCGTTGTGACCAAGTTCTGGGGAGAGTGGCATCACGATCCCGCGACGGCCCTGCAGATCTCACTGGACACCATGGGCCTTGACTACATCGACGTGTTCCTTATGCACTGGCCCTGGGCCACAACTCCGGCACCGGAGAAGAAGGTCTTGAAGAAGTGGGAGAGCCCAACGTTCATCGAGACCTGGAAGTCGATGGAGAAGCTGGTCGGCCCCAAGTGCAGGTCAATCGGCGTCAGCAACTTCATGCCTAAGGTCATGGATGAGCTGCTCAAGGAGGCCACTATCGTGCCTGCCGTTAATCAGGTTGAGTTGCATGCTTTCAACCCAAACCTGAACCTCGTACCTTACTGCAAGGAGAAGGGCATTGTGGTCACGAGTTGGAGGTGAGCTTTTTGATACCCCTAAGCGAGGATCGAGGACATGTTGGACAAAGGGACGGGGCGCTAATTGAGACAGCACAATGGGTGGATCGCGTCCTTCCCAGAATGAAATTCTCAACCACGAGCTCTTCACCAGCATCGCAAAGGCACATGGTATCTCGGCAGGCGTCGTGTCCCTCTCCTGGTGCGTCCAGCGCGGCATTGCCGTCATCCCAAAGAGCGCCAAGAAGGAGCGGATTGAGGAGAACATCCGCCTTGTCACCCTTACCGAGGAGGAGATGAACAAGATCAATGAGGCACATAAGACGATCAAGAAGGAGAGATTCTCCAACGGAATTGCGGTGCAGCACATGGAGATCGATGGAGTGATGACCCAGCAGGGCTGGACCTACGTCGATATGGGCTACGAGGACGAGAATGGCAATTGGCTGGCTTAAGATAGAAGACCGTCAGTCGCTTTTGTTGGGTAGCATCGAGAATTCAGTATAAACCCACTTAAAGGATAATACATTGCCGCTGCTTCAACAACATCCATTATTCGTCCGTAATCATATTATCGTATCAGTACGCTTACAAATGTATGGGTCGTTTGCTCCCGTTGTACGCAGAGCCAAGCCTCTGCATTCGTCACCGAAAGCGCCTATAACTCTACATGTCAGCGGAGTTAGAGTAAAACCGGGGAGGCAGCCAACTTATAGGTGCTGGTGCACTAACGTACCTACGCAGAATGTCTAGCTCTGTCCCTACCCAATGAGACACCTTTCCGAGGATCTTTACCTTCTCTACAGATGAAAAGCCAATTATCACTACTAACTAGTAATGAACACTCGAGTAGCTAGGTTGGAATAAAGCAAACTGCTCAATGACGGGCCGACTCACTCGTAGTGCCTCGCATTCAAGATAAAAAACAGCTGTGTGAGCTAAGCCAAGCCATGCCTGGCCATAGCACCGCCTGAATCGGGGAGTGGACCACTAGCGTCGCAGCGAAAAGCATAAAGTCAACCACAGCCTCTTCCCCGCCCTTCTACGAAAAATTTCCCCTCCATATCGAGAAGATTAAACAGCCAGAAATCAGTAGAAGCCGCCGTGATGGACTTATCACCTCAGGAAGAGGAGCTATCATTGACGAGGACAGGATCTTCGTCGACGTCAGAAATCGTCCCTGTATCTTTAGGACAATTGCCAGCGCAAAGTGAAGCCCTAGAGTCGTCAGAAGATTGGACTGGCTTGACGTCAAGCAAAGAACGGAGGAAACTTCAAAATCGACTTAACCAAAGAGCACGTCGTTAGTCCGCCCCGAATTCCCTGGCTTTCCACAAGTCATTATACGTCATCTAACTGGATGGATTGCATCTAGGTAGAAGAATGAAGCAGGAAGTCTTTCGTCAGATGAGTCAACTAGAGGGAGTGATCAACGAGACCATAGCAGAAGCAGAATCAGCTGGCCGTTTGCAAAACGGTACCACCGGAGATGAAGGCTACTCGCTTCTGCCATGCCCCAAAAGGAGGAGCGAGTTGATGATCCTCGCACAGGAGGCACGAAGAAATTATGCCCTGGGAACCCCGGCTCCTCGACAGCTAAGCGCCCTCGTCAAGCTCAACCTGCTCACTGCGCTCTGGCGGAATACGCAGATATTGGGCTTCAACGTACACTCCATCTGTGAGGATGAGTTCATTTCTCCATATAATCTCCAAGGCCCAGACCTTCCCTGCTATTCTCGACAAGAGCTCTCGTGGCCTCCATATTTACGTCCAACGGAAGCGCAGAAAAAGATTACACATCACCCTTTTCTTGACGTCTTCCCGTTTCCGTCACTAAGAGAAGCCGGAATTCGGGCAGAAGAGCTCGGGTTCTTTGACGAAGACGACTTTTGCCTCGACATTTTCCATCTCGATGACAAAAAAGACGGCGTCGAGCGACCGCGTATGATAGTCTGGGGCGAGTCTTGGGATCCCCGCGGTTGGGAAGTCAACGTCGCGTTTCTGCGAAAATGGGGCTGGATGGTTCGAGGCTGCCCGGAGTTGCTAGAAGGCACGAATTACTGGCGTGAGAAAAGAGGCGAGAAGAAGTTGAACTTCAATCTCAACCCGTGATGGCGATGTGGCATCGGAGTAGGATACGTCATTTCACCAAGTGGGCTTGTTTGGGTACATGTAGAGGTAGAATACATGAAGTTGCAAGTTCAAGAGGGGCGGACAAGAAATTTGTACTGCTTCAATGATTTTTAGCAAGGTTTCAGTCTGGATCAAGTATGATTCTCCCATAATCCATTGGCAAGTGATTGACACGCATGACTTCCAAGAAAGCTCAACAAGTATGAGAATAATAAGGCGGTTGAATGACTTCCCGTGAAGGAGTCTACACTCATTGATTGGACCTCCTTGAAGACCCCCTTAGAAGGGCTGGAGAGTCGCATGCCAGAAAAGTTCGCCAATAGCATATCTGTCCGTCAGAGGCTTAACCTCCTCCTTCACACACGTCTTTTCGACCGGGACTCCCTCAAATCTCGCCCCAATCCATGCAGCAATGTCAGCTCTCGCCGCCTCCAGAACCTGGCCGTGACCCATGCTCGGGTAAACTCTTGCATGAACAGGGCTCTCAGGGAATGAGGTGCAAGTCTGGTTGAAGTCATCGAGTGTAAGGTTGTTAGGCGTGATCGTGTCGGTCTCGCCCGAAATGACCAACATTGGCGCCGCGATAGAGTGCGGGCCTTGGCCGTTGTATCGAACTGCCCATTCGTCGACGATAGGAAGCGTCAACCAGCTTGTGTTCTTGTAGAGTTGCTCCGGGGTGAAATCACCGACGATAGCGAACCCAGACGTGAAACATGACTTGTCGAGGGCACCCAGACGGTGCAGAGGAATCTCTCCAAGGTAGTCCGCAACCTTGATCTGGTCGGGGAAGAGCAGAGACAGAGACTGGAGGAAGTAAACCGAGAAGGGGTCGTGGGCAGCCTTTCCTTGAGCAAGCGCGAGAGAGGCGGGGATCAACTTCTGCGGCCGCAAAGCAGGGGCGGCAGCCACGGAGCCGATAAACTCGCCGGCCTCCAAAAGAGCTTCTTGGTCAGGCTGAGCCAGACGCTCGTTGGTTCTCCATGCCGTCATACCACCTTCGCTGTGACCATAGACCACCCACTTCTGTCCCAAAAGGTCGCCGATTGCCTTTCTCGCGGCAACGAGAGAGTATGCGACATCAGCAACGTGGAGCCAGCCAGACTCGTACATGAAGCCCTGGGGAATGTCGGAACCCTGACCAGCATAGTCGGGAGCGATGACAGCATAGCCAGATTCGGCGAGGATGAAAGGGGCCTTCCAGTCGTAGTACAGACCCTTGTTGTTGGTGGGGGCACACAAGCGGCTACGGCCGGCAGTTCCATGGGTCCAGACAACGGTTCGCAGCTTGTTCTCTTGGGCCGTAGCACCGGGCTTGGCGAATGGATTGGAGAAAGACAGAAGAACCCAAGCGGATGCGGGGATCGGCTTGCGGTCAATGTCTTCGGTTACATAGAGGACCCTTGACAATGACAGACTCGCGGGGATAGCCCAGTTGGAAGAGAGCTGCGCAGCGGGCACGTTCTCCCACCGCAGGATATCACCAGGCTTGGCACCGGTGAAGTTAGAAGGCGTAGAGTAGAACGGGTCGGACACGATGTCGCTTACCCACAGAGAAGCTTCAGCTTCATAGGTGGTTTGGATGGCGGTTTGGCAGGCTGCGTCGCAGCCCTTCTGGCATTCGGCATCGCAGATGGGGTCGAGTGCAGAGACAATGCCAACCAAGGCAGCAGCAACAGCTACGAAACACTTCATCTTGCCGGGGTAATCTTGAGTTGACAACAAACGTAACCTTGCTGGATGAGGAACGGAAGGCAGGTATGATCGCTGCCAGCACTGGGTCTTTATACAAGATCGAGGACGGAAAGGGGGTTCATCTCATTATCTGATTATCAACCACAGATATTATTACAGGAGTTGGACTCATTGATTTTGGACCTTAATTCCACGCTTTACCTACCCAATACTACGAGCCCAGGTTATTGAGCAGTCGTATTAAACATACGTGCGAGGCAAGCTTGGTGGTCGCCCCAGTGTCGCATACAACTTCCCCTTTGGGGATGGATCACCCGCCCCCCGTTGCAGCGCATCCATCCCGAATTGTGATCGGAGTCCAGTCCAGGCCCGGAACCATGGTAATCGCCTCAGCTAAACGTTTGTCGATAAACACTCTTGAGTTGCTTTCAGCTTGAATGCGGATGTTCCCAGTCGAAAGCATTCTCGGAACGCTTCCGACCATTTCCGTCTGATCTTCTGTGTGCCTGCAATCGTGAAAGGCGGACTTCGGAGACTTCTGTTAAGCTGGCATGCATTTCATCCCGCCAAGCTATAATTATATCGGCCTCCCACCGGCATTTGTTCCCAGTGATGTGGTGCTACTCCACCCTCAATGATATCGGCTTCTGATCGGCCGGCCCTGGCAAACAAGGTCATGCACATCATGTTGTATGGCATTGCATCGTTAGGTTCCTTGTGTAGCTTAGATGGAGTGAACCGCTGATCCTTTGGATGTGTCTCGAGCTGAAAGCATGGCGTTTGCCTCACTCAATGCGTCTTGTATACTGAACTTATCTTTCCCAAACTTGTATGTTTCCTCGATCTTATGATGCAGTAGACAGCCCTGTCGATGAGAAATCGCTTTGTACGGTGCACCTCTCTTGTGTTTTCTTCGCTGGACTGCTACATCATCTTCCCGAGCCCATTGCCCTTAATGTATCAAATGGCCAGAACGATGCATAAGTCACGCAATGAAAGGCGCCCATCGAATTGTTTGATAAAATTGAGTCAAGCAGCGGACAAAACTGCAATTCAGTTCTCGTACGTACCTTGATAGATATAGAGGTTATGAAGGAAGAAGTTTGTATGTCTCATTACCAGCGAGGCATATTTAAAGTAGGCAACCTAATAAGAATGGGAGTATTGCAGTGTTGAAAAGAACATCTACGACGTTTCATAACGTACTTCACCCAAGTCTCAGCTGCTGTCTATTAGTGAACTATTTTCCTAATCACAAAAGATTATGCTGCTTAATTCAGATCTCATTCAATATTTGGGATTGTAGAAAATGCTTCAGCGAAGACGCTAGGTGAGCAACAGCAGCATGGAGCTTATCACGGCTGATTTCAGTTGAATGGCAACAGAGTTTCACTATGATTCTCGAGAAAACAGCATCCAGATTCTATTCATCCGCCATCAGACGTTGAAAAAAAGGATGACAATCTTATCGCTGTCGGAAATGTTTGCGGAGATGCGACAGTACGCGACTCTACACTTATGATTATACGCGACTCTTTGGTTGTTTTTCGAACTTCTAGGGAGCAATTGTCTTTCTTTGGCTTGAATGTCGGGTCCAAATATTCAACTACAAGAGCACCACGTGAACGCTCATCTTGAACGGTCGCTTCCGTCATCGACACGCCAGGAAGCCGTGCAGGCGTGACCGACGAGATCTAGGTAAGCGACTCCTCTTCCCCGCACCATGTGGCCTCCCGGCTTCAACTACCGACAAACTATTTAAGCTTAGCCATTTCTTCCCCAAAACACATCTGTTCACCGTCAACTCCTACTCCCTGCCTGCGTTCTCAAATTATAAAATGGAGAAGACAGATACAGCTGAGGTGCTGGACGTGTCTCAATGGCCGACGGCGGCGAAGTTTGTCTCTCGGTGTTGCGAGTTTTTGAACGAGGTGCAAGATTTGTAAGTTGTTTTCACCTAAGACATGATTCGGGGGAAACCAATCCAATCAACTCACATTACCTACACTAGAACGCCCGGTAAAGCCTTAGAGTCGCGCCTCAATCAGCAGTTCGGACCTGGCAATCAGTACTACGAAGACTTCTGTTCCCATATCAGACAGGGTCTCAAAGAAGGATGGGTGGCGCAGACCGAGATTGACGGACGCAAATATCGGCGGGGTAAGATCGCACTGCCTTCGGCAGCGACAAGATACTTCAGTATCACGACTGTATTCATGGAGAGCGGTACTGGGTTTAGGGGACAATATCACGCTCATCCTTATGGCGAGATAAACTGTGTTATTCAACTCGATTCCACGGCGGAACTCAAAGGAATGCAAGGCTGGCAGGGTGCTGGCTGGACATCTCCTGGACCAGGGACACATCACTTTCCTGAAGTCCGGAAAGGGGCTTTGGTAGCACTCTTCTTTCTGCCTGCTGGTCGGATATCATATAATGCTGAGCCAGGTGCCCCACAGCCGCTATCGGTTTAGTCATGAGTAGATCTGCCCGACGGTTCAATTTCGGAGTTTGCCTATGAGTGAAGATTTCAATTCCTACGTAATTCTAAAGAGTGGCACAGTTCTATTCCACTGCTCAGGCAGTGAAGTGTTTGCGGAGAACAGAACTCCAGACAGGCATTGTGAAGAAAGTGAGTGCTATGAAGCAAAAGCCAGGAGAAGGTACAAAAGTGACATATTAAAGAAAGTTGCAAATCTCGACACAATCCAAGTCACGAGACCCAATCAAGCCGCAGGGTGTCTGAATCCTTCACAAATAATCATGATCCATCAATCCTCAGGATGAGCCTTCGGCTATCTCCTCAAGCTTGGACCGTTGATTTGTCTTGGCCGAGCTGCTTTCTGGACGAGGCCTTGGCTCGGCAGCACCTTGCAACCAGGATATTAGCCATGCGAGACCGGGATCCCACACAAATCTCGATCGTAAGTGGCGTGGATATTGTTGATTTGATCGCCAGCCCCAGACTTTGTACAGTCGATATACAGGAGTGCATTGCCGGCAGAGCTTAAGGTATGAGTCATATAAGACGAAGCTGTCGAATTTGCGTTACCAAAGTGGGTATACTTAAAGTGAGGTCCAGATCGCTGCATAGCTAATCGGTTAAGTAGATTCGGATCATTCTCGATGGTCAGTCCGTTTATTTGGTCGACGCCTTCATCTGCCGTGCAGTTGTAATACACAGCGCTAGCTTTGACTTCAGTTCCGGCCGGGAATCTCTGCTGAGGCCAATCTTGAGCAGAAGGGCCGTCGCTTGTAGGGAGGTGATGAGTCTGAATGGGCTCTGGAGTGTGGCCTTGCTCAGCTTCATTGGTCATCTTGTGAGGGTAGGTAGGAAGAGTAGAAGCAGATTTCCAGTCTTGAGATCCATATGAAGTTCTCACAAGCGCGAGTGAATCACCGCCCGTCGATGATGAAGAACTACCAGCTTGTGTATTGAATTCGGCAGCAGAGTGCTCAGATCCAAGGAACAGGCTCTCCTTTCTGTTGCGCAAGGATCGGTTCGCCATTGCACGTATGTCTGATTGTATTTGGTGAAGTGTGCTGGCCTCGATGTCGTGGATGATGAGAGAAAGGTGGGACTTGCGCCTTTCTAGGACATCTAAGGTGTTCTTGAGATCTCTCTCTTTGCGAAGAAACCCCAATGATTGCAACAAACGGCTTCTATCCAGGATTGATTGATGTCGTATTGGTTGACAATAGCTTGTAGCGAAAGAGTCTGCACACCAATTTCTGTGGTCTGGAGAAGGGGATTGAGAGATATAGAGGTAGAAAGATCGTGGAGTTCCTGAAGATGTGTTTGATAATTTTTCAAGGCTGATGGCGCCTCTTTTATCTTTTTTATGAGCTCGAGAATTTCAAAGCAAGATACCGCAAGCTGGCCAGCAGCGGCCGCAACTCCTATGATTTCGGCCATAATTGAGAGACCTTGAAAGTGAGTCAAGGCCTGATAACTCCAAGACTATGTGAAAAGAAGACTGATCACCACCAGGCGGTGAGAAGGTTAGGCCAATAGGTTTGCCTGCACAAGAGATTCTTGCACTTTGAATCTTAAGATAGCATAGTGGTGTGGCCGGAAGACATGCAGGCAGACATATGCGCCGAATGAAGGTTGCGATAACGTGTCAGTAGATGGTCAAGTTGGTCTCTGTCTTGGGGGCCGCGGAGTGAAGAAGTCATGAGATGCTTATGGGTGAGCTCTATACATGTTGAAGATGAACAGAGATACATTTCACGTTGTGATGTAGGAAGAAATAAGGCTGATATGCAAGACCGAGCAGGGTTCATCCGGAAAAGGGGGCTGAGTCCATAGAACGGCTTATTTCGATTGGTTTGTGAAGAGCCTCAATAAGAAGATAAATTCCATGTCATTGGTTTCAAAGCAGGCTTTAGAGGGAATGTCGCCATGCTGTTACTTTTGTGTGGTGTGGAAATTCAAATCACTCCTCTCACCGCCATTAGAACATAGATCTTAGATATGAAATGGGTGTACTCACTGCTTTAGCTCAGCTGTGGACTTGTACTGTCATGAATTGAGAGCACTCGAATACTAGTGGGCAGTGTTGGTCATTTGGAGACTAGATGTTTTCTATTTCGTCAGAGTCAGAGTGCCACCACACTTAATGGAGACCGACATCCATGATACTTCACTATTCTCTAAGGCAGGGTACTAGAATATGTGATGTATTGATATCGAAAAGCACTCGACTTAATTTAGAGATCCCCTCGCGTTACTTGCGGATAACCAGAGATTCAAAACCTTCCCCGATTACATAAAAACTCACACTTTTCGAGGCTCCGAATAAATGTCCCTATGCAAAAATCCTGAAAGGATCGACGAAGCTTGGGGTTGATGAGCTGTACATTGGGGGCGAGACTTGGGCTTACTCCTATACAGAAGATGGTGGGCATGGTGCCCGATGCGTGTATGCTGGCAGCCCTGTTTACGAAAAGCTGCGATCAAGCTGATCTCGGGCATCAGACATGAGATCGTCTCGAGACTCACGTACTCATCGATTCTTTCCATTCAAGGTATTTGAGAGACAAGAAGCGGGTTAGAGTTCATTAAGCACTTTGTCTTGCAATGCTATCGATAAAACGCTGGGAGAAAGTGATACCTGCACCAACGCGAGATTGCAAGTCTGTAACGATGTTTCGCGTCTCGCTTCCGCTCGATATCTTCTTACCGCGGTCAAAATGCAGGGTACCTTGTGCCCGATACAGAAGCGTTTGCTTCTCATTCTTTCACAATGGTACCAGACGCGTCGAGATTGCTTTGCCTATTTGCTGCATGCAAGACTCTTTGTCATTGGGCAGACCCCTGGACACTCACCACTTGGCGCTTCGCACCAGACGGCCCTTGCTTCGACTTTGCCGCAGCGATGGCCACACAGGCATGGTCCCAGCCCTCCCACAACAGAAAGATTGCCTAGTCTCCCGTAAATTCTCCCAACTTGGGGTGTCTTGAGCTAGGCTAACCACACCACCTCCGAGTCATTACGACGACTGACTGGTCAAGCGAACAACTGTGTGGTTCGATTCGCCGACAATGCCACCGAAAACTACGATGGACTACGACGCTGCAGGAAGACAAACTGAGTCCACATATCCGTACACCGCATCGAACAATGTTTGCTCCGCAGCCAAGAATCAGTACAACGGGCCTGTCAAGATCAAAATAAACGAGGGAACGATCATTAACCACTGTTTAACTCCATCGTTTTGTATTACTAGAGGATTGCTATAGTACATATAGACGCTACCCTACCTTCGAATTCCGCACTATTTAACCTTAACCCTTTCTTTACCTATCCTTTTTTCTATTCTACCCTCTCCCTTATTAAGGAATTATTAAAATTATAGTTTTAATAATTTATTAATAAGCTAGTATTATTATTTAAAAATTAGTAATTTATTTCAATATATAAGTACTAAGAGCCTTATTATTATAAAAATAATAATAAATATACTAAAGTATTTAAAAAAGCTTTTTAATAAACTTTTAAAACTATTTAAAAGAACAATCTTCGAGTTATAAAAAGAAGCTAAAGTACTATATTAATACGGCCTTATCCGTTGTATTAATATTAATAATAATTTATAATAGATTCGGAATGCGTACGGCGCTAAGTTATTAATAAGTTAGTAACTAGTATACGGATTATATTAAAAAAGAACTTTTTATAAAGCAGAGCCCGTATAAAAGACTCTATAAGCTTTAGTTTTATAATATACCTATACTTATATTATAACTTTATTAATTAAGTACTTATAACTTAATCTTTTTATAATTTTAAAGCTTTTATTTTTATAAAATAATTAATATAAATAATAATAAATTATAAAAACGAACGAAACGTTAATAAAGCGATACTTAGTTATTAATAAAAGGCTATTAGTATTAATAAACTATAACTATTTAGAGTTAATTACTTAACCCTATTTTATTTAAGATAATAAGCTTATTATAAGACGAGTCTTATTTAAATACTAATATTTAAAAAAGAGCTAAATAAAAAAAATAATCGGAGTAAATTACTCTCTTAAGCTAGCTATTTTATTAATACCCCGAGGACCCTATCCGTTATAAACGGGGCGTTTATTAATAATTAATTACTAAATATACGAGGTTTAAATACGTATAAAAGCGTAAATAAAAAAGAATAGCTAGTTTAATAAACTTTATAAGCTTAATAATAACTTATTTTTATAAAATAATAAAAATAATAATTAAAAACTAAAATTAAAAACGGCGTTAATATAAGGAGCTCGTTTAATAGCTTACTAAATAACTAATAACGCGTCTAAGTTAACGTAAATATAAAAAACCTCCTTTTTATAACTATAAACTAATTAAAAAAAAGTCTATAAGTACTTAAATAGTAAACTAGATTATTATTATAAAAGTAGGTAATAACTTACGTATAAAAAATATTATAAAGTAGTATATTAAATAGGCCCTATTTAAGTTATTTCTATAATTATAAATATAATAATATAATTATAAAAAGAGCCTCTAAAATCCCCTCTCTTAGGGCGACTTCTTAGCGTTTATTTATTAATAATACGTAGACCCTAAGACTTAAAAACGGGAGTATTATAAGGAGCTAAGATTAAAAAGGCTAAAAGAGGGCTAGACCCCTACTTAGTTCCTTACTAAGTAATTAATAATTTATTATAACCTAAGTATAAAAAATATAAAGAATTTAAAAATAAAAATATATTAATTCTTTTTTAAATTACTATTTTAGCTATAGGACGACTAAATTTATTATAAAATCTTAATTAAAAGAGTACGTAATATAGTATATAAAGCTAATAAATTATAGTTATTAAGTTAGTAAAAGAGTAGCGACTAGTTATAAAAGGATAATAAGAAAAAGCTATACTTATTATCTAAGTAACTATATTAAATATCCTCTTTTTATAAAAAAAGGAGTAAGGAGAGCTCTAAGGGACTAAGCCCTAGAAACTTAACTTAAAAAGCGTTATAAAAGCTATATAATAAGAGTACTTATACTAAGCTATTATAAAAGCGTTATAATAGTAATATTAAGTACTTTATATATAATAAAACGGGCTATATATTTAATAAGTATTAGAAAAATAAGTTAAAAAATAAGGGTAATAATAAGCTAACGTACTTCTAATTAAAATAGTATTAGTAACTATTTAATAAGTTATTACTAAGCTAAAAGTTATAAAAGTTAACTTATTAAAAAACGAATAAGCGTAAGTAATATACTTAATATACTTATACTAAATATAAAAAGGGTACTAATAAGAGTAATTATAAAGGGCAGGGTAATAGTCTTACGAGGGGTTATTAAAAAGCTAATAAAAGTTAATATAGATATATATTCTAAAATAAATATTATTAGTACTAAACTCATAACTTACTTAAAGTTAACTCTAGCTATTACCTTAGCCCCTTTATTAAGGGACTTTTAAAATAAAACCGTAGGCTAGGAAAAAGCTTACTAATTAACGCTCTTTTTTATCAACTACTATAGGTAGCTAAAAAAATTTAGTAACTATTTACTATAGTTAATAAAAATAAAAAAATAGTAAACCTCCTACTATTACACTTATTAATAAGCTAAGAGGGTATTTATATTAATACTATAACGAATATATAGTTATACGAACCTATTTTTATTACTAAACTAAAAGTAATAGTTCGTAATATTATTAAAAACCGCGAGAGAATATATATATTATATATTACTATTATAAAAAATATTATAAGGATAATTAAGGTCGAACTATACGGGGGCCTATTACTTAAGTTTTAATCCGAGGTAAAAACGTTTAATAAATAGTTAATAAAAGAACCGTAATTATATAATAAAATAAAATACTTAATTAACCTAATCCCGGGTACTAAACCGCTATATAGCCCTATCTATTTACTAAGTAATAAATAACTCGAGGAGCTTTATATATATATCGCTAAGAACCTAGCGAATAGTCGTATTATATTTTTAGTTAATAAGGCCGGGGTACCGATCATTTTTATACTTAAAAAAGATAATATACTACATTTTTATATAAACTATTATAAGCTAAATAAAATAATTATAAGGAATTAATACCTACTACTACTTATTAATAAGCTCCTAGATAGGCTTTATAAAGTAAAATAGATTTTAAAAATAGATATTAAGGATACTTATTACCGTATTTAAACTAAAGAAAAACTAATAAAAAATAATATTTTAGAGCTAATACGGCTATTTTAAGTATACTATTATACCTTTGAAACTAATAAACGTACTTACGACGTTCTAAGCGTATATTTACTAAACGCTCGCTAACTTACTAAATACTTATTATATAGTATATATAAATAATTTAATAATCTACTCGTTAATAAAGGAGTAGTATACAAAAAATATTAAAAAAGCCCTCTAATATTTATAGTTATACGGACTTTTTACTAAACTATCGAAGTACTCGTTTTATTAAAAAAGGGTTAAATTCTTAGGATATATTATTATATTAAAAAGAATCGAGATTAACCCGTCGTAAGTACGAATAATTACTAACTAAAAGGCGCTAGAGTTTATTAGGGATATTTAAGTATTTTTAGGGTTCTATAATTTCTATTAAAAGTTTATTATTAAGTATTTAGGTATTATTATACCGATAATAGTATTACTAAAAATAAAAAAGGGGTAGGTAAGAGAATTCTAATAGACTAAGGAAGTAAATAAGGCGTTTAATTAACTAAAGATCGCTTTTACTTTCGTAACCGTACTTATATATTAGAACCCCTAACGTACTACGTAAGTAAAGACTAACGTTTTAATTAAAATTATTATAATAATTTTTCTATAATAAGCTAATAAAAAATAGCGACTCATTACTTATTAATTATAAAAGCTCTTTAATATAAAGTAATAATAGGCCACGCGCTAATAAGAACTACTTATTATAATAAAAAAGCTAAAGTACTAGGCTTATTATTTTTAGGGCTTTTTATAAAGGTTTATAGTTCTAACGGACTACTAGGTACTTAAGGGAGTAATTAGTATATTAGTATAGGACTTTTAAAAAAAGCTCGCGAAATAAGTATATAAGCTATTAGTATTTAACTTTAACTTAGAATACTAGTTAAAAAAAATAAACCCAATAGATAGTTTATTTAGAAAGCTAGACTATATAGAGAGAGAAGTACTTTATAAAAATATTCTTTTTATACTAGCTTAAAGTCTATACCTTATTTATAAACTATTACTTAATATATAATAAAAGATAATTAGTTTAAAAAAAATTAATATTATTAAAATATATATCTAAGTAGTCGATGCCTCTTTTTATAATCCTAGCTAGATATTAGCTAGCTCTAAGAATAGGAAATCCTCTTTTTTATATTAATAATATATTATAAAGCGTATTAATAAAGTAATAATAATTATTATTATAAAAACTCGAGGTAAAAAAGTAAGAGAATTATTAATAAACGCTCGATAACGGTCTAGTATAAATAAAGAAGAGTTAGATAGAACTAGGATTATTATATTAAAATAGTATATTTTACGTCTTATTATAAAAGAGCTTATAAAAAGTAAAATAATATTTATTTTTTATTTCTTATTAAAAACTAAAAAGCTTATTAAAAAACTATAAATTAAAAATAAGTTTTATATATCATAGTTAGTAAGAGTTCGTACTATAGCTAGCGAGCTAAGAGTATATTTACTTAATAAATAAAGTATACTATTTTTTAAAAAAAGACTTATTATTTTTTAAGTAAAGTCTTTTTAAATAGAGATCTTTTATTAATATTACGATAATTATAAAGTAAGTTATATAAGAACTATAAAAGCTCTTAAGTTAATTTAAAAGAAATTTTATTAAGAGAATATTTAACGAGATATTTAAGAATATATTCAGAACTATAAGTATTATTTAAAAGTTATAACTCTAAGATATAAGCTATATAAGTAGTTATAATTATTATTATTACCCTCGTACCTATTTTAAAAAATATCTATAGACTTTATTATAGGACTATTACTAAGCGCTTATAATAATAGCGCTAAGTATAACTATATCTTAGTTATTATTTATTATATAATAAAGTTTATAAAGTTCTTACTTATTATTAAAATACTTAACGTAACTTAAATAATAAGTATTTTATATAAGGAAGTAGAGTATAAGTTTAGTATACTAAAAAGTATTATTATAAATAGAAATAAGCTATTTATAAATACGTTTTATAAAGAGTTTACTAAGGAACGGGTAATATATTACTAACTATTTACTATATATTATTTATAAACGGACGGCTAAATAGAGCGGACTTATTAAATATTAAAAAAGTACTTAAAGATCTATACTAAGGGCTCGCTAAATAGGTAGATAGTATAGCTAAAAAAGGCCGAGTATTTGTTTTTTTTTTATTCTACCTTTGCTGGCTGCTCGGGCGGTTCTCGGTATTATTTACACGGTATTAATATACAGTAGTAATAGATACTCCCACTGTCCCGATAGACTAAAAGGCCGAGTATATATATAATAATAGCTAATATTCTATTATAAAAATATCGCTATATATAGCGTTATATAGCTACTACTTTAAGTATGTTAAATATATATCTAATTATAAAGCTATAGTCTAGGGGGTTTAGAAAAAAGTTTAAAAAATTAAAAAAATTAGGGCCTAAACTACGCGAGCTTAAGTATAAGCCTCTAAGAGCTAAGTAGCTTATTATAATAAAGAATATATCTTAAAAAAGTTTAATTATAAAAAGATCGTTAGCTTATAAATAAAAAATATATAATTTAAAACTAATAAGTTAGTACTGAGGTATATTAAAATAGTAATAGCTAAAAGGATAAATAAATAGTCCTATCGAGTATACTTACTAAAGTAATATTAGAAAATATATAATATCTTCCTAGTTTCTTAGCTTAAATTATAAAAAAACCACTGAATAGTTAACGACTAAATAGTAAATTTCCTAGAGTTTAAAAATAAATAAGACGTTTAAAAAGTTGAAGAAATCGTTACGAAATAAAGTAAAAAAAAAACTTATAATATCTTATTAAATAAGCTAGATAGCTTACTAAATATAATATATAAAAATTTACTAAGTATTTTAATAGGGTAATAAAAGTAGTTAAAAAATTCGAACGTTATAAAAAACAAACATATATAAAATAGAATAATAAACGCTAAGTTCGTAATAAAAGGTCGCTAAAAATAAGTTAATTAATAATACTTTATAAAACCTTTTTATTTAGCCCGGTATAATTCTTAAGAAAAAAATATAATATTATAACCCTTAGTAATACGTCGCTAAGAGGTTACTAAGACCTAGTTATATTAGGAAAGTAACCTACGTAATATTAATAATAATAGCGGCGTTTTTAATACGTATTTTTAAGATATAATAGTTAATAATAATAATCTACTTAGTAATAGTAAAAAGGTATAGGGTATAAGGGACTCTTATAGTACGGTACTTTAAAAAAATATTAATATTTATAAAAATCATATAAGATATTTCTTTTAATCGGGTTAATACGGCCTTAATTAACAGAGTTATAACTAAGAAAAGAAGGTAATATTAATTAAATTAGAAAAGTAGAGTTCTTAATCGTTTTATATTATTATATTTAAAAGTAAATTATTAAAAAAGCTCTAGTTCGATCTTAAAAAGTATAGTATAATTAAAATAAAAATCCGCGCTACCGAGCTCTTATTTTTAATTAGGGCTCTTTTTTTATATTTTCCTTTAATTAGCTCTCCCGCAGATCCCTATATTTAATTAGTTTTAAAAAAGAACTACTAGGACTAACCGCCTTACCTTATTTTTATCGTTCCCTATTTTTCTTTTTTTAATTTTTTATAAAAAGAAATTATTTTAGATTAGTTCTAATTACTATATATAGTTAATCGTATTAAGCCCTCTGCTTGCCCTTTTATACTAATCGCGAGGGCGGCCTCTACTAATTAAGAAAGAAGGCGCTATATTATAAATAATAAGAAGGCCCTAATCTTATAATTTATTTTTCCCTCTCTTTATATAGTAGTTATGATTTAGCGTTAATTAGTTAAGAGGTCTATAGTACTTTTTTTTTAATACCCCGGGTCTGAGGGGGGGGTATATAGAGGCCCTCCCCCGATTCCTCTATTTTTTTTTATTTTTTTTTAAATAATAGCTTTTTAATCGTAATTATCTTTTTTCGCTCGGTCTCTTTTTTTTTAGTTATATAATTTACTTACCTATTATATTTAATACTTTAGTTATTAATAATACGTATTAGATTATTAAAACTGCTCGTCGTAACGTCCGGCTTTAGTAATATTCTTTCTTTATTTTTAAAAAGGTCTATTTTTAAAAAGCTTAAGGCTATAAGTTTTAAAAAGTTAGTAAAAAGTAAACTATAATAAATACTACTTTATTTAATCTTTTTAATCCTCGTCCTAATCTAACGTTCTTTTTTTTTAAATCCTTAAAACTACTAATTAGTTAACTTTTTTAAATTAGCTAGAGAGCTTTATATTAAATTTTATATTATAAATCCTTAGGTTAATAAGTATACTAAAAGAGAAATAGTTTAGAAATTTTAATAATTAATTATAAATTAGAACGTTATTAAGAAATATATCTATAATCTAGGTATTATAAGCGGATTATTTTTATAGAACTATTAGGTTTTTATTAATTATAATTATACTAATTACTTTAGCCCTTTATCTTAGTAATTAAGTAAACGAACTTTTATTATTAATTTTTTACTTATTTAGGCTTATAGCGTTTAAAATACTATATTTTATAATTATTATATATAGTTTTTTTAAAAATATATTAGTTCTAATACTAAGGAGCTAATTAAAAAGATAGTCCCCTATTTCGAGTACGTTTCTTTTTTAAATTATTTTAACGATCGATATAATAATTATATATATTTTAAAAATAAGAAATACTACTTTAAAAAGAGTAACGACTAGTAAGCTATTAGTTAGTCCGGAGCTAACTCTAAGTAAGGTTATTATTATTATTATATAATAAGTAGTAATAGGGTAGCGTTTTTAATCCTAATTAATATTAAAAGAGTTAAGATTTTAGTTTATATAGTTTTTAACTAGATTAATATTATTAAAACCGAGAAGGATAAGTACGATTTTATTTTTAAAAACGCCCTTTTAATATACCTTATTAAAAACTATATATTTATAATTTACGAGGGTTATTAGCGTATTAAAATAAAATAAATAAAATAAGAGGCTATATAAACTAAGTTAAATACTAAATAGGCTTAATTAAATAGGGAACTAGGCTTAGATATTTAAAAAGAGGGGTAGGGTTTTTTAATATCATTATATAATTAGTAAGTAAGGTCGTCGGGTTTTTAATTATAATACTTAAAAAATAATTCTTTTTTCTTATTATCCTTTTATATTTTTATTTTAAATTAAGGTAAAGAAATAACTAAAGAATTAGTAAAATTTAGTAATACTTTTATAAAATAATATTTAATAAATAAAAACTCGAAGCCTATACTAGGAATTAGTAATAATAAGGGGTAATTTGCTTATAATCGGGTTTACTTAGTAAGTAGTTAAGTATTTTTATTCTTAGAGTTTATTATATTATTATTATAATTAAGAGGTAGGATCGCGGCGTTAATTATATTATCTTATAAAAATAAAAAGTTAGCTAAGTTAAAAATAAAGTTATTATAAAGATTAGTTTCGTTAAGTAATAAGTAGAAGCTTTTTAAAGATTTTAGGAACTTCTTAAGTTAATTATTAATATAAATAGCCCCTATAATTAGTTTATTAATAAGCGTTTTTAGTTAATATAACGATCCGTTCGGAGTAGTTAAGTAAATACGAAAAGGCTTTTACTAATAATAATTAAGTTTTTTAAAAGTTAATATATTAATCTTTTATTAAACATTAAAAACGAGAACTAAATTATTAGTTTATAACTTTATTAATCAAAGAGAGTATAAAAAATTAAATTAGTTACGGGTTTAGGCTCGGTATTAAGTAACTTTATTAGTTATAGTTTTTTAGTTATTTACTAAAGAGGTAAAAGCTCGTAATTAAACGTAGATTTTTTAATTTATTATATATATATTTTCTTAATTAAGTACTTTTTAAGTTGCTATTCTTTTTTTAATTAGGGTCGTTATATAATAATTATAAATAAGATAGAATAGTATATAACTTAATAATACTTTAATAGTTATCCTATTTATAAAAAGGGTCGTAATAAGTATAAGTCTAATATTTTTTTTTTTTAATCTAACTAAATACGAAGTATATACGTAATAGGTTAGTAACTCTTTTTAAAAAGCCCGTTAGCATAAGGGTTATAAGCTAATATAACTTTTTACTAAGTATTATATCGTTAATTAAGCTACGTTATAATGCCTATATTCTCTTATCCCCCGTTAATAATTAGAGTACTATAGATCCTATAGTAATAAATAATATCTTTTTAAATAAACTTTATAATATTTTTTAATATAGCGTTTATTATAATTTACGTTTTTAAATATCTTATAAACTTATAACGCGCCTTAACGACTTTTTATTTACTTATATACTAAACGTTTAGATAGATTTTAAAAAAAGGTTTATAAATTAGAACTGTGGATATATAGGGGTTATTAAAACGTTATAATCTAGCTTTTTAATAAGCTTCATAAGTTACGATTAGCTCCTAGGTCTAAGCGTATATTCTTAATTAGTAATATCGTTTTATAAAATAAAAATATATAACCTTTTATCCTCTATACCCGGAT
This sequence comes from Colletotrichum cuscutae, assembly GCA_030869315.1. Taxonomy (NCBI): domain Eukaryota; kingdom Fungi; phylum Ascomycota; class Sordariomycetes; order Glomerellales; family Glomerellaceae; genus Colletotrichum; species Colletotrichum cuscutae. The sequence continues at coordinate 116,024 of MPDP01000299.1, forward strand.
TTATTATATATTTTATTAATTAGGTCTACTTAGTAGCGCTTATTATTAATTATTTAAATAGGTTAAGGACGAGTTTTTATTACTTATTAAAATAGAAGTTTATTTTATATAATAAATCGTATTACTATTTATTTAAAACGTTTAAACTAATTAAAGGGTATACTAGCTAGCCTTTTTAAAATAAAAAGGAAATAGGTAATTTATTTTAAAAAATCTAACTATTATTTGTTTAGTATTAGTATATTAGCTAAAATATTTATTTTCTATATCTAACTAACGGTAGTATTATTACGACTATATACTATAATAAAAAAGTTTTTTATAACTCGTATTCGTAAGACTCGTATATTAATAAAGTTTTTAATATTCTCGTTAAGCTCTACTTTAACTACGTTAAATTAACTAGGGGTTTTTTTTAAAAAGCTATCCGCCGTAATATTCTTTTTCTTATTAATATACTTAATTTTAAAATTAAAAAGTCTAATCTAAGAGAGTTAGCGTATTATTATTATTAATAATAGGTTATTTACTATATTATTAATCTAAATAACTAGGACTTAAGTATTAGTTTTTAATAAAAAGTTAATCCCGAATAAATAATTATAAAGACGTTTTAAGCTTATTAAAATACCTCGTATTTCGAGCTTTTTAAAGTTATAATTAAGCTCTAGTCCGCGTTATATCCCGCTCTTATATTAAATAATAATACGCTTATTATTAATAATCTAACTAAGCGTAATACCCTATTTTTTAATATTAGTGTTTATTATAAGGATAATCTATATAGCCTTAGTACTATAGTTTAGTAAAACTAAAATAGGAGCTATAGTAATCGCTTTTTTAACCGTTTTTATAGCCTCGATTTATAATACTTTTTATTTAAAAAATTAGTTTTTATTAAGTAGGGAGTATAAAAAGGCTATTATAAAAAAAGATTACTTAATCTAGTAGTAGTAAAAGGTAATAATACTAAGAAACGATCTAATTTTTAAAATATTTAAGTATTTTATTTATTTAAAGATCTTAAGGACTTTAGCTTAATTAGGCCGTCTCTTTTTTATATTTTAAAAATAGCTTATAATAATTATAAATAATTAATACTATTACGACTTCGCTTTAGAAATAGTATAGCTAATTAGTTTAATATTAATTAAGATTTAATTAATATTTTAAAAGTATTTATAAATAAATTACTAAATCCTAGGATAGTTAGTTAAGTACTTATTATTATAATAAGATTACGGGCCCTTAATTATAATATTATTAATAAAAGCGTTATAGTATTTTAGAATTAAGTTATAGAGAATGCGGGTTATAATTTAATAAAACTAGGTTACTAAATTTATTACTTTTATTAAGAGGGTATAGTATTTATATAGCCTAAGTAAAGTTAAAAAAGTCGTTAAATTATAGCTTTTTTTATTTAAAAAGATCTAATTATAATTAAAAAAGAAATCTAAGAGGGAGATAAGCTAATTTATAATAAATCCTTTTAAAACCTCGTTAATATTAAGTAGTTACTAAGCGTTTCGAAGGGTAATAGCGTTAACTTTAGTTACTAAGTTAATTAGTTAAAGACTAGTATCCTTTTTTATTATTAAAAACTAGGGGTTCTAATACACGGTATAGCTTTTTTTAATAATACTCTAAATAATACGTTTTTAAATTATTTTAAAAACTTTTAATAATAGAGCCTTTGGGATCGGGATACTCTTTACTTATTAAGCTTTATAAAATATAATCTTAATTAATTATAATAATATAATTATAGGGTTAAGACGGCCGTATTTAAAAAAGTTTTATATTAGTACTTTTTTTTAATTAAGGAGTATTTATTCAAAGAGATCTTATTTATAAAATAAAAAATAGTTATAATCTTTGAAAATAGCTTAGAGTCGGTCGTTTATTAATTTAAAGCTTAGTTTTATATTTAAAAACTTAAGTATAATAATATCTTTATAAGGGCCCGATTAGTTTTATAACTTATTTTTAACTTCCTCGAGTTTTTTAAGCTTTTAATAAGAATTATTATTAAGTATTAATTTATTAAAGAGCGCGTCGTTAACTAGCTAGACCTTTTAGTTTTTCTTTTATATATCGTATTAGTTTTAGTAGTATAAGGAATCCTATAAAAAGCTATTTTAGCTATTTTATACTATTTTAATACCTTTTATCCTAGTTTTATAATTTATTATTTAATATATAACTCTTTTTATTAAGAAGTAAGTATTCTTATTAAAAGACGTAAATCGTTTTAGTTAGCTAATTTATTTAATTTATTTTTAGCCTTACCTTAAGCGGTCGTTATTACTCTCTTAATTTATATAATTTAAGGCTAGATTGTATAGAGCGTAACTATAGTTATAACTTAGTTAGCTTAGTTTTAGTTTAAGACCGCCGTAATATACTCGTTTTTTTTTAGTTTAGATTTTAAATAAGGGTTATTAAAACTAGTAATATTTCTAATTATATTATTAGTATTTAGTTTTTTAATTTAAAAACTTTTTATATATACTACTTAAGCTAGGGTAAGATATTTTTTATATTTTAAAAACCGTTTATTTTAATTATTTTTATTAAGATTCTTAGCTTTGTATCCTTAATATAAATTAGAGTAGTAATTATCGACTTATTATATTTAAAAAATAGCTTAGTATTTTATATAAATAGGAGACTTAGTAATAACGGATTAGAAGTCTCTCGCTCGTTTTTAATAAAGAAATAAGTAGTTATTTTAAACTTATTAATCTATACGTCTATAAAATAGAAGTTATTAAAAATTATCTAGCTAGTTAAATTATACTTAAATATTTATATTTAAAGCTTTATTAGTATATAGGAAATACTAGCTTTCTTAATATATTATTTTAAGAAGATATTAACTTATACTTTAGTATTTAAAATAGTAACGATTATCGAACTTTTATTATCCTAATTTATACTAAATATTTAGATTTTTAATTATAAATAGGCGTTCGAGATTACGGAAGTTAAAAGCTTAGAAATCGGGTTAGTACTTCTAATTTTATTAATTTTAACTATATAGCTCGGTTTTAAAAAGAGGTTCTTATTATACTTATTAAGAAGATCCTTAATATCCTTTTATTATTACTCGTTCTTTATTAAATTAGCTAAGGACTTTAGAGTTTTTAATAAAATTTTATTAATATTAAAGTACTTTTAATTACGTATTAAAGTTATTATTATTATAATATATTCTAATATAATTTTTTATAAGAGGTTTATAAAAAGTAAAATTAGGGTTTTAAACCTCTTTTTTATTAGCTTTTTAACCTCGACCTTAAAATTAAAATTATAAAACTAATTTATAGTTATTATTTTTTAAGTTTTATAAAAAAGAGGCTCTTAGGGCTTTTAAATACTAATATTAGGGGTACTAATTAGGATTTTAATAAGCTAGGGCCTAGAAATAGATCTAAGACTTACGTTCTTTACTATTTTAAAAACCTCGTTATTATTATCGATCTTTATAATTTCTTTTTTTTAATTAGAAAAAGAAACTATTTTTTTTTAAGTTATAAAAGCTAGCTTAGGCTATCGATCTTATACGTTTTTTCAAAGTATAGCTTAGTTACCGAGGTGTAGTTCTTAAGTAGTTTTCTTTTATAAATAGTATATATATTTACTTAGTTATAGTAGCTTAAATTAAGTCGTACTACGTAGATATATTTAACTATACTCGTAGGATTAGCTAAGGGGAGTATAAATATAGTTTATTAAAGTAGTCCGATTTAATAATTTAGAATTTACTTAGTTAAAAGCTTAGTATTTTCTTTAGTTAATATATTTATTATATAAAAAAAAGGGTAATATAATTAGTAATCGTATACTTTTTTTTATTTTTAATTATAATAAAGGGAATACAATTTATAAGCTTATAACCGTTACGCTTTTTATAATACTAAGTTCCTTAAGCTAAAATAATAAGATAAGCGTCCTTATTAAGAGTATATTAATTATAATTCTTAATAATTTAGTAATATTAACTTTAGTAATATTAATAGTGATTTCTAAGTCTTATAATCGGGGGCTAATTAAGACGTATAACGCTTATATTAAATATATAAGTAGGACTTTAAAAATAAATACTATTTTAATAAATCTTTAGCTTACTTATTATATTAACTAAGTTAGAATTAGTAGTATTATTAATAACTACCTAAGTAACCTAGACCTTTATTATTAATTAGTAATATTATAAATAGTTCGGATACTAGTATTAAGTATTATTACGTACTTAAGGAGTAAGGGGTCGTAGTAAGGTTTTAGGTTAATTCTAATTATTTATAAAAAATATACTATATTTCTTTTTATATACGATCGTATTAAGAAGTCCTATTTTAAACCTCGCGTATTTTATTAATTTAACGAAGCTATTTAAAGTAATCCCGACTTTTTTTATTACTTTTTTTATAATATTAGTATAAAACTACTTATATATAGCTTTAATTAGGCTTTTATTAGTTATAATATAGAGGTCTTATTATTTAATAAGAGTAATTATATTATTAATTTTAATAAATAGTACTTAAATAGAGTTTAAGTTAGAAAACGAGATAAGTAGTCTTTTAATAACTCTTTTAATTTACTCTTTTTTATTTAAAAAGCGGTTAGTATCCTATTTTTTATATTTTTTTAAAAGGAAATCCTTAGCTTAGGCCTAGGGTAGTTTTTTAATTACGTTTTTAATTAGAGTTTAATAGTCTTTTTTTATAATATACTTAATAAGTTTTTTTTTAAATTAATCCGGGACCCTATTAATTTCGTACTAGTTTTTAAACTTTTTTAAAAAGTTTATAATATTATCGTTTTTAAAAATTATAGTCCCTTCTTAATTATAGAACGGTATTTTATAAAAACTTATATTTTTTATTAAATTAGGCTAAGGAATTATAAGGCCCTTAGTTTAAAGCGTAGTTATTTAAATCTAAGTAATAATAGTACTTAAGAGGGTATTAATTAAAGTATTTATCCTAGCCTAAGCTATAACTAGCTTTTTTTAATTAGATTAGTAAGTAGATTTATTAAAAAGAGTAGCTTTTTTATTATTAAATAACTCCGCGGCCTATAAGTCTTAATAAATTATAAAAGCTCGTTTAGTAAATAATCTATTTAAAATAAAAAGGTTAAGTTTATATAATTTAACGTTCTAAGGGGCGTTAATAATAATAAAAATAACGTATTAATTATTTATATTTACGGTCCGAGGTTATTAAAAGTATAGTTTATTAATTTTATTTATAATTTTAATAGTTTTATATTAATTTATTTATTTTAAATAGAGTTTAGAAAGAGAGGAGAGGAGCTATTTTAATAACTAAAGCGTAGCTATTATTTTAATTAACGTAATTTAAGCCGTTTTTTTTAGTCTTTACTAAGTATATAACTAGAGTTTTAATCGGACGTCGTATTAGGCCTATAGTAATACTAATTAAGATTATTAATAAGTTTAGTTAAAAGCTAGTTTTATAAGCGCCCTTAGTTTAATATATTTATATTTCTAAATAAGTTTATTATTAAGTTTCTAAGCTATATTAATTAATAAGGAATAGTCTAGTTAAATAATTAATTATACTTATTAAGGTATTTTATTAGTTCTAATCCTAACTCGTTGTTCGTTTTATTATACTATTATAGTATTTAAATTTAGGCCTAATTTAGTCCTAAGTATTTACGTTTTTCTTTACTTATCTATCTCGTTCGCTTATTAGGGTTTATTATATCCTTTTTTTATTAAATAAAAAGCCCTTTTTTATATATTTTCGTTTTTATATCTTAATTATTTAGTTACTTTTTTTTAAATTAGAGTCCTATTACTCGTATTTATTTTAATTATTACGCCGCTTTTTTTAATTAATTATTTAAAGTATTTCTAATCGAGTTAGGCTTTTTTTTATTTATTTTCTTATCTAAAAAAGGAAGGGATTTTTAAAAAGGGAGATTATTAAAAAGGTATAGGGTATAAGGGACTCTCGCGGTATAGTACTTTAGAAAAGCTATTAATACTTATAAAAATAATATAAAATACCTTTTTTAATTAGGTTAATATAGCCTTAATTAATAAAGTTATAACTAAGAAAAGAAGGTAATATTAACTAAATTAGAAAAGTAGAGTTCCTAATCGTTTTATATTATTATATTTAAAAATAAATTATTAAAAAAGCTCTAGTTCGATCTTAAAAAGTATAGTATAATTAAAATAAAAATCCGCGCTACTAAGCTCTTATTTCTAATTAGGGCCCTTTTTTTTATATTCTTTTTTAATTAGCTCTCTTGTAGATCCCTATACTTAATTAGCTTTAAAAAAGAACTACTAGGACTAATCGCCCCACCCTATTTTAATAATATAGCGAGAGGGCTTTATACGCGTACTTAGTTAACTACTTAGAATAAGGCCATTAGTTTTATTAATATTATAACGAGCTATAAAGAGGTAGTTAAAATTACGTAAATTATTATATATATTAATAATAGTAGTTTATAGAGCGTTCGCTACTTAATTATTACTAAAGGCTATAATAAGAAATATAAAAAATAAAATAAGAAGTAGAACGGGAGGTAGAACGCTATTATTATTATTATTAAATTAGGGAGCGGGAGCGTCCTTAGGGGCACTACTCTTATTATAACGAAGCTAAAGGGCCTTAATAACGTTAATATTTATAAAAAATAGGTTAATATTAAATTACTTATTATAACTCTTAGCTTCGGCCTTAGTTAGAGTAATAGTATTATTAAACTATTATAAAACTTTTACTTAGAGAGGGAGGAGCGTAATATTAATAATATTAAGATCTTAAACAATATTACTAAGGGTTAAAATAGACTAGTTTATAAAAAAAAAAGTATTATAAATAAGAGTTAGCGAGTTATTAATAATAAAATAATAACACTTATTATAGAACTAGCTAAGAGAATTCTCTAAATTATTACTAAATTTTTTAATTATAACTTCTTTAGACTAAGACCTCTTAGACTAGGACTTTTTAAACTTAGACTTTATATTATTATCCTTATCTTTATTATTAAGAATATAGTTAATAATAAGAGTACGCTTTTTAATAAGGGTTTAAGGTTTAGGACTATAGGTAATAAGGGGAGTACTATAAATAGTAATAATATAAATAAGTATATTATTCGCTAAGTACTTAGCGACGTACTTATAAAAAGTAGGGAAATTAGGAAACTTCGAAATATACGTAATAGTAATACCCCGGGGAGTAGACTTATAGTACTAAAGTAGAGTATTAAAGTTATTTTATAAAACGACCGCGCGGCTATTATTATAAAAATAAGCTAGTTAAAAATAGCTAAAGTAGAAAATAATCTTAGCCTTATTATTAATATTAAAAATACTAATGGAATAGGGTAGGGCGATTAGTCCTAGTATTTCTTTTTTTTAAAGCTAATTAAGTATAGGGACCTACGAGAGAGCTAATTAGAAAAAGATATAAAGAGAAGGGCCCCTAATTAGGGAGAGGAGCCTAGTAGCACAGGTTTTTATTTTAATTATATATATACCTTTTTAAGATCGAACTAGAGCCTTTTTAATAATTTATTTTTAAATATAATAATATAAAATAATTAGGAACTCTACCCTTTTAATCTAGTTAATATTACCCTCTTTTTTTAATTATAACTTTATTAATTAAGGCCGTATTAACCTAATTAAAGGAAGTATCTTATATTATTTTTATAAATATTAGTAGTTCTTCTTAAGTACTATATTATAAAAGTCCTTTATACTCTATATCTTTTTAATAATCTCCCTTTTTAAAAATCCCTTCCCTTTTTAAATAAGAGAATAAATAAAAAAAAAAGCCCGACTCGATTAAAAATAATTTAAATAAATAAATAAAAAAAAGTAGTATAATAATTAAAATAAATACGAGCGATAGGACTCTAACTAAAAAAAAAACTAAATAATTAAAATATAAAAATAAAAATATATAAAAAAGGGCTTTTTATTTAATAAGAGGGGGATATAATAAACCTTAATAAGTGAGCAAGATAAATAAATAGAGAAATACGCAGATACTTAGGACCGGATCGGGCCTAAATACGAATACTATAATAATATAATATAATAAATAACGAGTTAAAATTAGAACTAATAAAATACTTTAATAAGTATAACTAGTTATTTAACTAGACTATTCCTTATTAATTAATATAGCCCGGAGATTTAATAATAGACCTATTTAGAAATACGGATACGTCGGACTAAGGGTGCTTAAGAAACTAGCTTTTAACTAAACTTATTAATAATTTTAATTAGTATTATTATAAGCTTAATACGAAGTTTAATTAAAACTCTAGTTATATATTTAGTAAGGGCTAAGAAGGACGGCCTAAATTACGCTAATTAGAATAATAACTATACTCTAATTATTAAAATAGCTCCTCTCCTCTCTTTCTAAACTCTATTTAAAATAAATAAATTAATATAAGATTATTAAGATTATAAATAAAATTAACGAACTATACTTTTAATAACCTCGGACTGTAAATATAGACGATTAATATATTATTTTTATTATTATTAACGCCCCTTAGGACGTTTAATTATACGAACCTAACCTTTTTATTTTAAATAGACCGTTTATTAAACTAGTTTTTATAGTTTATTAAGACTTATAAACTATAAAGTTATTTAATAATAAAAAGCCTATTCTTAATAACGGATCTACTTATTAATCTAATTAAAAAAGGCTAGTTACGGCTTAAGTTAAAATAAATATTTTAATTAATACCCTTTTAAGTACTATTACTACTTAGATTTAAATAACTATACTTTAAACTAAGGACCCTACGATTCCTTAGCCTAATTTAATAAAGAATATAAGGTTTTATAAAATACCGTTTTCTAGTTAAAAAGAGACTATAATTTTTAAAAATAATAATATTATAAACTTTTTAAAAAAGTTCGAGGACTAGTATAAAATTAGTAAAGTCCCGGACCGATTTAGGAATAAACTTATTACGTATATTATAAGAGGAGATTATTAAACTCTAGTTAAAGACGTAATTAAAGGACTACTCTAGGCCTAAGCTAAGGATTTTTTTTTAAAAAAGTACGGAAAATAAGATACTAACCGCTTTTTAAATAAAAAAGAGTAAATTAAAAGAGTTATTAAAGGACTACTTATCTCGTTTTTTAACTTAAACTCTACTTAGGTACTATTTATTAAAATTAATAATATAATTACTTTTATTAAATAATAAGACCTCTATATTATAACTAATAAGAGCCTAATTAAGGCTATATATAAGCGGTTTTATATTAATATTATAAAAGAAGTAGTAAAAGAAGTTAGGGTTACTTTAAATAGCTTTATTAAATTAATAAAATACGTAAGGTTTAAAGTAGGACTTCTTAATATAATTACGTATAAAAAGGAATATAGCTTACTCTTTACGAACGAATAAAGTTAACTTAAAACCTCGCTATAATCCCCTATTTTATAAGTACGTAAAAATACTTAGTACTAATATCCGAACCGTTAGTAATATTACTAGTTAATAATAAGGGCCTAGGTTAACTAAGTAGTTATTAATAATATTACTAAATCTAACTTAGTTAATAAAATAAGTAAGCTAAAGATCTATTAAAATAGTATTTATTTTTAAGGTCTTATCCGTGTATTTAATATAAGTATTACGCGTCCTAATTAGCCCTTAATTATAGGACTTAGAGACCGTTATTAGTATTACTAAAATCTATACTACTAAATTATTAAGGATTATAATTAGTATATTCTTAATAAGGACGCTTATTTTATTATTTTAACTTAGAGAGCTTAGTACTATAAAAAGCGCGACGATTAGGAGCTTATAAAAAATATCCTTTTTATTATAATTAAAAATAAAAAAAAGCATACGATCGCTAATCGTATTACCCTTTTTTTTTATATAGCGAATATATTAATTAAGGAAAATACTAAGCTTTTAGCTAAGTAAATTTTAAACTATTAAATTAGACTACTTTAGTAAACTATATTTATACTTCCTTTAGCTAATTTTATAAGTATAATTAGATATGTTTATATAATATAACTTAACTTAGGCTACTATAGCTAAGCGGACGTTTATACCGTTTATAAAAAAAAACTACTTAAGAACTATGTTTTAATAACTACGTTATATTCTAAAAAAATATATAAGATTAATAGCCTAAGCTAGTTTTTATAACTTAAAAAAAAAACGGTTTCTTTTTTTAATTAAAAAAAGGAAATTATAAAAATCGATAATAATAACGAGGCTTTTAAAATAATAAAGGACGTAATTTTTATATTTATCTCTAGGCCCTAGCTTACTAAAGTCCTAATTAGTACCCCTAATACTAATACTTAAAAAACCTAAGAGCCTCTTTTTTATAAAACTTAGAAAATAATAATTATAAATTAAACCTATAACTTTAACCTTAGGGCTAAAATAAGGAAGCTAATAAAAAAGAGGCTCGAGGCCCTAATTTTGCTTTTTATAAACCTCTTATAAAAGATTATACTAAAATATATTATAATAATAGTAATTTTAATATATAATTAGGGGTACTTTAATATTAATAAAATCTTATTAAAAGTTCTAAAGTCCTTAGTAAATTTAATAAAGAATAAGTAATAATAAAAGGATATTAAGGATCTTTTTAATAAGTATAACTAGAACCTCTTTTTAAAACTAAGCTATATAATTAAGATTAATAAAATTAAAAACGCTAATTTAATTTCTAAGCTCTTAACTTCTATAATTTTAAACGCTTATTTCTAATTAGAAGTTTAAATATTTAGTATAAATTAGGATAATAAGGGTTCGATAATTATCGCTATTCTAAATACTAAGGCATAAGTTAATATCTTTTTAAAATAATATATTAAAAAAGCTAGTATTTTTTATATAGTAACAAAGCTTTAGATATAGACGTTTAAGTACGATCTAACTAGCTAAATAACTTTTAATAGCTTCTACTTTACGGACGTATAAATTAATAAGTTTAAAGTAACTACTTATTTTTTTATTAAAAATAAGTAAAAAACTTCCGATCCGTTATTATTAGGTTTTTTATTTATATAAGATACTAAGCTATTTTTTAAATATAATAAGTTAATAATTATTATTCTAATTTATATTAAAGATACGAGGCTAAGGATCCCCGTAAAGATAATTAGGACGAACGGTTTTCGAAATATAAAAAATATTTTACTTTAGTTTAAGTAATATATAAAGGAAGTTTTTAGATTAAAAAACTAAATATTAGTAATATAACCGGGGATATTACTAGTTTTAATAACTCCTATTTAAAATCTAAGCTAGAAAGAAATAAGCGTATTATAGTAGTCTTAAACTAAAGCTAAGTTAATTAAATTATAATTATAATCGCGCTTTATATAATCTAACCTTAGATTATATAAATTAAGAGAGTAATAGTAGTTACTTAGGGTAAGGCTAGAGATAGACTAAATAGATTAACTAACTAAAACGATTTACGTCTCTTAATAAAAATACTTACTTTTTAATAAGAAGAGTTATATATTAAATAATAAATTATAAAACTAGAGTAAAAGGTATTAAAATAGTATGAAACGGTTAAAAAAGCTTTTTATAAAATTCCTTATATTATAAAAGTTAATACGATATATAAGAGAAAGGACTAGAAGGTTTAGCTAGTTAATAACGTACCCTCTAATAGATTAATACTTAATAACGATTTTTATTAAAAACTTAAAAAACTTAAAGAGGTTAAAGATAAGCTATAAGATTAATCGGGCCCCTATAGGGATATTATTATATCTAAGTTCTCGGATATAGAACTAAGCTCTAGATTAATAAATAACCGTTTCTAAGCTATTCTTAAGGATTATAACTATTTCTTATTTTATAAATAAGATCTTTTTAAATAAATACTTTTTAATTAAGAAAACGTATTAATATAAGACTTCTCTAAATACGGCTATTTTAACCCTATAGTCGCGCTACTATAATTAATTAAGACTATACTTTATAAGGCTTAGTAAGTAAAGGGTATTCTAATCCTAAAGGCTTTATTATTAAAAGCCTTTAAAGTAATTTAAAAATATATTACTTAGGGTATTATTAAAAAAAGCTATACTATATATTAGAACCCCTCGTTCTTAGTAATAAAAAAAAATAGTAATTTTTAGTTAATTAACTTAGTAACTAAGGTTAATACTATTACTTTTTAAAATACTTAGTAACTACCTAATACTAACGAGTTTTTAAAAGAATTTATTATAAATTAATTTATTTCCCTCTTAGATTTTTTTTCTAATTATAATTAGATCTTTTTAAATAAAAAAAGCTACGATCTAACGACCTTCTTAACTCTACTCGGGCTATATAAATACTATACTTTTTTAATAAGAGTAATAAATTTAGTAGCCCAATTTTATTAAATTATAACCCGTATTCTTTATAACTTAATTCTAAAATATTATAGCGCTTTTATTAATAATATTATAGTTAAAGGCCTGCGATCTTGTTATAATAATAAGTACCTAACTAACTATTCTGAGATTTAGTAATTCGTTTACGAATACCTCTAGAATATTAATTAAGTCTTAGTTAATATTAAGCTAGTTAGCTATATTATTTTTAAAATAAAGTCGTAATAGTACTAGCTATTCGTAGTTATTATAAACTACTTTTATAATATAAAAGGGAGATAGCTTAATTAAGCTAAAGTTTTTAAAATCTTTAAATAAATAAAATACTTAAACGTTTTAAAAATTAGATCGTTTTTTAGTATTATTACTTTTTATTATTACTAGATTAAGTAATTTTCTTTTAAAATAGCCCCGTTATACTCCCTATTTAATAAAAACTAATTTTTTAAATAGGGAGCGCTATAAATTGAGGTTATAAAAACGCTTAAAGAGGTAATTATTATAGCTCTTATTTTAGTTTTATTAAATTATAATACTAAGGCTAAACGGATTATCCTTATAACAGACGCTAGTATTAAAAAATAGGGTAATATATTTAGTTAAATTATTAATAATAAGTATACTATTACTTAATATGAGAGCGGGATATAGCGCGGGCTAGAGCTTAATTATAACTTTAGAAAGTTTAAAATACGAAGCGTTTTAATAAGCCTAAAGCGTTTTTATAATTATTTATTTAGGATTAACTTTTTATTAAAAACCGACGCCCGAGTCCTAGTTACTTAAATTAATAGTATAGTAAATAACTAATTATTAATAATAATAATACGCTAGCTCTCTTAGATTAGACTTTTTAATTTTAAAATTAAGTATATTAATAAAAAGAAGAATATTATAATAAATAGCTTTTTAAAAAAAACCCCTAGCTAATCTAACTTAGTTAAAGTAGAGCTTAATAAGGATATTAAAAACTTTATTAATATACGAGTCCTACGAATACGAGTTATAAAGAACTTTTTTATTATAATATATAGTTATAGTAACGCTACTATTAATTGAATATAGGAAATAGATATTCTAATTAATATACTAGTATTAAACGAATAATAGTCGGACTTTTTAAAATAAATCGCTTATTTCTTTTTTATTTTAAAAAGGCTAGCCGGTATACTTTTTAATTAGTTTAGATATTTTAAATAAATAGTAATATAATTTATTATATAGGATAAACTTTTATTTTAATAAGGGACGAAGACTTATCCCTAACTTACTTAAATAATTAATAATAAACGTTACTAAGTAGACTTAATTAGCGAAATATATAATAAGTCTAGGTATAGGGGACGAGAGGTTATATATTTTTACTTTATAAAACAATATTACTAACTAAGAATATACGCTTAAACTTAAGAACTAATCGTAACTTATAAAGCTTATTAAAAAGTTAGATTATAACGCTTTAATAACCCCTATATATTTATAATTCCGATCTATAAACCTTTTTCTAAGATCTATTTAAACGTTTAGTATATAAGTAAATAAAAAGTTATTAAAGCGCGTTATAAGTTTATAAAATACTTAGAAGTACGGATTATAACGAACGCTATATTAAAAAATATTACGAAGTTTATTTAAGAAAATATTATTTATTATTATAGGATCTATAGTACTCTAATTATTAATAAGAGATAAGAAAATATAAGTACTATAACGTAGCTTAATTAATAATACGGTATTTAATAAAAGGTTATATTAGTTTATAACCCTCGCGCTAATAAGCTTTTTAAAAAGGGTTATTAACTTATTACGTATATACTTCGTATTTAATTAGATTAAAAAAAAATATTAAACTAATACTAACTATAGCCCTTTTTATAAATAGGATAACTATTAGAGTATTATTAAGTTATATACTATTTTATTTTATTTATAATTATTATATAACGACTCTAATTAAAAAAAGAAACGGCGACTTAGAGAGTACTTAATTAAGAGAATATATATATAATAGATTAAGAAATTTAAGCCTAATTACGAGCTTTTATTTCCTTAGTAAATAACTAAAAAGCTATAGTTAATAAAGTTATTTAATACCGAGCTTAAATCTATAACTAGTTTAACTCTTTATATACTTTTTAATTAGTAAAGTTATAAATTAATAATTTAGTTCTCGTTTTTAATATTTAATAAAAGAACGATATATTAATTTTTAAAAAACTTAATTATTATTAACAAAGACCTTTTTATATCTACTTAGCTACTCCGAACGGATCGTTATATTAACTAAAAACGCTTATTAATAAATTAATTATAGGGGCTACTTATATTAGTAATTAATTTAAAAAGTTCTTAAAGTCTTTAGAAGGCCTTTACTTATTACTTAATAAGTCTAATCTTTATAAAGACTTTATTTTTAACTTAACTAACCTTCTATCCTTATAGAATAATATAATTAACACTACGATTTTACTTTTTAATTATAATAATAATATAATAAACTTTAGGGACGAGGATATTTAACTAGTTACTAAGTAAACCAGATCGTAAGTAAGGGCCTCTTAAGAGGGCTAGATTACCCCTTATTACTACTAATCCCTAGTATAAGCTACGAGTTCTTTTTATTTATTAAATATTATTTTATAAGAATATTATTAAATTTTATTAATTTTTTAGTTATTTTTTTATCTAAATCTGGGATAAAGATATAAGGGGATAATAAAAAGAGAGGAATTATTCTTTAACTATTATAATTAAAAACTTAATAACTTTACTTATTAACTATATAATTATATTAAAAAACCCTACCCCTCTTTTTAAATATCTAAGCCTAGTTCCCTATTTAATTAAGCCCGTTTAGTATTTAGCTTAGTTTATATAACCTCTTATTTTACTTATTTTATTTTAATACGTTAATAAATTTTATAAATTATAAATATATAATTTTTAATAAAGTACGTAAGAGGAGCGTCCTTAAGAACAAAATCGTACTTATCCTCTTCGGTCTTAGTAATATTAATCTAGTTAGAGACTATATAGATTAAAGTTTTAACTTTTTTAATATTAGTTAGGATTAGAGATGCTATTTTATTATTACTTATTATATAATAATAATAATAACCTTACTTAAAGACGGCTCTAAACTAACTAATAGCTTATTAATCGTTACTTTTTTTAAAATAATATTTCTTATTTTTAAAATATATATAATTATTATATTAATTATTAAAGTAATCTGGAAGAGAAACGCACTCGAAGTAAAGAACTATCTTTCTAACTAGCTCCTTAGTATTAGAACTAATATACTTTTAAAAAAACTACGTATAATAGTTATAAAATATAGTATTCTAAACGCTATAAGCCTAAATAAATAAAAAATTAATAATAAGGGTTCGTTTACCTAATTATTAAAATAGAGGGCTAAAGTAACTTACGTAATTATAACTAATAAAAACCTAATAGCTCTACGAAAATAATCCGCTTATAATACCCGGATTATAAACGTACTTCTTAACGACGTTTTAATTCGTAGTTAATTATTAAAACTTCTAAGCTATTTTTTTTTTAATATACTTATTAACCTAAAGATTTATAATATAGAATTTAGTATAAAGCTCTCTAGCTAATTTAAAAAAAATTAATTAACTAGTAATCTTAAGGATTTAAAAAAGAGTAATATTAGATTAAAATAAGGATTAAAAAGATCGAATAAAGTAGTGCTTATTATAGTTTACTTTTTATTAACCTCTCGAAACTTATAGCCCTAAGTTTTTTAAAAATAAACCTTTTTAAGAGTAGAAGAGGAATATTACTAAGGCCGGACGTCGTAACGAGTAGTTTTAATAATCCGATATACGTTATTAATAACTAAAATATTAAATATAATAAGTAAGTAAATTATATTATTAAGAAAAAAAGAAACTAAATAAAAAAGGATAATTATAATTAAGAAGCTATTATTTAAAGAAACAAATAAAAAGCGATAGAGGAATCGAAAAAGGGCCTCTATATACCCCCCCCTAGATCTAAGGTATTAAAAAGGAAAGTACTATAAACCTCTTAGTTAATCGGTACTAAATTATAGTTACTATATATAAAAAAAGGAGTAAATTATAAAATCGGGGCCTTTTTATTATTTATAATATAGTACCTTCCTTTTTAATTAGTAAAGGCCGCCCTCGTAATTAGTATAAAAAAGTAGCTTTTTACCTAGCTACTTAACTTTTCTTTCTTCTTTCCTTAACTACTTCCCTATAACTACTACTAATTAAACTTTTTTTAATTTTTACTTTTTAATCTACTATATAAATACTAACCTAGCGATTTATAATAGCCTCTTTACTTTCTATCTCTCTTTTTAAACTAGATAATAAAAAGGATATAGTACGAATTTAGGGCCCGATTATAATAAAAAACCTTAAGAATAATACTAAATACTAACTAAAAAAATAAAATCTAAATAGATATATTACTTTTAATAAGACTAACCCTAGGATTATAACGAATACTAAGGACTCTTAGTTCGTTAATTTTAATATAAATTATTAATATAAAATATATACTAACTATTATCTAAACTTAGTATTTAAATAAACTAGTTTTTTCTAAATAATCCTAACCCCTTATAAAATCGACTTTTTTAATTAGTTTAGTATAAGGGACGCACTTCCTTTCTTTAATTAGCGCCCCGAGGCTTTTAAGGGTCTAAAAAACTAAAAAACTTAGATAGGTTAAACCTATTATAAAGTAATAGAGATTTTAACTAATTATTATAATTTTTAAAGACGCTTATTATATAAAAATTAGATTTAAAAATACGAGATCGGATTTATAATAGAGGTTATAATACGGGACCTCGTTTTAGTACGTAATATAGTTATAATTAAAAAGGGATAGGAAAGTACTTTTAAACTAAATAAAACCCCTACCCTAATTCCTTAAACCTAAGATATTATATAAAAAATTAGGACTTTAGCGTACTTAATAATCTTTTTTTTTATATTAATAATCCGGGCTATTTTATAAAAATAATTATTAACTAGCGGGATAGTATAGTTTATTAGTACGATCCGAAGTAAGCTCTTAGGTATTTAAAGAAAATATTTATTAATAATATCTAAGTACTAAAGGCCTTTTATAACTAAATCGATATACCTTTTTATATTTAATAACTAATCGACGTAAGCGCTTATATAGTCCTTATAGTATAATAGCTAAGTAAATAAGAATACGGTCTATACGTACTTAAATAGTTTTATAATACGGTCTAATATAGCTAGCTTAACTTAATTTATAATACGTATTAAATAACTTATAAATACCTTAGATTATTTAATAATAAACTCTATATAGCTTAGATTTAATAAATTAGTTACGAGTTTTAATACGATAGTTATTACCTTTTTAATATAATAAGACCTCTTTTAAAAAGGTTTTTTAATAAAATAATAAATAATTAAGACTTTAAAAATAGGCCCTATACTAATTTAGATAACTTTAATTACGCTATAATCGACGCCCCTAAGGTACTAACTCCTTAAAAATCCGGTTCTTACCTACCTAACCTTAAGTTTATTAACTAAGATCTAAGAATTTATAACCCCCGTAATTATAATTATTATACTCCTATTAATCCTACGTACTTTAAAAAAATATATAAAATAATTAAAAACCTTAAATAAGAACTTATTACTCTTAAAAAGTTATTTTTATAATCTTAATTTTTAAAAATACTAAAAAGTACCTAAAGATCCGTAATAAGTAATAACTCTAATTAGACTCCGTAAGTAATTAAACTAATAAAAGTTATTAACTAGCGTTTAGACACTATTATTAGTAATTAATTTATATACCTAATTAATACTCCTAAAACTTATCGAGTTATAAAGTTTTTATTAAATATATTACTATTTAAGTCGCTATTATACCTTAGCCCAGCTCTTAATAAAACTAATCTAAGTAACTAAAAAAGTAATTTTTTAAATACTCTAATTAGGAGTAGGGATAGTCTTATTATAAAGATTTTAATTAAAATACTAAGAGTTTAGTTAAAATAAGAGGTTATTAAGCGTACGCTTTCTAAGTACGATCGGGCTATATAAGAGAATAGTAAACGCTAGTATTAAGAACTAGCTAAGTTTTATTAAAACCTCTTATAATATCGTAATATATATATAAATAAAACTAATATTAATAAGAGTATAAGAGAATAATAGATTAATTAGTATAATAACTTAATTATAAAAGCTATATATATAACTTTAACTTATACTCCTTAAATACTACTATTAATAAAAAAATCTAAGGAGAATTAGGCTAGTAAAAGTTAAGATTAAGAAATTATTAAAAAGAATTAGGATAAGAACTAAGTAAAGCTAATAAAAAAAGTAGTAAAAGTAGAAGAGGTAAAGAAAGTAATTATAAAAAAGAAAGGTAAATAAAAAGCTTAATATAATTAACTATATATAGTAACTAGGACTAATTTAAAATAATTTCTTTTTATAAAAGATTAAGGAAAAAGAAATTAGGGGATAATTAAAATAGGGTAGGGTAATTAGTCTTAGTATTTTTTTTTTAAAACTAATTAAGTATAGGGACCTATAAGAGAGCTAATTAGAAGAAAATATAAAAAAAAGGGCCCCTAATTAGGGAGAGGAGCTTAGTAGTACGGATTTTTATTTTAATTATATATATACTTTTTTAAAATCGAACTAAAGCCTTTTTAATAATTTATTTTTAAATATAATAATATAAGATGATTAGGAACTCTACCTTTCTAATCTAGTTAATACTACCCTCTTTTCTTAGTTATAACTCCGTTAATTAAGGCCGTATTAACCTAATTAAAGGAGGTATTTTATATTACTTTTATAAGTATTAGTAGTTCTTCTTAAGTACCGTACTATAAAAGTCCTTTATACCCTACACCTTTTCACTAGCTTAAGAAAAGGAAATTTATATTAATAAGAAAAAATAATTACTAAATAATTATTAATAACTTATTATAATTAAGATTAATAAGCTTAAATATTCGTAATTAATAATAAGCTCCTAAAGAGTAGCTTATTTAAAAAGGACCTTCTTATTACTTATTAATAAGTTAATAATATAAGTACTAACTTTCTCTTACGTACTAGTAATATAGCTAAAAGCGTAATAAATACGACCGTGCTTATAGGAGTTAAGGTTACCCTATTCCTTAGTATAGTAGAACTTTATAAAAGTATTCTAAGTAAGCTAAGTAGTACTATATAACTTTTTTAGAACTTAAAACGATATTATTAACTTAATATTTAGTAACGGATTAGCGAGGACTTAATAACTTATAGTAAAATACTTTTTTTATTAATATAATAAATAATATACTAGGCGATATAACTATTAGTAATATAAACGAGCTTATTAATATTATAATATACGCTAAATAAGTAGCGTATATAGGGAGTACCGCTATAAAAACTATAGAAACCTTTCTTAGGATCGTACTTAATATTAAGTATATCCTAGATACGTAAAATAGTAGATATCTCGGTAAATACTTAGTAATAAAATAGTAAAAGAATTACGATTAAGAAACGGTACGGAAATAGGAATATTATAAAAAAAAAAGGTATAGTTATATAAGAAAAAACTTGTAAAACGGTCGCTAAATAGAGGAGGGGAAAGAAAAGTAAATACGTAACTAATAATAAAAAAATCTTTTACTTTACTTAATAGCCTAATAATAATAATAACCGCGAGGTTAAGTAAGCTTTTATATATTATAATAGTTAAAATACTTTATTATAAATACGTATTATTAACTTAATAACTAGTCAACGCGCTATTATTAAATAATATTAATAAAGTATCCGTTAGATAATAAGATAGGAGTAATACCTTATTCTTAAGTAAAAAAGGGTATTATTAACGCCTTAGAGAAGCTATTATAAATAATAATATTAATAACTTAATTATTAACGTTAAAAAAAGAAATTATGTAATAACTTTAGGGACTAAAGTTATATAAAGGGGGAGTAATTATAATAAATTTAAAATACGTACGGCGCTAAGTTATTAATAAGTTAGCGACTAGTATATAGATTATATTAAGAAAGAACTTTTTATAAAGTAAAGCCCGTATAAAAGACTCTATAAGCTTTAGTTTTATAATATACCTATACCTATATTATAGCCTCGCTAGTTAAGTACTCATAGCCTAATCCTTTTATATAATCTTTTTAATATAAAATATATTATTAATATTTTATAGTTACGTTATTATATTTTATAAATCGTAGTTAATAATAATAAGGGTTCTAGTATTATTTTTTAGTTCGTTTTTTAATTCGTTTATTAAAGCTGTTATCGTAGGGTTTAGTTATTAATATCTTAGTAAGTATTTTAACTTAATATAGAAACTCTTATAGCTTTTAAAAAGAGGTTTTTAAAGGACTTATAATTAAACTTTTTATTTATAATAAATAAAGTTATTATAATTAAAGCTGTAGTACTATTTATAAACTTTAATAGTAAGTAATTAGTAATATAATTATTTTTTTTATAATAAGCTTAAAAAAGTATTTTAATTTAAGTACTAAGTAAGTACTATATTTTTTTATTAAAACTATATTCTTATACTAATAACTTAGAAAGAATTAACTTTCTTTAATAACAAGGTACTTAGAACGATTATTAATAACGTCCGACCGGTGACAAGCAAGACTTCGTACTACATCATAGTTGTTCCCGATAGACGATTTTCCACTGGCACATCAAGCCCTTCCAATAAGCGCGATGCGGAAAATCCGGTTGAGGAGGATATTTCCCGTGGTTCATCCAAGACAACACCCACTTCCGATGGTCGGCAGATCTCGCTACCCAGCGGCGTTGACCAAGCCAAACATGCACGTCTCCCGTATTGGGTTGCTTGTTCTCCTCGCATTAGCTAGTTAAGGACGATCATTCGCCATTCAAGCCTGCGGGCTTACGGCCTTATCTGCGGATTTCTGATGTGGTGAGCTGCACGACGAAACTCCAACCAAAACGCGAATTCCGCTAACACAAGTCATTCGACAGCTTGATTTCCTACTATATCGGCACTCTACGTCACTTCGAAAGCATTCGCTAAAAGTGCCTGAGCACTCCGATCCTCTAGTAAGCCTGATGCTTCGGCGCTGTTGAGCAGCATACACACCTCCTCATACAGTCTGGTCGACTGGCTGAAGGCCTATAATTACTGCAGGTCTTCACCGGAACCACAGAATTTTGTATTGCGGAAAACAACACTATGTGGATAGGGCGTGATCGGCACTGGTCGAAGTCTTGAAAGCAACATTTAGAGAGCAAGTCTACATATGTTCTTGGTAATATCTTCGTCTAATACCTCAAGAATTTGTCATATCCAGAATAGAGAGCTTCTTCATCATGTACTCGTTCGGGATCTGAGTTACTCCGTCTCTAGCGGTGCTCAACGCAGCTTTCTCCCATTCGTCGCAAAGACGGAGCTGTTCTTGACATTTTTGCCTGATGACCTCAACGGAGTCAACTCCAATCGGCACCCTGATTGGGAACGCCTTGTTGGCTGCTAAGCCCTGCCCTTTGATCACGTCCCAAATGACTGGCGGTAGCTTGTCCACGGATGATGGGAGGTTTGGGAAGACTTCTGTCGCGATTTTTCCCATAGCTTCACCATACAGGCCTTGGTAGTCTGCAATAGTGGGGAAACCAGGAGGAGGTCCCTCAGACTGAGGCTTGTCTTCATTCTTGTCGTTTATGGCAGTATTGACACCACCGGGCTCGAAGATAACGGCTTTGATACCGAGATGAGCAGTCTCCCTCTGGAGACTCTCCACAAACACTGCTCAATGATTAGACTCTTCGTCTTGTTTCATTCGATCCCCCTCATCTGGTTTGGGCCACTTACTTGTGAGTGCACCTTTGGCCATGCCATAATGAGCCATAAATGGAAAAGATGCCCAGCCGAATCCAGCACCGATAAACCCAAAGGTACCTGATTTTCTTTCACGAAAATGCGGAAGAGCTGCCTGAACCACCTTCACTGCTCCAAAGAGGTTGGTGTCGAACATTTTCTGAACAAATTCTTCGCTACAAGCTGTTCGTTAGTAGGGCCCCTTCGTTTCCTACATGACATGAGGTTTTGGAGGTACTTACTCCGCTTCTTCGATTGAAGACAGGAGAGAGTAACCGGCATTGCTAATAACGAAGTCGATGTGCCCAAAAACCTCGATAGCTTGTTGCACCTGGGCTTTGATATCTGCGAGCGGGGAGGTTACATCGAGGTCGAAAGGTACGACGTTGTCCGACTTCTTGTCTGCGAGCCTCGCCGTCGCATTCCGACCTGTTGCAATGACCTTGTCGCCCCTTGCGGCGAACTGTTCCACGAGGGCAGCCCCTATGCCCGAGGTGGTGCCCGTGATAAGCCAAATGTTTGGTTCCTGCATTTCGTCGATTTATATGTTCCGGGTCGATTAGTTTTCAGTGTAGCTACAAGTTAGGATAAGTTGTCTGTGCGAGTTTGACGGAATTGAAAAGGTATAAATGAACAACATAATGAAGCGCAGGGGACGTGGTGATAAGCATCATAAGCTTACGACAATTGCGGAGAATTCAGTCTAACGATAATCCTCAAGGAGCAAAGTGCATCAGACTACGTCATTCGTCTTACCCTACGGTGTCAGCAGAAGGGGCCTTCGGACACGGGTTGAAGCCTGAAGTACCCTCGAGTCCGGCCTTAAAAGTGGGCTGCGGCCTTCGGGCTTTGGAGCCAAGACGGTCCTTTCTGAGCCGCTGAGCAGAGATGCCGGTGCTCCATCGGAGCTATCTGATTCGGCGCCGTTTCTACCAACCGGCAGCAGTAGGACAGGAGTGTGCAAGTTATGCTTACGACACAAAGGCTAGTCAGCCCAAGCTAGTGAATTTTCGGGACTCTGCTGATGATCTACCTTACCTGATGTGACTACCTTATCGAACTCTACTCCACATACGAAGTCGTTGTTCATCCCCGTCCGTAGGTATCTGTTAGGATTATGGGACTTCAATATGCGGCTCCAATAAGAAAGTCATTCATTACTAGTCTCTGTCCAGTAACTTGTTGGAACTCAATCCGGCTCCTCTATTCGCGTCAAGCCCGTTATATTCAGTGTCCACTTTCTTCTTCCACTGAGCGTAGGTAAATGGAAGCGTTGGTGTTCGCCATTGCCTTTTCTTCAACGTCTTTACTATTACTCACAGAAAGCGAAGTAGCTCGGTCGAAAACCTTTCGGACTGACAACAGCAATTAACGCAGGTACGTGGACTCGGGATGGCATGGAAGCATCGCGTATCAACCCAATTTCCATTCCTTTCCAAAATCGCTTGCCCGGCACCTCATGATTGGGCGGCTTCGAACTCGGCTCGCAACTGTCCCTACCAGGGGTGTGTGGATTCCAAGCAACCAAGCAACGGTTAAACACGCTATTGGGACTGTGAGTTTGACTGGTTTCTTGGAAGTCTATTGGCGCTTAAATCAAGAATGCGCCCTTGCGCCATGTGATCATCCCAGCATTGCGGGTGCTTCCGGACACCCACGCGATGGCATCATGAACAAGGGGCAATAACAGGTTCGCGACCGACTTGTGGATTTCTCCAGATGGTTCTCCCCGCAGAGCAATGTGGCCCTCCATGAGGTATCTGACCGTATCTACCGAAAGAGGCCTGTCTTCCCCAGGCCCTAACCCCGTGAACGGAGGTGATTGCACCGTCTGTGGGGTTTTGTGTCCCCGCATCGTGAGAGAGCTCGGTAAGACGCTACCCCGACTCGGAGCTAGACAACTAGCCGCGCCATAGAAGAGCAACGTCGATATGAAGCTTTGTTGTTGATTCTGAAGAGCTCGTTTGCGACGGAACTCGAAAACTCGATGCCAAGGCCCTGGCGCCAATTTCGATCACCTCATCGCCACTGACATGAGTATATATACGATGGCAGTTTCTGAGATGCCTGTGATGCCGTGTGGGATGAACGACGACATTGTTTCTGTGGAGCCACTCAACTGAATCTGAGAATAACTTCAAGATGCGCGTCTTTTCCATTCTCGCCGCCGTCGCGTCAGCTGCTGTCGTAGCTGGCAACCCTGTAGCCCGCCAAACGTCCAATTTCGCCGGCTACCTGATCTCGACCTTCAGCGACGCCAACCCGAAAGTCCAATTTCACTTGTCGAATGGCAACAGCGCGTCTAGCTTCAAGTTCCTCAACAAGGGTCAGGCAGTCCTCACGTCGACCGTGGGTACCAAGGCTGTCCGTGATGTCTACCTCACAACAAACCCCTCGCGATCAGAATGGTACATAATTGCCACTGGTGAGTTGACTTCAACCGAGATGCTAGAGTAGTTGAGCTAAGTCTTTTAAGATCTTGATATCAATGCTTCTGGCTTCAACTGGGACAAAGCCACGAGAACTGGTAGCAGGGGCATCGTTGTCTGGAAGTCCGCCAACCTCGTTGACTGGTCTGCTCCCACGCTAAGAATCGTGGAAGCCGACACCGCTGGCATGGTCTGGGCCCCGTCAGCCGTTTGGGACGATGCAAAGGCTCACTGGTACGTCTTCTGGTCCGCCCGACACTACCGGTCCACCGACACGGCCCACACCGGCACGGCAACGCTCGACCGAATCCGATACACCACGACAAAGGACTTTGTCACCTTCAGCCCGGCCCGAGACTATCTTGCCTTAGCGGACACTCCCCTCATCGACCAGGAGTTCCAGTACTTGGGCACATCTGGCGCCTATGCCCGCTTCCTGAAGAACGAGACTACCAACCAAGTCTACCAAGAGGTCACTTCGAATGGAATCTTTGGCACTTGGAATCGCATTCCTGGCTACGTCAGAAATGAGAGCCCTCGCGAGGGTCCTGCCTCGTATGCCGACAACACCACCCCCGGGCTGTACCACCTCCTGCTGGATGACTACACTCAATATGTGCCATTCCAGACCAGCAATATTCAGTCGCCTAATTGGCAGGCTGGTAGCACTTCTGGCTTCCCTTCTGGACTGAAGCATGGATCGGTTACGCCCCTCACTCAGACTGAGTGGAACGCGCTGAACTCGAGGTTCCCTACTTGAAAAAGTCCATGAAATATCTATGCACAAGCATGCATCTTTTCTGTACATATTCTACATCATGAACTAAATGAAAGCGATCCTCTGATATTTAAGCCTCATATTCCTGGACCTGTGCCCTTCATTGCAACCCTGGATCATCAGTGTCCCGATAATGCCACTTCCGTACACTATCAAAGTTGGCTATCAAGGAGACCACGTTGGGGTAATTGGCTGATATGATCAGCTTATTTTCATACGCTTGGTGAGGTTCCGGAATTGGAAAAGGCCTTGCCAAAGACATCTAGCACCCGCTTGTCATTAAGTCAAGACGCGTCGGTCGATGTGGCGTCCCTTGAGCGACCGAGCTATTGTGACAGATCCTTTGTAGCTGCGGCCTCCATCGAAGTTCAGTAACATCTTCACTTGAGGCGTAGAGAAACGCCTGGCGAGACAGGTAGATCATCTTACTAGTATTGCTCCAGCTCAGTAATCTTCAATACATTCAAGCTATCACGTTCGTGTTTCGGCAAAACGGTGCCGACAAGTACATTTGCGACCTGCAGCTCTTGCTGTGACCCATCGCCTGTATCAATTGCGAAACTGTCTTAAAACCAACTGTTCTAGCCCGAAAGGTTACCAGCAAAGACCACAAACATGAGAGCTCCGAATGCTTTAAGACTCATGATTCAACAGGTCTGCACGGCAACATGGAAGGTTTGCCACGGTGGAAGATTTGCACGTGAAAGAATCAATACATGTGGCTTGAAGGCTCCCCGCCTCGGGCTTTTCCAGCCTGGAGGTTGTCTTCTTGCAGCGGATAGTACCGCGAGTGCGTGCAGGACACACGGGCTGATTGGTAGTGAATCGTATCCGGTTTACCGGAAGCGCAGATCCTCTACAACACTCGACTAATGCCTGTAACACTCGCCGAAAGAGCTCGGAAAAGTGCGCCGGTGGCTTTGTGCTCCCTCGTTTCCAGTCCCAACGAAAAGCCCGAAACAATAGGCCATAGATTAGCCAAATTCTTCAATGGGAGCAAAAGTGTGGCGTTCGATGTCTATAGCCGCCCCCAATAGGTCGCCTGAAATCGCCATGTAAGCCTACGGCATCAATGGCTAACTGTTCATGCACACACATTGGCCCCGAATTGTGGTCGCAAGGAGTCGGCTCTGGGCCTGTGGGTTTTAAGGATCCCAGCCGTCTGCGTTGTGGCGGCTGAAGAACATCGTGGCGTGACCGCATGCGGTGATGATACTTGAGATGTTGTTTCCTCGGTAGTTCAGGATCACCGGACATGGCAAGCTTTCATTGTTAGTGTCTACCTTTTGGCGTTCCATGAATCTCTCTACATTCCATTGTCTTTAATGTGCGAGATCCCGGGCCATGTGTCCCGTGGCACCCTGGCATTTAGTTTCCAGTTTCCGCAACGACTTGACGAATTGATCCAGTGTTTCGTATTCAATGTCGGTCTCGAAAGCCATCCGAGTTCAGAGTTCTGGAAAACCACGTCTATTCGAAGGCCGTCCGTTACAGAAGCTCCATCGATAGGGACGTGTCAGATCGGAAGTCCAATTCGACCGCAGCATACAGTCGATTGCGCAGGGGCCAATTAGGGGCCCTATTTAGGATTATCATAGCCAGCCCAACCTACGGTTAGAACCTCCTTTTTATACCTACGCAAAAGTTTATATAGTTAAATTAATCTCTTTATTAACCCACAGTTCGAACTAATTACTTTATAAAAAAGAAACTTATACTAATTAGTAATTAAATTCTATTATTATAAATTAGTAAAATATCTTATTATATAAAAGAAACGACCTCTTAATACCGTACGAAATAAAAGATTTATACTAAATAACCTTATAAAAGTAAATAAAAAAAAAACGATTCTTAAATATTATATAGAATTGAGTAATCGTAGCCCTTTACTACTTACGAGAGGTTGACGTCTACTATATTAAACTACGTTAATTAACAAAACCGCTTAAATAACTAGTATTTCGCTATTACCTTAAGTAGCTTTTTTACTAAATAACTTTACTATAGCCGGCCTACGATTAAAAATTAACTAGCTAAATTAATAAAAAGAATTATTAATAAGTAATAATTACTAAATTAGCGTAATTAAACTATAAAAAATACTACTTAAGAAACTATAAAATAAGGTACTAAGAGGTTATAAAAGAAAAGATCCCTAAGGTATTTAACCCCACTAAGTACGAGTAATAAGTAGTATTTTTAATAAGTCCTTAAGGCCCATAATCTTATAAGAAAAGGGGGGGGGCTTAACTCTACTAACTATACTTAATAGCTTATATAGATCCTCTACGAGCCGCTTAGTATTTATATTTAACTATTTTTATAGAATACTGCCCTAGAAAAGATAAGTTAAAAAAAAAGCTATTTAAAAATTATAAAGAACACGAGGCTTAAAAAGCTAAAGATATATAGAATAATAAAAATTAATAACTAGTAAAGATTATAAAACTAATTATTATATTTTCTTATAGTAATATAAACGTTTACTATTATTATTAAAAAAAGGGGGCTACTAAAACCTACCCTTTTATTCTAAATAAAAAGGAGGTCTTAGTAAGTATAATAGCTAGCGATTTAAAAAAGTAGTAGTAATTATTAAAAATAATAAAAACGAGAATAATAATAAGATAGCGAAAAAAAGTAGGAATCTCTTAAATCCTAATAAATTCGTTAAGTAGTAAAAGCACAGGCTTATTATAGCTAACGCACGGATTAAATATATCTCCGTTAAGATTAAATATACTAATAACCGCTAATTTAAACATAGGCCAGAGCACAATCCTTAACAAGTTAGGGTAAAAAAAAAAAAAAAAAAAACCTAATCTTAAATAAAATCCCGATCCCTTATAAATAAGTAAATATTAACCCGGACTATTAAAGGACGTAAATATATAAAATTATAAATTAGCTTAATAATAAATAAATTAACGTAGTATTAATTTATTTAACTAAGGTTTATAAAAAAAAGGGGCTATAGGGGTAACCCTTATTCTATAAGATTATAAATAACCTTAGTTATTAACTAAATAAATAGTTTATAAACATAAGCCTAGGAATTATAAAAGTAGTTAATAAATTCCTCTATGGGTAAAAGGTATTACTAACGTAATTATAATTATAAGAACTATACAAAATCCTAGTAATAACGATTATAAAAAAAGAATTTATATTATAAAACTAAGTATAAGTTAATAGGGCGTATAATCGCTTTAACAAATTTAAAAAAAAAGTAAACAACGTAAATTTCCTCCTTATAATTACTAATAGTAATTTATCGTTATAAAAGGATATATAAAAATAAAATATAATACTAGAAATATAACGATTAATAATTCTACCTATTTCGATCTATAGCTCGTTACCGCTACTAATATAAAATTTAGTACTAATTAGCTAATAAAAAAGGAGGTAAACGACCCGGAATTACTAATAATACGTAATAACATAAGGATCATATATAAATACTAAAAATCTAATAATAAATACGAAGTAATTTACAAACCTTAAAAAGATCTTTTTAAAAAAAAAATTATATTCTAAGGGGAAGTATAAAATCTTATAAAAACCCCTAATAATATTTTATAATTATTATAAAAAGGTTAGGATTAGGGAATACTAGTACTATTTAGTAATTAATATTGTACTTATAAGTAAAGCCTCTAATTACTACTACGAGGTAATACGTAATCTCGATCGAAACGACTTTCTTAGTATTATTAATATAATCTAAAGCCGCTTCGAGACTTATAATAAGAATTTAAAGCTCTTATCTAAGTTATAAATAATTTCTTTTATATTTATAGCTAGGATAATAGAGGGTAAATTATAAATAAAAATCCTTAAAAAGCTTATTAATTAAATTAATAAGCTAATAAAAACCTAGCTAAATAAGGGAACTAATAAGTAAAAAATTAGATATCTCTATACTATAATCTAACGCGTACTAAAAATAAAAATAACCCTATACTAAGTACTTAAAGATTATAAAACGCTCTACTCAAGGCTAAGATCTAGTTTTAATATTAAAATAAGAATACTATACTAAACCTACTTCTAGGCGTACGACAGCCCTTATTAATAGTACTAAGTTAATCGAACGTATAATAAAAAAAAAAAAAAACTAAGTATAATAATCGCTAGTAAAAAGGCCTAAATTCGTTAAATAAGTAAAGATTTAACTTACAAATAAGGTAATACAAAAAATAATACTTTATTTATAAAAAGAATAAATATTAGTTAAGTAACTACTTAAAAAAAGAGCGTACTAAATCGTATAAATAATATAAAAAGTCGAGGGTAATAGATAGTAAAACTAGCCCTTATCGATTTAACTAATTCCTCGTTATATATAAGGGCACATCCGGGGGCATAGAACTTAGCATAGGTAACTAAATTAATGGCCTAAAGTATCCGCTAAGAAACTTAAAAAATAAAAAAAACCTCATACCCTATACTAATAAATTAAATTATAATAAAATTAATAATATTAACTACTCTTTTTTCGCCCCGTTAGCCTCTAAAAAATATATGAAAATAAATAGGTAAAAAGTAGTAGAAACTCTTAATAAGTAGGCTTTTATTTATAAATAGTAAGGGAAAGTCCCCTAGATAACGGGCACGGAGAGGGGCAAAGGGGGCAAATTATAATCTAGCCCGCTAAATCTAATAATACTAGATTCACCTCTCTTAATACCTAAGGAGAATTACTAATTAACTTAACCTTCTACTAATCCTAACGGTTATTTATACGGATTCTTACTTATTATATAAATATCTTATTAAATTAGGAACTACGAAAAAAAAGAGGCTTATAATTAATATTATAGCCCTTAAGTAATTATATAAAAAGTATAAAATCCTCAAGATTTATTAAATTAATAATAATAATAACCTCGCTAACGCTTTTACAAAAGTAGCACTTAATAAGAGGTTAAAGTAATTCGTAAGTAATAAAAAAGTTAATATATAAATAAAAAAATAGGTTATATAAAAAGAATAGAGAAAAAAAAAAAAAGAGACGACTTAGTAAACGGGCCTGAGGTTAAATTATACCTCTAACTATAATAATTAAATTAATAAAAAAAAAAAGTTAGTATTAGATCGGAAGTCTAATTTAACCGCGGTATATAGTCGATTATATAAGGGCTAATTAGGGGCCCTATTTAAGATTATTATAGCTAGCCTAACCTACGGTTAGAACCTCCTTTTTATACCTACGTAGAAGTTTATATAGTTAAATTAATCTCTTCATCAACCCACGGTTCGAACTAATTACCCTGTAAGAGGGAAACCTACAGGACGGGAGAATTAACAAGAAGTCGCCATGCACAATGAAAGCTTCACACGAGGGGGTCCAACCCCGCCATACACGGACGCCACAAGAGCTCCATTGCTCATTGGCATGACTGCAGGATTTCTCGTAATTGCATTGATTTTTGTCGCCCTACGTGTCTATGTGAGGGCCGTGGTGTTGAAGAAATGGGGTTTGGACGACACTCTCCTCGTCGTCTCATACGTAAGCACTTGCGTCCTATCAGACTCGGAATTCCAGAGTATTGGAAAAGCCAGACGCTAATTAAGCTGTACTAGGCTTTGACAGTACTCACTGGTCTTTTCTTTTCGATATGTGAGTTTCTTGAATCCATGGCAACACGAGGGAGAAGACTTTGCCTAACGATTGGAAAGGCACCATATTTGGGCTTGGGATGCATGTCTGGACAGTTCCCATTGAAGTACAGCAGAATGGTCGCAGGGTGAGTTGGTTCTTGTAGATTGTGAATATGAATTTAGGAATTTGCCATGCTAACACCTGCTACAGGCAACGATCGCTGCAACTTTATCATACCACATTACCTTCATTTTCGTGAAGATAGCTTTACTCCTTTTGTACCGACGAGTATTTGCTCATCCCATGTTTTATCTTGTTTGCGACGTAATGCTAGGCTTTATTGCGGTGTTTGGCATTGCCGTAGTGGTGTCATCCGTCGTTATCAGCGCACCAGGTTGGAGAGGCGACACCTTCGAGTTTGAGCGTTACGACCAGGGGGCGTGGTGGATGGCAACAGCTGCAGTTCACTTGGTGACCGACATGATCATATTCTTCATGCCGATTCCGCTTTTGAGCAGCTTGAATTTGAAACGAGCTCAAAAGGCTGCGCTGATTGTTACATTTGGCGTTGGATTCATGTGAGTTCGTGATTAATGTTCCGGTGAAGCATTGCTCTTACTGATTCTTTGATTTCAGCACGACGGCCATCTCTGTTGTCAGGATGTCTACTCTTACTCATGTATTCACAGCTGATGTGACGTGGGATGTGATTCCATCCCTGATCTGGTCCGAGGTTGAGCTCTGCTGCGCCGTGATTTGCGCTTGCATACCGACACTTCGGCCTCTGCTTCGGTCTCCGGGATCTACTTGCTCGCAATATTACAACCGACAACGATCTGAAGCAAGCGCTGAGGCGAAACTATCTCACAAGCGGATCAATGGGGGAACATTCGGGAGCCACAGTCGGCAAATCATCCAAGATACAACGGCGATGGATCTTGATGTTGACATGGAGATGGGCTTTGAGGCGAACATGGAGCCGGAAATGCCACCAGAAGCGCCCTACAACCAGAAGGGGAACATTCATGGGTTGACTATTGTGACAGACATCACTCCAGTGATGCCGGCTGGAGAGTCGGATGATGGATCTGACGTGTTTGGGCCGCTAGATGAAGAGCTCGTCACACCATTGAGCCCGCCTCCGAGGTCTTATACCAGCCCTGCAAGGCTTCTTCCTCGGTCCCGGCCGTTATCAGGATCATCCAACGAGCAGTGAGGAGAGTGGCGCTAATGATGGAGAAAATAGGGGGGCCGGTTTGTTTAGCAAGGCGTTGGGGATCATTAGATCAATGCAGTAATACCAGGGTAGCAGAACAGAGCCAGGGCAACAAGTCTTTGAAAAGTGATGCAGTAGCAACTTGTGAATAACATCAATTTGAGGGACACAGGTTACAATGGAAGAAGAAGGAATGGTGATAGGTGGCAGGCATCAGGGTTCCTTCCATATTGTTTCCAGAATGAGAAGGGCAAGTCCGAGGTGGACACGGTGGGCCAAGTGGACCCTGAAGAAAGCTACCGAGTCAGGAACATGTGGCCTCGGCGCAGCTGCGTTTTTCGGGGTCTCGGTTCCAGGCGGGCCGCTAGACCTGATAAGTTGATCTGCACGTGCTGCGCTAAACCTCCAATAGAAGGCGGTGGGCAGTCCGAGGCATTGGAGGTCTTAGATAAGCCGGCAAAATGGCAAGTGTCGCCCGCCCGCACGTCCCCGCCATCGCCGTCTCCGACAGGACACCGAAGTCGATAACTTTCCGCCCTATTCCACTCCCGCCCGTACGCCTGTTCCTCTGCCACATTGGCTCTTGACGACACTCTTCATCTCCCTGGTATTCCACAATCGCCGATCTAAGCAGTCTCGAAGCCATCCGCACAATGTCAAACGGGAACGGCGAGCACACTGCCGCGGCTGCCAACGGTTACCCCGCCAAACCCCACTCATCCGAGTCGTCCCCGCGGAGTTTCCAGGAAGTGTGCCAAGAGCTGAAGGATAAGGTCGACGCTTTCTTAGCGGATGACCAGAAGACGGATGTTCTGCGCAATGTTCAAAAGCAGCTGCGCGCGTCAATGGGGGTCGTTGACGAGGCGTTGGCAAGATACAGGTGCGTGATGCGTGACACGCCATATCAGCTCTTATCTTGTGTCCGCATGGGTTGCTAATGCGCCGAGGCAGCCTGGAACAGATTTCAATCTCCTACAATGGAGGAAAAGACTGTACGTGCTCACATCTTGCATTCTCGACATGTTCCCTGCGACGTTGCGAATCTTTCGGATCGAAACATGGCACCGCATTTACTGTCGCATACCGTCATTTGTCCTAGCCTGGCGTATGATGCTGACATACCACTTTGACAGGCCTCGTACTCCTGATCATACTCCTCGCCGCCCTAGCACGTCGATACCCTTCTCTCCCGAAAGCCTCCCAAACGAACGGGTCGAACGGCACGACTTCCTTCCCTCCTGAATTTCAGGCAGTGTACATCGTATCGAAGCACCCATTCGCCGAAGTTGACGATTTTGTCGAAACCACCAGCGCCGAATACCATTTAGACGTAAACCGATATGCCATGTCAATGAAAGATGGACTCGAGGCATACCTAGCAGACAGACCAACCGTAAAAGCCATTTTCGTAGGGACGAGGAGGACAGACCCCCACGGCGAGAAGTTGACAGATTTTGACCCCACGGACTCCGGGTGGCCTGCCTTTATGCGGGTGCATCCTGTGATCGACTGGCATTATGGTTTGTAACCACCCCTATCATGTTGTGGTGTAATTGCTTGCTGACACTTCTACGCAGCCGAAATTTGGGCAGTGAGTTGACACATTATGCCGGGCCTTCACTACAGTGGCGTTATGGGCCTTAATTGTTACTGTTATAAGGATACTGACCGAACCCTAGTTCATCCGACATTTAGAAATACCATACTGTCCTCTATATGATCAGGTAAGACGATTGGTTCAGAGAACCCAACACTGGGTGACTGACACATCTTCAAGGGCTACACGAGTTTAGGCGGAACGCAAGATACCCATCCCAACCCTCAGCTGAAGACTGAAGGACAGAACGGTGCGGGCTTCCGACCTGCGTACGAGCTTACGGAAGACGATGAAGAGAGATTAGGTCGCGATAGATGAAGGGAAACCCAACGACTTGTCGATATTGATTTACCGGATTCAAGAGAGTTGGATTGAAATCCAGAGTAGCGCATAATCATCATGGAGGAGCCTTTTGTATAGAGAGCGCATAGACTTGCCGCATCGCCACCAATCTACATTGATTCATCTTCAGCTCGCTGCGATGTTCGCACGAATCACAGCTACCTTGTGGTGTCGGTGGGGGCTAGAAGCCAAAAGCTGACGGAGACAGGTTCTGATGCATTCAGTTTTGGACCATCTACGGTCTGTCCCATGAGAGATCTTTGCGACATGAGAGCTGACGAGGGAATACGAATTTGGCCCTCGAAGGCTTTCATTTCCCTCATCTTCGCTTGGTGCTATGACGACGTCGGAATCGAGGATCCGCCACAACGTTCACATCGCTGGTTGTATCCGCTCAAGAGGCAGTCGATGTGTGGCTTTCTAGATCCCAGGAATTACCAATATGTTATCATCTGATTAGCTATCAACTACCATGCCCAAGAAAAGTGCCGATTTCTCCATTCCCATCCATGATCGGCTGTCTGTCACCGGTCCCCGCAATGTCACCAAGCCCCGCGCGGCAATGTGGACCTTATCGACATATTACTGGTGCCTTATCATCGGAAGCCTGGCCCTCGTCATCAGAATATCGGGTAAATGGCTCGAGTCACATCAATACGGACGCTGTCTGCTATAAGACGTCAGTGAGCCAAGGCGAGGTGCTTTTGAGAGGGCGCGGGCACTAGTGTCAACCTACAGGACTTGGAAGCACGCTTTGACTGGGCTTGCAGTGTATGCTCCGCTGTTAGTCTCATGACCGGCGCTTGGCCTTCATCATGATGCACTCTGGAGTTGGCTTTCCGGCGACTCTGTCGATTATCCTTCTGCTCGCTCATGATGTTTCTGCAGGACCAACGGTGAGTGTGTTGAACGGCTCCTATGAGGGCTTGTCTCTTCCCAGCTATCAGCAGGATGTTTTCCTTGGCGTTCCATATGCACAACCTCCTACTGGCAACCTCCGCTTCAAGGCACCTCAAAGCATCGACTCAACGTGGAATGGCACTCGCCCTGCGACAGAGTATGGAGACATTTGCATGCAATACACCGTGAGCGCAGACCTGTCTGTCAATCTCTCGGCTTGAGTCATTGGTACTAACCAAACCTCTAGGCTCCTCCTAGCCACCCAATGTCTGAAGACTGTCTGTCACTCAACGTCATCCGCCCGAGCAGCCTCGACAGTACCGGACTCCTTCCTGTCGCTGTGTGGATTCATGGGTGAGTTTAATAATATCCCACAACAATCTTGTCTGAACAATGATGAACTAATTTGCCACCGTAGCGGCGGCCTATACGCAGGTTCGTCCAGAGACAACAACCTCACAAACTTTGTGGACCAGGCCTCTGCAGCACAGAAGCCTCTCATAGCCGTTTCCATCAATTACAGACTTTCGGCGTTTGGGTTCCTCTGGGGGTCTGACGAGGTGAAAGCCAACGGCAGCGCCAACAACGGTCTGCGGGACCAGCGCCTGGCCCTCCACTGGATCCAAGAAAACATTGCCTTCTTCGGCGGCGACCCGCGCCGTGTTACAATTTTTGGTCGGAGCGCCGGAGGGTTGTCTGTCGGCAAACAACTCATTGCCTACGGAGGCAGAGATGACGGCCTGTTCCAAGGCGCGATCATGCAGAGCGGCGGCATGGCCGAGAAATGGCCCTATAACGTGAAGGACCCAGCTGCCTACACCCGAAATCTCTACCGGAACCTGACAGAAACGACTTCTTGCTCCGAAGCAGCCAGTCCGCTCGAATGTCTTCGCAACTTGCCCGTGGGGGTCATTTCCGCCGCCCTGAACGTGAGCGCCACGCCGGTGTTCTCGGGCACAGGTCTTGGTCCTTGGCTGACTCAGGTCGATGGCGATTTCCTCCAAGACGGGCCAATTGCGTCTCTCGAAAAGGGCCATTTCGTCCATGTGCCAATCATGTACTCCGCCACCACCGACGAGGCAACCGTCTTTATGTTTGGTGGAAAGTTGGACACGGATGACGACTTTAGGGCTCTGGTCGCAGCAGGGGGTCCAGATGGCTCAACTGTCTCTGCTATTGAGCGACTGTATCCCAACACCAACGGTACTGGGCTTCCGGCCGGGTACAGTCCGACTGCTGAAGACAATCAGCTGTACGGATCTCAGTGGAAACGCGGAGTCGAGTTCCATACTGATGTCGTTGAGACTACTTCCAGGCGTATGACGCTGAAGGCCTGGGCCGCTACTGGCGCGGAAGCCTATTCAGCTCGCGTCAACCTGTTGCCTCCAAGCACCACTCCTCGCCTGGGATCTCACCATTCCATGGATATCTCTTTCATATTCGACGCTCTTGACGAAGAAACCCTTGGCGAGTTACAGTTTGCGACGGCATCAAAGCTCATGGGTAGGACATGGGCGTCTTTCGTATCGGATCTCAACCCGAATAATCATGGAGGTATACTAGGCTTCTTCCTCACTTGCAAACCCTGATCATCTGCTAACGCGATTCATCTCAGTCCCCGATACCCCTATGTGGCCGGCGTGGACTGCCGAGAAGTCGAACAAGACCGGCTTCAATTTCGTTTTCAACGCTAATAGCGATCCATGGTCTATGTCATTCATCGAAGTGGATGATTATCGTCTGCGGCAGACAACGTATTTGGCAAGTGTCATGCAGAGTCAAATGTATTACTAGAAAAGAGAGCGGTAGTGGTAATTGGCCATCATTAGCTGGAAGATCCAAAAACATGTGATTGATTTAATCACAAGGTAATGTGATAATATCTGTTTCCCGAATCATACTCTAGAAGAACCTCTGCTTCCATCTGTTCCACATCTACCACTACCTGACGCCACATGCTCAGCTCATATGATTCGGCCATGAAGCCAGGGAGGACCATTGCGCAGAGATACTTGGTTCCCCTCGTCGAAGTAAAGCCTGACCTGTTGACCAAGTCACCAGTTAGATCCCGCACAGTTGGTCCGACAGCCAATTGAGGACATAGAACGACAAGCATGTTCAGCCCAGGAAGGCCCATGGGAAACGTCGAAGGTGGACTCCAGCGCACTACCATTCCAGGTCGTATGCGCTCTTTGAAAGGGACGTCATTTGCCTTGGCATCCGGGTCTACGCTAGAGGACAGCATTTCCTGGTTCATGGCTGTCTTACGGCCCTTCCCCTTGGCAGGCTCCGCTTCGCTCTTGCTTTCCGTCTTCTTCCCGCCCGACTTTTGCGAATCGATATGCAAACGCCAGAATTTGGCGTGAAAGGCGCGAGCTTGATCTTCATCGACTCCTGGCCTCTTCAAACAGCGGGCGAGGAATTCGGGCGCGGGGAGGCGGAGGAGCAGCGAACCAGTCTCGGTGGGCGCGACAAGCTCGCCAGAAATGGCAGGGTTTCCAGACTGCAACATGTCAGCTTCTTTTGGTGGTCGGTCTCGAGAATGAACTCACGTTGGCATCGATCCAGTTCTTTAACCGTTCATTGTCCCAAGTCGCAGGCGTCTCGGGGTCATAGGACTGAGCCTTGGCCTTGGGTAGCAACACCCGCAACATCTCGGCATATTTCAAGGTGTTTTTGCCAGCGCCAGCATCTGGAAGACTGGGGTTGACACAGGCAAGCACGACAGTCTTGCAGCTACGCCTCCCCACGGGATCAAAAACGTGCTTCAGAATCTTGGTGAGGGAACTCTGCCGGAATGGTATATACGTCGGGCTCTTTGTCTTGCCCGTCAGAGAAGCCACATCGACGGTTGCTCTGCCCCTGATACAGTCCTTCAGCACCGAGAGGCTGGTGTTGATCTCCCGGGCCTCTTTCATGCGGTCGGGTGTGTGGTTGGCAATGTCCCGGGCGGCTTCTGAGCCTGCCAGGTCGATGAGGTAGAGCAGTCCGTCTTCGGCTGTTGGTATGGGACTTTCGATACGGATGCGACAAATGGCGTGAGAGCGAGATGATGCGTCATTCTTGAACGTTGATGCCGTGCGGCGGAAGGTTGCTGCCTTTTCTATGAGCTCAAGCAGGGCGGCTGCTTCGGTGATTTCGTGTTCCAGGGCACCGGCAAGCTGTGTGACACCGAAAGAATCTTCCAAAACGGAGATTGGTTTCCGAGAGTTCAGGAGGTCTAGAGCATCATATTAGGCGAAATAAGTAAAGGGAGATGTAATTCGACATACCAAAAGAAGAGTTGCCAGCCAGCTCAATGATGCACGCATACACTTTCCGCTCTCCCTCCAAACCGCCGCTCATGAAAGACTTTGCGACCAGCTGCTCAATCTCGCTGACTGTGAAGGTTTTGCCAGAGCCAGTCTGGCCATAGGCGAACACGGTGCTGACGCCGCCGCTCCATGCCCAAGGAACCAAAGGCTCAACCAGATCTCGGTAAATCTGCTCAGATGTATCATCTGGGCCATAGGCTTTATCGAGCTGTACTGAAGTTGTCTGTCGAAACGTGGTCAATTTAGATCACGATGTCTGAAGCTGTGGGGAGCAAGTCGTTGCTTACCGTAAGCGTGGGAGGTCCCAGGGGCTTGATGTGCTTTCGGATTTGGTGCATATCTACAGCGCCGTTGTTGTTGGGCCTCGAGAAGACGCCACGGATAAGGCCTGCGGACACTTCATCCTCCAAAATTGGCCGAAGTCGAGCTGCCACGATCATGTCCGGGTTCGAGGTGGTGTTCGGATCCTGTGCACCGGCCAAGTCTTTCTTGGCTACTTTGGCGCTGAAGGCCTCAACGGAGGCCTGGTACCAGGACGTATGTTTGATGTGATATTCATCCATGACGATTAATGTGCAGCGTCAATCGTGTACTGTAAAATAGGAAGAATTCCCAATTGAACTCTCTGGATTTAAGAATATTTCACATTGTATTTGAGACTTTCGACTGGGACTTATATCTCGTGAAGTTCAGTCTTCTTCACTCGTCGTTAAAATGTTCGCATCTCGTCTCAGTGGGTCTTTTGTGCTGGTGTGCTGAATCCAGGAGGGAAACGAGGGGTGAGGAGCACTATGGCCTCCAAAAGTCGCTGCCTGGATTTTGTCGCCCAAGCAACCAGGCAGACGACTTGCAAATATTGCGGTGAAACAACAAAATCTTTCATCTCGGAAACTTGTACGGAGGCTTTGGGTATTGAGATAAGGTAAGGGGGGTACAGATCAGGTATGCTGCATTGATAGATGCCTAGTCAAGGCTTCCATATTCTGCACGTCATGCACCTTTACAGCAAATAGTACCCGGTCCCTACTTCCGATACAGATGCCTAAATCAACAAACTTTTCATTGGCCATGAACTCATACTCGGGTGATTAGGGTATAACATTTTTGCATAGGGAATTAGCTACGATATCCGCTTCAACATTATCATTCCTTTGGATCGCCATCCATCATATCTGATTGCCAGAATTATTCACAGATTGTCCCTTCGGCCCTCTGGCAAAGGTGAAGGTTCTTGGCGACAGAGCCTTGACATTGCCCTCAGCGTCTTTCGCCGGCGGCATGTACTCTGTAGTGATAGCAACTTCTACATCCTTTCGGATATCAGTATTCTTCCGCCGATTGCTGGGACTTCTCCGGACGCTGTTTGATCTCGTAGTTCCGCTAATACTATCGGCATGGGGATCACCCCAGGTCTTGACGTCCTGCATCTTGTACTCGTTCACCATGCGCTCTTCACTCTCGTTGAAGGTGATATTGGTGATTGGATATGCTGAAGGGGGTCCGCGACCTCGCCAGCTTTGGTTGCTACCGGCCCCGAAAGTGCGTATTTCTTTGGGTGT
Organism: Colletotrichum cuscutae; assembly: GCA_030869315.1. Classification (NCBI taxonomy): domain Eukaryota; kingdom Fungi; phylum Ascomycota; class Sordariomycetes; order Glomerellales; family Glomerellaceae; genus Colletotrichum; species Colletotrichum cuscutae. Next base: position 156,099 of record MPDP01000299.1, read on the forward strand.
CGCATCGGTAAGTTTTTGGGATGATCGGAGCGAAGTAAGAAGAGAGCCGAAGACGGGCCCCAGCCATAACTTGATGATTGAGAACACCATAGGCAGGTTGGCTGTGATGACAGCGACGAATGTCTCACGAACAGCCCATGATCCGGCGAGCTGTGCACCGTTCTGAGGGTCCTGGGTAGGAAAAGATAAGTAAGAGTTCAGGTGGAACAGTAAATAGGGACACTCACTGTGACAATCAAGATACAACGCAGGGTTGCGCAGACAACAACAAACAGTCCACCGCTAAAGAGAAACAGCAAACCCCATTTCTTGATAGGTTTGAGCCTTGCTTGCCACAGCATCGGCAAAGGGATAGACAAGAGGTAAAGATCCGTAGACACATTGAACGCCAAGTAAACCCAAACAACTTGGTTGGAAATGGCCGGTTGGCAAACATCTGTGATATGGTTATGTAAGTATAGGTTCCGTGCACCAAGGTGTGGCTCGAGAGAAATCTTACTCCCAGGGTCAGGATTGATCTGCCAGTTCTTGTGAAAGGGGCGACAAGCGAGGAAGAGATTCATGATGACGACCATCCAACTGATGACTAGAAACCCGAAACCAAAATAGATGCGAAGCCGGTAGCCACGACCCAGTCCGGCCTTGAATAGTCAATACCGGCGGAGTTGAACGGATGATCGGAGTTGCACACTTACAGTCAGCCGTAAATAGAACACCAGCAGTGATGCCTTGAGCGACCACAATAAGACCGAGTAGCTTGACCATCCACATAGCTGAATAATGGAGCCGACCACCCTGGAGTAAATCTAGATAAGTAAGACGACTTATCAAGAACGCGATATTCTTACCTCAGTTGATACTCCTCGCTGTCTGGGGATAGAGCTGCTCGTTGCTCATTTGTCATGGCATTATTCGCCATACCCTTCGCGACAGCCCCGACAGAATGCGCCAGTGCAGTCTCAATGGCATAGAATATCTGTAAGCACCAATAAATGTCAACTTTCAAGGTAAGTGTGCGGGCAAAGCCTGAAGGACTAACCGCACCGATCCAAACAAGATAGTCATCCGCTTGAAGACCTTTGAAGCCTACAGACCTGACCCTAGCGTAGGTCCTTAACATGATAAAAAGAATGCCGACTATCAAGAGGGTCCACGCCTCTATTGTGAATGATTGCATAGCTGCTTGAGCAGCAGCAGCAGCCGCTTCCGCCGCGGCGGGGTCCATGGCGGCTGGTGACGACATACCGGAGTCGGGTGCTGTAAAAGAAAGACTCGAAAGAGATGAGATGCAAACAACAAAGTAAACGAGAGGAACCGGCCAGAAAATTCAGGAGGGGCCCGGAAAGACATGCAGGTTCCCGGGGTACCTACTTTGTATAATCTTTCGCCAGAACCCCCATTCTGGACGGAGCCCTTACTCGATTCGATCGACACTTGCCAAGCCCGAAAGACCGGCGCCGATCCACACCCATGGTAGTGGTTGAGCTCCATCCTCGCTGATACTCTCTAGCTGTGCCACCAGGAGAATGTTTGAGGTTCCGTCGACGTTGATCACATGTGCCGGATAGGGCAGCGGATGAAATCGCGAGTCCGAAGCGTTTTCAAGGCCCACGTGCTTGGTGAGCAAGGGAAACGCGGTGGCAGGTTCTTGATTGTCCAAACGATACAAACATGAAAATGTGCCTGCAGTCAACAGATTCAATTTGACTTGGTGGGAATTGGTGCTCAGCAAACAAAACCTGATTCTCTTGATTGACTATTGGCATGAATCCCCGGGGCACCGAAAAAGAAAGAAGCAAGAACTTCGTTTGCATTCTTTCAACAATGCTCTGACTGTGCTACCCGCGGATTGGGGCACCCGAGGACGCGGTAAATGGCAAAGCATTCTTCGGCATACCAAGCTGTCTTGCTTGTCACATCATTACGATGTTGGTTTGCCGTTACATCCATGGCGCGATCTTTGCCATTTGCAGTCGCCAACGATTGATCGCGCATTTGAGCATCATGCCATTGAAGTTTTCAGTCACGCTAACAAACGGTTCAGTGTAACCCTGAACTTGAGAGAGTTTTGAAGGACTGAAGATTATCACCCTGCCCTCCCTGCTCTCAGGGACCTAGAAGTAAGACAGGCGCCGTGTGTGGGACGAGACAAGAGACTCGTTTTATGACCGGCAACCGAAGTTCGGACTTGCTGCGGTTTAGAATATTGCATATATGCGACATAATTCCTTGATGCTACGCCGAGTCGGCCAACTGCATGTCGATGAACAGGGGTATTCTGTCATCCGAACCCTTCGGTCAACGAATGACTCGTTCATGGCGTGTGTCTGTACAAATGGTAGCATCCAAGCATTGAATATGGCACAACTTTTGGCGCGCACGTATGTAAGCCCTTGTCCATAAGAGTTCGTCAGGACCAACGTCTGGTTGGTTCAATATTTTGACAGCTCCTGATCCATAAACCGTTGCAGGTACGAGTAGCCCCGAGCAGAACATCCAATCACTAATGCAGCCGAGGGGGACCTGGAGGAATTCCCGACTTCCCCGACTAACACCATTTGTAGTCGGCCACTATTATACGTAATCCCGAATGCAACCCTACAGGAAATTGATAAAACCAATATGCATCGCAGTTGTCGACCGTTGGAAGTGGACCCGGGGTTGGTTCTTCAGAGTTAAATAAACACTTTTACAGCCAAGCCTGCACTCAAACACAGAGTTAGGGGCTCCTAACCCTGCCATCACTTCTCAATCTGGAAAACCCTCGCAAACTGGGTATTTCCGCACGTAGTATCACCTTCCAAACAAAGAAGATCGGCAGGACATGGGATCCCGGGGAACCATCCCGTTGTCGTCTCATTCTAATTTGGCGGCCGTTGGCGGACTACATTCCGTTAGTCGCTCCTGAGTCGTGCCTTAAGCAGAGGTTCATCAAGTTTACTTTCCCGGCGCGTCTCCGATTTTTTCGGCATTGATCAAAAAAGTCTCTCAGATTCATATACACTGCTGACGAGATGGAGAAGTTTGACTGCATTGTGGTTGGCGCAGGTAACCTATCCCAGGCCTTCGGGTTTACATGTCCCCATACAGATAATCTTCTCGTCGGGATACAATGGAGTGGCACAATTCCATAGACTAACATGGCATTGCAGGATGGTATGGCCTGGCCGCCGCAAAGCAGTATCACTGCACGCAGCCAGAGTCTTCGCTGGTTGTCTTCGACTCCCAGCCCACGCTCGGTGGCACTTGGGCAAAAGAACGCTTATACCCGGGTTTGAAAAGCAACAACATGCTGGGAACTTATGAATACCCTGACTTTCCCATGGACAGTAAGAGATTCAACATCAAGCCAGGGCAGCATATCCCAGGCGAAACCATCAGCATCTATCTCAAAGCATATGCCGACAAGTTTGGCATTACCGACAAGATCCGATCGTGCCACAAGGTCATTGTGGCAGAACATCAAGAAACCAGTGAAGGTGGCTGGTTCCTGACAGTTGCGAACTCTCAAAATGGAGAGATCCGAGTGTTTGCTCGACGTCTGATCATTGCGACTGGCTTGACGTCGGAACCATGGTTGCCCCATTTCGATGGTCAAGAGTCTTTCGGCGGTCGCATCTTTCACGGCAAGTACTTCCAGCAGAATGCGGATACTCTGGAGACGGCCAAGACCGTGACAATCTTTGGTGGCACGAAGTTTGCATGGGATGCCGTTTATTCGTATGCAACTGCTGGCGTGAAGGTGAATTGGATCATCCGCTGTAAGTCTACTTCAGGTCGAGATATAGACACCAACTCATTCAATAATAGCGACGGGACATGGTCCTTGCTGGATGGCACCCCCTTATGTCACTCCACTCAACAAGTGGTTGGAAAAGCTTGCTAGTCAGTTTGTCTCTGCTTCTCTCAACATGTTCTGAGCTAACGATACCTCAAACCACCCTAGACACACGAATGTTGACCTGGTTCAGCCCTTGTTTGTGGGGCGATGCTGATGGCTACATTGGGACGCGTCACTTTCTCCATGGTACTGCCATTGGGAGAACAATTGTCGATACTTTCTGGAAAGTGCTCGGAGGCGATGTGATGACGCTTAACGCATACGACTCCCATCCAGACACGGCAAAGTTAAAGCCGTGGACAGAGGCCATGTTCACAGGCACCAGCTTCAGCATTCTCAACTATGACACCAACTTCTTTGACTTGGTCAAAGAAGGCAAGGTCAAAGTACATCTCGGGGAGATCGACCACCTCAGTTCTGGAACGGTTCATCTATCTGATGGAACCAAGTTCTCTGCCGATGTTCTGCTAGCTCACACCGGCTGGAAACACGTTCCACCGATCAAGTTCCTCCCAGAGGGTATCGAGACGGAGCTCGGTGTACCACATGCGCCTATCGACAACGCGCCTCGAGAAGATCTTGCTGGTCAGGCCGATCTTGTTGACCTAGCCGACAAGGAGATCCTGGATCGCTTTCCAAGGCTCAAGGATCAGCCGGTATGGAACAAAGACTACGTGCCCCTGACCGATCAAAAGGGCATCGACAGCGACGACGCAGTGACTCCTTACCGAACCCTTACCCCGTACATGCTTCATCACTTCATCGTCCCGCCATCAGAACGCTTCTTACGCCCACGTGACACAGCTTTCATCGGCATGGTTGGCAACTTTAGTAACGTCATCACGGCCCATGTTCAAGGCCTGTGGATCAGTGCGTACTTTTCAGGTCTTCTTGCCAGAGATCCTGCGAAGGCAGTCGGTGACGACACGGCGATGCAAAAGTTGCAATACAACACGATCTTAATGAACCGCTTCGGTAATTGGCGTTACCCTACAGATTGGGGCTCCAATAAGTGCCCGAGCTTCGTGTTTGATGCTGTGCCTTACCTAGACCTGTTGCTGAGTGACCTTGGTCTCGCCCATTACCGGAAGAGAGGATTTATGGCCGAGTGGTACTCGCCTTATGGGCCAGAAGATTACAGTGATATCAACGAGGAATGGGACGAGAAGTTCGCGAAGGGCAAGGGTATCGGTGCTACGTCAGGTCAGGATTAATCGTTTATCTATGTTAGCATCATACCTTTTCTCATTCAATTGTAACTATCGCTACGATGACAGAACGATGATGTTTCTATTTTCTATCACCGAGTTTACATGGTTAACAACCCCGCTAAATCACTTTCCCAACCTTGTCTGGCCGTGGTCACTGCCCTAAGCCCATGAGCTATCACCGGCCTAGCGGGGCTTCACTTGGTGTCTTCGATGCGAAGAAGATACTTCTTAGCCGATACTTTGCCAGCTTCGAGGTCTTTAAGTGCTTTCTCCAAAGAGCCAAGGCCTTCGGGAAGAACCTCATAAGGATGGCCATTGAACCAGCCTTCCTCGCGATCCAGCAAACTCGTCTACCATAGCGATCAAGGACAGAGCCGGCCAACAGCGAAGACACATTTGCTGTAACAGAGGCGGCGATGAAGAACAAGTTCAACCTGAGGTCTTGCTCGGTGCATGGAATGTAGTCGCCGTTATCCACCGCGCCCGGATCGTTGGCATCGCAAAGATCGCTGTAGACACCTTCGGCGATGAGAACAGGTTTGAGGGCCGCGAATCCGAAAACAATGCCCGCAGCTAGCCAACATGCCACTATGCTAGTCGCTACTTGTACTGCAAGGCGTTAGTTTCGAGGTTGGAAGATTCTCTAGAATCTAGACTGTGGATCTTACCCCATCGTCTGGTGTTAGAGACCTTGTAAGCAGCAATTGGCTTCTCGGCGCGTACGGTCTCAATAGGCGCAAAGCTCAGTCGTCTCCATTGCGGCTCATCACTACTACTCTCGGTGTTGGATGGGTTGAGTGTGCCGAAGATAGCCTCGCCATTGCCAGTTGATCCGATCTGTTCTGTGGGACGTTCGTAGTCAAAGCCTTCGGCCTGGGTGACGTGCTGGGCGAGAGACATTACCCGAGTATTGCTGAAGTAGCGATGCTTCGCGAAAGAGTATTGCGAATGGTCTAAGAACTTAGAAAATGGATACTTTTACGAGTAGGAGGAAGCCGAGAGAATGGTCTATAGAATAAATAGGGTGAAGGATTTTTTCTTCTCCAAAGGGTTCAAGAATCGAAGAGAGTCCTCGCATTTCCATCGTACCACGTCACGACGTTGCGGCGAGTTCTCCTGCCGTGCAACGTGCACGCGACCGTAGGATGCCGTGTCAGTGACGTAACAGAGAAGAGTTAAGGAAGGGTGGGGAGAGAAAGTTCGAGCTTTCCAGCAATTTCCAAATGCCGGAATACTCGGGCAAGAGGCCGGCTATCGGGGTGGGGCATTGCCGGGGTTGGCCCCAGCGACGTTGACGGCCCGGACCGTAAGCGGAGACTCGGCCCCGGTCCTGGCTTGCTAGCTGACTTTGCTGGCAGAACAGTCAGTTGTTCACCGGCATGGGCTCCTGATACTGGCGAGAACGGAAATATTTGCGGTAGGTAAGCGGCAGCCAATGCCGTTAGGCAAACTCGATGTCGGCTCGTATCCGGGATTGGTGTAGATTTGTCTGCCTTACTCGACTCGGTAACCTGCAGGAAACCCCGCTGCTACTAAATTTACGGAAGTAGGACTATGCCCAAAGGAGAGATCATAAATTCATTAATATTAAGTAGGATAAGTGTCATCGAAACGGCCAACAGCCGAAAATTGCTAGGGAGGCAGGCGGAGAGGTACTCATATCGATATGCTCATATCAATAGGCGGAGTGATATCGTGGATACGTACGTTTCCTGCAATGGGCATATTAAAGTTCGTTCTGATTGTCAAAATGAAAAAGAGATAGTGAGCCTCAACAAATCATTTAGAACGAACATTGAACAGCGGCGCCTTTCGAGAAGAGAAGCCTTTCGGGAAGACTGGAAGTGTCGGATTAGAAGTCTAATTCGACCTCGGCATACGGCCGAGGCTGCGCAGGGGCTAACGAGGGGCCCTATTTACGATTATTATAGACTACCTAACTTACGGTTAGAACCTCTTTTTTATACCTTATATAGTATATTAGAATAGTTTAATTAACTTACTTTATTAACCTAAGGTTCGAACTAATTAACTAATATCCCTATAATAAGGATATTAATACTAATTAATAATTAATTTTTATTATTATAAATTAGTAAAGTATTTAATATAAAAAAACGACTTTTTTAAATAAAATATAATAAGAAAATCGTACTACTTAACTTTATAAAAAGTAGGTAATAAGACGTAAAATCTTTATAATAAAATAAAATAGAGGAATTATAGCCCTTAACTATTTATAAAAAGCTAACGTTTATTATATTAAAATAACCTTTAATAATCGACGGAAATATTAAAATAACCGAGCTATTATTATCGACCTTATATAATCCTTCCCTATTAATTAACTTATTTATAGCCGGCCCGCGATTAGAAATTAATTAAATTAATTAATTAATTAGTAAAAAGAACTACTTACGTAACTACCTACCTAATTAATTAGCGTAACGAACGAGCTTAATAATATAGTATAAAAAAGTACCGCGCGGTTAAAGAAAGGGTTTTTTAAGTATAAAAAATATTCTTAATAAGCGTAATAAGAACCTATATAAGGATTATAAAACTAAGAGATTTATAATATATAAAAGGGTTTATTATAATAAAGGTCTTACGAATACGACTTTAAAACCCGTAATTTAAACGATCTCCTCGTAGCCCCCTTAACTACTACTTAGATATTACTTAGGAATATAATAAAGAGGATAGTATAATAAGAAAAGAGGAGATTTAGAAATTATAATAGTTATAATTTATAAATCGTAAGTATTATAAGTATTAGGGATTAGCTTAGTAAAGAGGCTACTATTTTTAGAAAAATCCTCTTATAACCTCTTATTAAAATTACGATTATTATAATAAAAAAAAAATACTTTAAAAAGCTATTAAAAAACTTCTTTTTTATATTACTAACTCTTAATATAAAAATTACTAATTTTAAAAAAATAAAAAGTAAATTACTAATTAGTAATAATTTATTTAATAAACGTATACGCTTCTCGGGCTTTAATTTAGAAAAAAACGCTATATAATCGAAATATTATTAAGCTATTTATAAATTTATTTTTAGTATTAATTAATTAAATAATTAAAAAAAAAATTACTAAAATAGCGTCTAACTAAGAGAACTAAGAGTAAATAGTAATAAGGCTTAGTATAAGGAGATAAGAAGAAGCGGGAAGGTCCTAGACTTTAATAAATTTAGTAATTAATAATAATACGTTATTATTAAGGCTAATAAATAGCTTTAAAACGACCTTATTAAAATTAAATATACTAGCTATTATAAATCGAAGTACGAGTTAGGGAACGACGAGGAGTAAGTTAGTTTATAGTTAAAAAAAAGGAATTTTTATTTTATATAAATAAATAAAAATCTAATTAAAATACTAAAAAAAATAAATATATAGAGATTTTAATAACCTTAATAATAAGTAATTTAACGTAGTATTAGTTTATTTTATAAAAATTTATATTTAAAAAGGGCTTAAAAAGTAACTTTTATTTTATAAGATTATTAATAACCTAAGTAATTAAAAAGATAAGTAGTTCGTAAGTACTAATCCGAACGTAATAAAGAGGGTTATTAGATTCCTTTACTATTAAAGTATTTTACTAGCCTAGGTAGTAAAATAAAGAGCTTATAAAATACTTATTACTATAGTTATTACTAACGAATTTATACTATAAAATTAAAATTAAGTTAATTAAGTAGTAGTAAAATATAATAACTTTAGTAAAAAGGTAAACTAACTAGAATTTTTATTAAAAGTTATTAATAGTAATATATTAGCGCCCGCTATAATAAGGAGTACGGAGATTATATAAGAGGAGTAGCTATTAGCGATCTTATTAATCTTAATAACTAGCTTAGTAATATTACTAATATATAGCTTACTACTTATTAATAAAAAAAGGATACGATTAACTATATAAAGTTAATACGACTACTTTAATATATAAAAAATACGTAAAGAGACCGACCTAATAATTATTACTATAAAATAATTTACTAACTTTACAAAGATCTTTTTTAAAAAGAAATTATACTTAAAAAAGAAATACGAGGTTCTATAAAAAACCCTTATAATATTCTATAAGTACTATAAAAAAATTAAAATCTAAGAGTAATAATACTACTTAGTAATTAACGTCGTACTAACTAGTAAAACTATGGATTACTATTATAAAATAGTATATATTATTAACTAAACCGACTTTTTAAGTATAGTTAACGTAATTCAAAGTTATTTTAAAACTTAAAATAAGAGTCTAGAGCTCTTATTTAAGCTAAGGGTATTATTATTTAGGTCTAAACTAAAATAATAAAAAGAAAGTTAAGGCTAGAGATCTTTAAAGAACTTATTAATCGTATTAATAAGCTAGTAAAAACGTAGTTAAATAAGGGAATAAATAAATAAAAGATTAAGTATTTTTATACTACTATATAAAGAGTATTAGAGGTAAGGGTAACTTTATATTAATTACTTAAGTATTATAAAACCCTCTACTCGAGGCTACGGTCTAGTTTTAATATTAAAATAAAAATACCCTAATAAACGTACTTATAATCGTACGACGGCCCTTATTAATAATACTAAGTTAACTATATATATAGAAATAAGAAGAGAAATACTAAGTATAATAACTACTAAGCTAAAAAAAATAAACTCCTTAACTAGTTATTAATTAGATTTAAAATAGGGATAATAAAAAAGGAAGTATTTTATATATAAAAAGGACGGCTATTAGTTAAGTAATTATTTTAAAAAAGAGCATACTAAATCGTACGAGTAGTATAAAAGAACGAGAGTAATAAATAGTAAAACTAGCTCTTATTAATTTAACTAATTCTTTATTATATATAAGAGCAGATCTAAAGGTATAATTAGTAACTTAGAAGATCCGTATATAATAAGAAATTTAAAAAATAAAAAAGATCTTACCCCGTATATTAATAAAATAGATTTTAATAAAATCGACGAGATTAACTACTCTTTTTTTACCCCGTTAGTCTCTAGAAAATATACGAAGCTAAATAAATAAAAAGTAATAAAAGCTCTTAATAAGTAGGTTTTTATTTATAAATAATAAGGTAAGATCTCTTAGATAATAAATATAAATAAATAAATAAATCTAATAGTACCGAACCCTATTTTATTAATATTTAAAAAAAATTAGTACTTCTCTTAATATTTAAAAGGAAATAGGGTACTAAATAATTCTAAAAGTACTTAGAGGGGTCCTTTTTATACCCCCTAAATTACTTAAATACTAAGCTTATATAAGCATTTTATACTAACGAACGATATAGCCTAGATATTTTTAAGACATTATTTTAAATATAGGGGTATTATAATAATTAACTAAGGGTAAGGGGTAATTTTACGCACTTTAAAAAATATCTTTAGTTATATTAAATACGTTAATAATAAGTATTACGAAGATTAGCTTTAGCTTAAGTAAGGAAATATACGCCCTAAGTATAGTAAAAATTAATATATACTTAGGGACGATAGTTTTTTATATCTTACTTATTAATATACTATTTTTATTATACTTAAAGAATATAAACTAATTAGGTATCGTATTTAATAATACGAGAGATAGATTATTAAATAGTAAATAGTTTATACTTATTAAAAAGTAATAGGGGAATACGTTTATAAAACTTAAATTAAATATTAAATCTATTAACTATTTTATAAAAAGAGAGCTTAAATAATTATATAAGTACTTTAGTTACTTATTAATTATAAAGCTATATAACCTCTTTAAGTAATTAAGGAACGATATAAAAATAAGAGTTTTAAAATACTTAATAAAAGTATATTATTAGTACTAAATAAACGCCCAGAGCCCGTATAAATTTAAGTTTAAATTATATAACGAGCTTAATTTTAACTAGGAAATCGTTATTAATATTTTCTATTTAAATAATCGCTTAGTACTATATATTATTAATAAGGTTATATTATTTTAAAAAGGCTAATTCCTTAAAGACCTATTTATTAAGGCTATTTACTTAATATTAAAAAGAATATAGATTAATATATACTAAGGGTTACTAAATAAAATTAGGATTAATATAAGCACGAGTTTTAAATTAGTAAAGTTTGAAAATAATATTATTACGTATAATATATAACTAAAAATCGTACTTATTAAGGTATACTATAGTATTAATAAAATAAAAAAAGCTTATTAGTAATTAAAAAGAGTATTTAAAATTATTTATAACGAGTACTCTAATACTATAAATAAAAAGTATTTTTAAATAGTATTTAAGTATTATAATAATACTATAGGCCTAAAAAAACTAGTATTAATACTTTTTATATTTAAAATATACCTAAGGACGACGATAGCCTCGCTACTATTACTAAATATAACTTAGTAAGCTTAGGTAATTAATAAAGTAATAAAAGTACTTTAAAAAACGAATATAAAGCGCTAGATTAATAAGGCTATTACTATTTATAATAAGCTAAATATAAGCCCTAACTTTAATATACCGCTAAATTTAAACATTAGGGTTTAAAAAGAAACTATTAAATAGTAATTAGGCTTATATAAATTAATCTTAGTTAACGAACGTTTATATATTATTATTAGAGATCGAGACTAACTATTTAAAATATTAATTAGTATAGTACGACCGTACTATACTAATTTTAGTAAAAGAATATCGGCTTAATTAAAAAAAAAGAACTAAGGGAATCCCCTTAGTAACGTAAAGAGGAGCAAAAGATTATTTTTAATAAAATTATTGTAATAAAATAAATAAATAATAATAGTAAGGAAAAAGTAATATATATACCGCTAAGACGTATAAAAAGACCTAGATAAAGGGTACTACTTTAATAATTTATTACTAATAACGTTATAATTAGTATTTTTTATATAATAAAAAAAAGGCTAATTTCGTACTCGTAACCTAACTAGAAAAGGATAGTATAGTTATAATAGCTAAGAGACCCTTCGAAAGATTAGACTTAGTAAAAGTAGAGATATTACGTAATCGAGGGGTTTATTAATTTATTCTTTATAATCTAGTTAAATACGCGAATTTACGTATTTTTAAATCGTATATAGTTTAAAAAATAAAAAAAAGGGTACCCTATAGCTATATAAAAAATTGAGGTACGTTATATAAAGGTACGGTAACGTTAAGAAAGTAATACTACTTACTTAGTTACTTATAGTTTAATACTATAACTAGCGCCTTATAATAATATTAATAATATTACTATAATAAAAAGGATACTAAATTTAGAGTTATAATATTATATAAATATATACTTAATTAGTAACTAGGCTTATAAAGAAGATCTTTACTTACTTCCTAAAAAAAATAACTAGTAAATACTTAAAGAATACGATTATTAAAGTACTTAAGCTATTATATAGCCTTATTAAATCGGGTACTTATTAATAAGTAACGTACTACGACTTTTATATTAACTAATTATTAATAATTACGTTAATATACGATCCCTACTTCTTAGTCTTTATATACGTAGACGACCCCTTTAGTATTATTAAAATATAAATAAATAATACCCTAAGTTTATTAAATATTAAGTTTATAAAAAAGGAGGATAAGGAGCTTTATAAAGCTAAATTTATAACTAAACTAAAAAAGATCTTAATATTAAAATCCTTATTAGCGTTTAATAAGGGATTTTAATAATTAAGGGGGATAATATAGTATTTTAATAAAAGGAGTAAAGTAAAAAGATTACTCTTATTAACTAAAAATTCCCTAATTATAAAACGTAATATGCCGACCATTGCGGCCAACCATTACGGCCAACCATTACGGCTAACTATTACGGCCGACCTCTGCCGTCGACCTTTCCGGCCGGCGCCGCTGCCGAAGAGGGTAGCTTGCTCATCCCGAATTAAATAGCGGTTTTCGTATCGAAATCACTATATTACGTTAAGCGCGTGCTTAGGATATATTATGCGTATTATATAAGTAAAAAGTGTATTATATTATGTAATTTCCCTTGAAAGCGTGATCTCGTTAAGGTCGATCTTTTGCACCTATAAAGCCGGAAAAAAAACTACTATATAAAAAGTAATATAGGGCTAAGCTTGCCCGAGGGGTATATATTATGAGTATTTATTAGCCCGAGGTTATTTTTAATTATATTAAAACTACGTAAGCTATAGAGCTTATAAAGAGCGACTTTAATACTCTTAATTAATAATTATAATAATAACGAGAATACTATAACTAAGGTCTCGTTTACTAGCTTATTAAGCTTATTTTAATAAGGCTTTACGTATTTATTAATAAATTATTTATAAATAATAACGACCTAATTTTATAGTTAAGATATATTATTATCCTCGCTAATAAAAAGCTTAATAAAAACGAATTTACGATCTAGAGTAATATTATTTACTATTTATTTATTTATATATTCTGCCTTTGCTAGCTACTCGGGCGGTTCTTAGTATTATTTATATAGTATTAATATACGGTATTAGTAAATACTTACACTATCTCGCTAGACTATTTTTTTTTAGATTTTTTAACTTTTTAACTTTCCCTTTTATAAAGTTTATAACTACGGATTATTAATAGCGATATTAGGCGCTTAATGCTACTACTTTATAAGCCTACTGCGCACCTAGCTAAGTTAGTTACCTTTCTAAATAATAGTAGCTTATAATAGTATAGTATTAGAGATACTCTCGTCGCTATTATTAAGAATAATACCGACCTTATTAATATATACTTTTAACTTTAACTTATATATATATATATTTATTACCTCGTCTTTTTTATTAAAGTTAAAAACGCTACTTCCCTCGCTATTTATTACTATTACGCTATTATTATTACTATTACTATCTAACCGTTTATTTTAAGTATACTTTATTAAAATACTAAGACGCTACTAATAGCTCGTCGACCCTTGGGGCTTCTTTAATAATTAAAAGTTCGATCCTATAAGTATTATACTAAAGGACCCCAAGCTATAGAGAGACCGCTTTAATAAATACTATATCCGTAATATTAACTTATAAAAAACGGATAAATATATTATAATAAGTATTACTCTTATTAGCGCCCTTTTAATATAATAGAGTAGTATAAATAAGCCTAGACTTAATAATATAATTAAGAGCTTAGAAAGAGCGTAAGTAAGTATATTAAATAGGAATATTAATAAAGAGAGGTTATTATTAAATAAGATAAAGGGAGAAAGTAAGGGGTAGTATTTAGCTATTAAAAAGGCGATTAATATACTATAGTAGCGGGGTTATTAATATCTTAAGTTTAGTTAGTATTAATAGCTACTTAGTAACGGCTACGGCCGGCTATAGTTAGTTATAAAGTTTTATTAAAGTACGCAATAAAGACACTCGATATTAACCCTAATAGACTAGCTTGCCCATGAAAGCGAAGATGGCCCCCAATAAGGCGGACCGGACCCCAAAGGGATTTACTATTTATTAATAAAAAATAAGTAAATAATACTTAACATACTCGTACTTAAAGTTTATAATATAGTTAATAATATTAACCTTACCTACGTAATTTTAATTATACTTAAGAAGATTATAAATTAACTTAACTTTTTTATAATTTTTATAATTATTTATACTAATTCGTACTTATTATATAAGTACTTTATTAAGCTAAGTATTATAAAAAAAAGAGGTTTATAATAAATATTATAACCCTTAGGTAGTCGTACGAATAACGAGAGATCCTCGAAATTTATTAAATTAATAGCGATAATAACCTCGCTAACGCTTTTATAAAAATAGTACTTAATAAGGAATTAGAATAATTCGTTAGTAAAAAAAAGGTAATAATATAAATAAAAGGATAAGTTATATAAAAAGAGTAGAGAAAAAAAGTAAAAAGAAACGATTTAGTAAACGGGCCCGAGGTCGAATTAAACCTCTAATTATAATAATAATAATAATAATAATAATAATAATAAAAATAGTAGTTAGATTAATAAAAAAAAGTTAATATTAAATTAAAAATCTAATTTAACTTTAGTATATAGCCGAGGCTACGTAGGGGCTAACGAGGGGCCCTATTTATAATTATTATAAACTATTTAACCTACGGTTAGAACCTCCTTTTTATACTTTACGTAGTATATTAAAATAGTTTAATTAACCTATTTCGTTAACCCACGGTTCGAACTAATCGACCAGTATCCCTGTGATAGGGATACCAACAGTCCCTGTCTTGTAGGTGCACTTAGAAATTATGTAATAAACTAAGTGGGTAGAGGCCGATCGTCAAGCATTGTGGCTTCTACCGGCTGCCTTTGAGGTTGGAAGCGATGCTACCATGGGCACTAAAAGAGGCTTTTCTTAAAGTAGCCACTACCTATAAGCAACGTGAAAGCCCATAGAATGTATAAGGAGAGTACATCTGGTGGACAATCATAAATTGAAAGTTTCGCTTACCTTTGTCTAAGATCCATCTTTAGTGAGAGGAAATTCTGAGCTATTGATACCCAAAATTTAAAGTCGCCTGTCACTGAACAGCTAGTGCTCTGGGCGACTTGGCAAGACCCACGTTGCAAAAAACGACGAAGTAAAAAACAAAAAAGCCACGGCTCCAAAGATGGTAAGATGTTCAGTCTGTCTGCTCGGTAAAACACTTTAGAGCAATTGCACCTGGTATTACTAAGGTAATAGCCAGCGAGATGCACCGATTCAACAGTTGGGGTACCCCAAGTCAATGGCGATGGCCCCGATTCCATTGAAGGTCGGTGGGGTTGGAGACACCATCATTTGTAAACCCGGAGACCCTTCGTGTCGAAGCCCATGAAGTCTAATCTCGTCACATCAATGTTGCACAAGATCATCATGTCATCACGGTGCCCATCAAGACATCGTTGAGTTATATTAATGTCACCTGAAATTTGATGTTTTGTTGATGGCGGTTGCGCCCACCGAAATGAGGCAGACTTCGGAGTACAAGAGTCATCCGCTTTGGTTTTGGTACTTTGGTCGGATGGACCTGGGCTTATCTAACATTATGAGCAAGCTACACGCGCCGATGGCACATCATTGCATAGGTAATCAACGTGATTGCAAATGGCCTGACAATGCATGGGCATTCCTCTTTTCTCACTGCCCAAGTCGACAGCCAAGTGGTGCTGCTTCCACTCCTCCTTTCTTCAACGCGACATTATGTGGCTGCAAAATAGCCCTGACAGAGATCGCGCCAACATGTCAAAAGCTTGCCATGTGTGTCATCGCACCTTCGCTCGAGGCGAGCATCTAAGGAGACATCTGAGAACGCGTACGTGTCGTATAGGTTGCTTTAGTATCGATGGGGCGTCTGCTAACGATGTTGATCATTCTGCTCCCCAGACACGAAAGAAAAGCCGTATGAATGTCATTGTGGACAAGCCTTTGCCAGGCGGGATCTGCTTACCCGCCACGAGCGACTCTACCACGCTACGGGCAATGCTGCTACTCCACTGGCGACGTCCACAATGAGTGCAGGCCAGGACCAAAATTCGGCGGCACTCAACCCATGGCCAGTCTACCATGAAGTCATGCAAGCCACTAGCCAAATGACATTGAACGCTTTAGGGCACTTGGGGAACCAAGACGCAGCTCCTCAAGAGCTCATGCAACAGTTCCCTTATGGCAACAACCCTGAGTCACTAAACCTGCCCAGTAGTCCAATGGGGGCTATGCTTGACATCTCTGAGTTCTTCGACGCTGTCGGCCTAGACATCCAACACGGATTCAATCTTTTCCCGTCCACAGGATTCACCACAGGGCAATTTCAGGAATCCGAACATATCAATTCATCGGCTCCAAGCACGGGCCGGTATCAGTCAACCCCTGAAAGTCAAGAACTGGCGTCGAATGGACCCCCACCGATGCGGAACATGAATCCAAACCCAGATGCTGGTACTGGTGAAGGTAAGTTGCGATTATATCCTTCATTCCCTTGATGAACCCTTCGGCATCAATGGTTTGAATGTCTCCTCGACAACTTAGATGATTTTCACGAACTGAAACCTTTGCGGCAACCCTGGAAAGTGAACGAACCTCAACGAAGTCAATTCATTCAATATCTCAACCCATACGCTGTGGCGCTCGGATCATTTAAACTTCCTTCCAGGTTATCGTTGTCAAGATACATCGCTGGGTATATTGACGGATACAACGATCACCATCCTTTCATGCATATGCCAACCTTCTGCATGAAATATTATCGAGAGTCTCCAGAGCTGGTGCTGGCACTCCTAGCCGTCGGTGCTCAACTTCGATATGAGACACGCAACGCTTCCGCATTGTACCGAGCTGGAAGGGCAATAATCTTGCATTGACTAGAATCAGGAGAGTTGGCGATCCAGCCTGGAGGATTATGTGGAATATCCAGGCCGCCTAACTCTCTTGCCTTGGCAGGAGAAGAAGCTTATATCTCTGCTGCAGCCTCACGCCTAGACACTATGAAGGCAATCTTGTTGTTGGCAACCTATTCTACCTGGCAAGAGGACTCCTATATCGTTCGAGAATCTCTCGAGTACCCAGGCCTCCTCGCGCGGTGTCTGCGGGAGAGCGTACTCGTAAATGATGCCTCTCACACCGACGAAGACCTGGACTGGTATTCCTGGGCACAAGCTGAGTCAGATCGCAGGGCGAAGCTCGCCGCATTCTGCTTCTTGAACCTTCAAACACTGGTCTTCAACGTTCCGCCGGTCATCTTGGCGAATAAGACTGATTTGTGGCTGCCAGTAACTTGTGATGAATGGATGGCGCCTAGCGCTGCGTTGTGGCTAGAGGCTCGTAGCAAGAGTCCGGCGCTCGTTCGCTTCCAAGAGGCGTTTGTCAACTTGGTCCAACCTCGCACGGAAGAATGTCCAGTTCCTTCACCCTTTGGAAACTTTGTGATGATACACGCGATCCCGCAGCGCCTCATAGTCGCAAAACAGCTCTCACTGGATCCTGCATCTCCGGGGTACGCACCCGAAGAGGTTGCAAAATTCGAATCATCGCTACACCGGTGGCGTGACCAATGGTGCAAGGCTCCCGAGTCCGTTTTAGACGTTAGGCATACCAAGGGTCTCTCTCCTGGACAGCGACGTCTCTGCTTGGGTTAGCTCATGTACGCCTGCATTTTGCTTCGAGAAGACCGCAAGAGGTTTGTTCCGGAAACCCAAAGACCATTGCAGGCAATGCTTGGGATGCTCGGCCGCCAGAACGTGGGCCTCAGCTCGTCTACGCTCTTCTACATGCGGTTCACGCATTGAACATTCCTGTGCAACTCGGTATCGACTACTTGGCTAGCTGCCAGGCGTTCTTCTGGAGTCTGCAACACTGCTTCTGTTCCTTTGAGGCGGCAGTGTTTCTCAGTAAATGGCTGTATATGCTCGCAGAAACACAGGATACGGGAGAGTTGGATAGTAAGTTACATAATCCAACGAAAATTCCGATGCCAAGACTGACGCGAGACCAAGTAAATGAACACCAGATAATAAGTTGGATAGAGTGTGTTGTTAACGAGGCTTTAGCTTCGGTCGAAGCAATTGACGGATACGATCTGAGTACTCTGGAAGACAACACCTCACACTCTTTGGAGACTCTTGGTCACTTGGTGATCAAGTTATTCGCCAAGATGTTTGAAAGATGCAATAGCGCCTGGCCGATCATGAGAACGATCGGTCAAAGTCTACACGAATATGCGAGTCTTCTGGATGAATCTGACAAGTCGCCAAGCCATTATAAGAAGAGAGGCATTGATGTCAGGGTGACAACACGAAGCAAATAGCACATGTCAACGAGGAGCTGCTTCGAGCATTATGCTGAGGTCACAGGTGTTTTTTTCACACTCTTCACTGTAATTGAATATCTCAATTCTTGACTCAAATCATTGCCAAACGTCTCCTTATTTCAAATGGTGACCAGAAGCCGACTGAGCAGTTCATTCGATAAGCTTGGCGCGATCATGCCTTGATCCATCTGGGACATTCCTGATTACAGTATTGGCGGGACTATACAAAACGTCGAGCTCCACGGGAAGGCTCAATTCATTTCCGACCATCGGGTTCATAGGAAGTTCTGTTCTGGTCGTTGGATCCGTATTCAGCTCGGCTGGGCAAGGAAGATAATCGGCCGCCGATACGGGGAGCTCTGTTCTAGCCTTCAGTTCCACACTCGGGTCATCGTAGTAAGAATAAATTTCGACCACTGGGGCCACCGAGGCCACCGGAATCTCTGTTCTGAGCGTCGGATCCTTGCTCGGCTCGCCTTGATAAGGACTGTGATCGATCGCTGAGGCCACTGGAAGCTCTGTTACAGTCTTTGGGTCCGAGTTCGGTTCTACTAGACAAGGAGTAGGGTCCGCTTCAAGTTCCTTTGTCTGAAGTGGGACATCCATAGTGTTGTTCGTTGAGCTCGTTTTATCGACAGGCGGTGGTACGAAGATTGGTCTCTCCGAACGGCCGTCAATCCACATGATTGCCAGAAATGCAAGAACGGCTAAGATAATCCCAACTATGGCGGCCCCTGCAATAGTATTACTTGAGGCTTCTGTAGCCCTCGGCATAGCTGGAGGCAATACTGTTGGGATGGCTGTGGGGATGGGTGTGGTCTTCGCTGTCGGCACGAAGAAAGTCTTGACTTCCTCCGATGACCATGACACAGAACCGACACCCCTAAACCTATTATTTAGCTTTCACCCTAGTTCTTCAGGACTGCAGACTTACTTCTCACGATACCAGCGTTGAATTTCTTCATGGCTGCGATAAGCACCAGCGCTAGCGTTGTAATCGTCCTTCCACGTCCACTCCACCAAGTCGAACAAACCAAGCCCTTGCGGCCACGGATCTCGGAGAGCCCATCCTTCCAAATTCCCCACACCCTTGCTTGTGGTTCTTCCACCAACAACAATCATCTGTCGATTTCCTACTACTGCGCAGTGGTGATCCGTTCGTGGAGATACGTCGTCGAATTGCACCTGTCTCCAAACAAACCCTGGTAGACTTAATACAAAGACATCGCTGTATGCTCTGTTAGAGAACCCAGCTGTTCCGCCGAACAAGAATCTATCTTTGTTAACACTTTGACTGACTCGAGACACTGTTCCATCATACTGACATCTCATATGTAGTTTTGCTCCTGAGTCCCACCAGGCAGAACCACTGTCGTCTGGTCGGAGCAGATCCTGTAGTCATTTGGCTATACCATTTCTTGGAGACCGGATCCATGAACGTAACGTTGGAGATATCCATCCATTGATGGAGGCTATCGCTTCCGCTCACTATTGGCTCCAAGGTCGCCATGAAGCCACCGAGGAGCACGATTATGCCATTTGGTCCAAAGTCGGGGACATATAGTGCTCTTGCACCTCTCACTGTCCCGTAGGGAGGAAACGCAGCCTTGAAAGCGGTCGTCTCATTCGACCACAGCTTGGTATTCCAATCGTAAACAATCATACCTGGAGTAGCTCCAGCTGGAGCTAAGTCCGCTTCGCCGTTAGTCATGTATACCTTCGTTCGAGTTCCCGCCCAGCCCCCGAACCAAAAGCCACCGTGAGGGGTACTGGCAAATGCTCCGTCCTCACTTCTCACTAGCTCTGCGAATTCTGTGGGGTTTTCGGGGGTCTCTTTCAACCACTGGCCACCACCAGTGCCATCGGCTTGGAACTTCCACGACCCAGTAGACAGCGATTCGTCCTTCAAGTAGAGGGTGTTGGCGGTGTGTCCTCCCCATATATAGAATGAGTCGTTATCTGCCCTTTCCCACAATGCTTGCCTATCCATACCGTATGGTTCTTTCGGTATCGATCTGATCGAAACGTTGGTGGGGGACCAAGATTCCGACAAGTCGATTGAGAGGGTAGAATTGACTACGTTATCCGTCTGTCAGAGAAGCGTTGAGACCCGAGAAGATACCTTCGCTAAAGTATTGACCTGGGTGAGAGCCATAGGTTTGGTTGACTCCGTAATCAAAGGAAGTATATGGTTTTCCTTCGGCATCGAGCTGAGAGACCTCTCCGCCATCGATGTAGAGAAAGTTACCGATAACAACAACTGAAGCCACATCACATATTAGCCGATCGTTCTTCTTAGACGTTTTACTTAGCCAGATATTCTTTGATACCATTAGATAGGCCTCTTCGAAGGAACAGGTCCGGGTCCGGCACATCAGATATTTCCCATGTGTGAACTTCGAGGAAGGATCGAACCCCCAAAAGCAGATAGGCACTTCTCATGGAGTACCGAAACAACATATCGACTCTATTTTGGGTTAATACAAAGCTGGGGACGCCAATGAAATGCTATCCGTATCCGTATGAATGGCTCGGAGTTCAAACAGAGAAGTTCAAAAGGTCTTTGTCAACATGGCCACATGTCGCGGCAAAAGGAGAATAGGAGACGACTCTCATTTATCAGGGTGTGCGACACAATTGAACTCGCCCGTTTTCGAGTTCTCTCGCCACGTGAACTTTGTGAAGTAGTACAGCAATGCCTAGCGCGACGCGGTGAAGGCTGAGACTTCCTTCTTCTCTGCGAAGAGCCTCTGGCGAGCTTGAGATACATTCAGTGTAACCAATCCATCTTCTTCTATATCCAATGAAGTAAAGGTCCTCACTACATCCAAATTGGCGTTACGCTTTGTACGACTCAAGCATATAACCAGTTTCGGTCCGTTCAAGGGTTATTGACGCAGTCTTCCGCTCGCATCCCAACGTAGGCAGCGGTTATGCAGCCAAGACGGCATTGCTATTTCGAGTTGAGGCTCGTACATGAGCATGTTAAACACACCATGATGCTGGCAATCTTGCCTTGGACCCGGTTTTGTGTAAAGAGCAAGAGCTTTACCTATCCGCTAACGGCTTATTACATGTTCATCCTAGAAAACGATTAGCCCATGCTCTACACAGATGAAGATGGGAGAAGATCCATGGTCTTTGCTTACAGGTGACCTTGACAGGACTATCTCAATAAGTACATACTCACCGCGATGATTCGGGCCAGACAGTCCAATTGTGGGCTTCTACCTACTACAAAGCAGGAGGATGTTAAGAAAACAATATAAAGTAAAAGCAGTCACAGACACATGTCCACCAATGACTCGGCTTAGAATGGAGACCTAGCGACGACAAGTTCGGAGGCAGCTTTTTGGTAGTACAGAGGAATGATTCCAGAAGATTGAAGGGAAAAAATGGCCTTGGACTGTTGGTATCCCTATCATAGGGATATTAGTCGATTAGTTCGAACTGTAGGTTAACGAAGTAGGTTAATTGAGCTATTTTAATATACTACGTAAAGTATAAAAGGGAGGGTTCTAATTATAAGTTAGGTAGTTTATAATAATTATAAATAGGGCCCCTTATTAGCCCCTACGTAGCCTTAGCTATATACTAAAATTAAATTAAACTTTTAATTTAATACTAACTTTCTTTTTTTTATCGATCTAACTACTACTTCTACTACCGCTATTATTACTATAATTAAAAGTTTAATTCGCCCTCGGGCCCGTTTACTAAGTCGTCTCTTTTTACCCCTTTTTTTTATTTTTTTTATATAACTTATCCCTTTATTTATACTATTACCTTTCCCTCGCTAACGAATTATTTTAATCCCTTATTAAGTACTACTTTTATAAAAGCGTTAATATTAGTATCCCTATTATAAGAATATTAGTTAATTAGTTCGAACCGTAGGTTAATAAAGTAGGTTAATTAAACTATTCTAATATACTACGTAAGGTATAAAAAGGAGGTTTTAACTATAAGTTAAGTAGTTTATAATAATTATAAATAGGGCCCCCTTATTAGCCCCTACGTAGCCTCGGCCGTATATTAAAGTCAAATTAAATTTCTAATTTAATACTAACTTTCTCTTTTTTTATTAATCTAACTACTACTTTTATTACTACTACTACTACCGTAATTAGAAGTTTAATTTAACCTCGGGCCCGTTTACTAAGTCGTCTCTTTTTACCCCTTGTTTCTACTTTTTTTATATAACCTATCCCTTTATTCGTATTATTACCTTTCCCTCGCTAACGAATTATTCTAATCCCTTATTAAATACTACTTTTATAAAAACATTAGCGAGATTATTATTATTATTAATTTAACGGATCTCGAGGATCTCTCGTCGTTCGTACGACTACTTAAAAACTATAATATTTATTATAAACCTTTTTTCTTTTATAATACCTAACTTAATAAAGTACTTATATAACGAGTACGAATTAGTATAAACGATCATAAGGATTATAAAAAAATTGAATCGATTTATAATCCTCTTAAATATAATTAAAATTGCGTAAGTAAGGTTAATATTATTAATTATATTATAAACTTTAAATATAAGTATACTATATATTACCTACTTATTCTTCGTTAATAAATAATAAATAATATTACCTTAAATTATAAATTTATCCTTACTAAGCTTCTCGTTAACGAGGATAATAATATATTCTAACTATAAAGTTAGGTCGTTATTATTTATAAATAATCCGTTAATAAACACGTAGAGCCTTACTAAAGTAAGTTTAATAAGCTAGTAAATAAGACCTCGGTTATAGTATTCTCGCTATTACTATAATTATTAATTAAGAATATTAAAATCGCTCTTTATAAGCTCTATAACCCCCCCGACGGAGCAATTTACCGGGGCCGTACTGTGTATTACGTATTAGGGAAAACTAGGTATATTGCGCTCTATACCTAATTACTAATTAAAATAGTAGTAAACTAACTCGACTATTGTCTCCCTTTTATTAATAGCTCCCGACCTTCTATTACCTGTCTAGAGGGCGAGCTATACCCACTCTAACGTACATAAGACCTCCTAGTACTAGCTCGTATAAGTAGCTAGATCCCGTATTATATACTCCTTTTTATTAAAGGTTAGGGGACCTCTTATATATTCCCTTATATTTATAATATAGCCCGTATTAAAGGGATTTCTAGTTTTATAAAGTATAATTTTTAAACTAGCGTTAATATACTAGATTTTAATATCCGTATTAGCCTAGCTATTTACGGCGTTTATACTATTACTTAGTTAGATTTTACATTATTAAAAAGTACTATGCTACTCCTTAGGCGTACTTACGTTAGCTACGATAGCTAGGGCGTTAGAGGGGGCCTAAAAATCTATCGAGCCCCAGAGGGGGGGACCTATTAAGGGGCATCTTTAGCCCGCTAGTTATTAACTATATACTAAGAAGTTCTTAACGAGGTAGTATTTTAACTAGCTAATCTCTTAACTAGTTATATAACTAGTTATATAAATAGTAGTTTGTGTATTAATAGGTACATTTAATAAGTTTATTTAATAAGCTTATTTAGTAAATTTATTTAGTTTAAATAGAGCTTTGGGCGATATTAGAAGCGATAAGGATAAAAAGAATTTTTATAAGCTCTAGTATAAAGAGTAATTAAATATTAGCCCTTTTAGCCCTTTTTTTAGAAACTTCTACGTCGCTATTAAAGTTTAGAACCTTTATAATTAAGGGCCGCCTCTAACTATTATAGCTAACTATTATAACTAACTATTATAGCTAACCTTTACTATCGACCTTTTTAACCGGCACTACTGCGTAAGTATATTGCTTAGCTTATTATTAATAAGTAGTAGGGTAGCTTACTTATCCCGAATTACATAGCGGTTTTCGTATTAAAATTACTATATTACGTTAAGCGCGTACTTAGGATATATTGCGCGTATTATATAGTTAAAAAGTGTACTATATTGTGTAATTTCCTTTAAAAGCGTAATCCCGTTAAGGTCGATCTTTTATACTTATAAAGCCGGAAAAAAAACCACTACATAAGCTCTATAACTTATATAGCTCTAATATAGTTAAAAATAGCTTTAGGCTAATAAATACTTATAATATATACCCCTCAGGCAAGCTTAGCCCTATATTACTTTTTATAATTAGGGGATTTTTAATTAATAAGGGTAATCTTCTCGCTTTACCCCTTCTACTAGAATATTATATTATCCTCCTTAATTATTAAAATCCCTCTATTAAATATTAATAAGGATTTTAAAGTTAGGATCTCTTTTAGTTTAGTTATAAATTTAGTTTTATAGAGCTCCTTATCCTACTTTTTTATAAACTTAATATTTAATAAACCTAGGGTATTATTTATTTATATTTTAATAATACTAAAGGGGTCGTTTACGTACGTAAAAATTAAGAAGTAGGGATTATATATTAATATAATTATTAATAATTAGTTAATATAAAAGTCGTAGTACGTTGCTTATTAATAAGTACCTAATTTAGTAAGGCTATATAATAGCTTAAATACTTCGATAATCGTACTTTCTAAATACTTACTAATTATCTCTTTTAAAAAATAAGCAAAGATCTTTTTCATAAGCCTAGTTATTAATTAAGTATATGCTTACGTAATATTATAACTCTAGATCTAGTATCCTTTTTACTATAATAATACTATTAATACTATTATAAAGCGCTAGCTATAGTATTAAACTATAAATAATTAAGTAAGTAGCGTCGCCTTTTTAACATTACCGTACCCTTATATAACATACTTCGATTTCTTATATAGCTATAAAATACCCTTCCCTTTTATTTCTCGAACTATACGTAATTTAAAAATACGTAAATTCGCGTATTTAACTAAATTATAAAAAATAAATTAATAGACCCCTTAATTACGTAGTATCTTTACCTTTACTAAGTCTAATCTTTTAAAAAGTCTCCTAGCTGTTACGATTATACTATCCTTTTATAATTAAGTTATGAGTATGAAATCGGCTTTTTTTTTGCTATATAAAATATACTAATTATAACGTCGTTAATAATAAATTAATAAAGTAGTACTTTTTATTTAGGTCTTTTTATACATCTTAGTAATATAAGTATTACCTTTTCCTCGTTATTATTATCTATTTATTCTATTACGATAATTTTATTAAAAATAATCCCTTACTCCTCCTCACGCTACTAAGGGGATTCCTCTAGCTCTTTTTCTTCTTATTAAGCTAATATCTCTTTACTAAGATCGATATAATACGGCCGTACTATTATAATTAATATTTTAAATAATTAGTCTTAGTTTTTAATAATAATATATAAACGTTTATTAATTAAAATTAATTTATATAAGCTTAATTACTATTTAATAACTTCTTTTAATATTCTAACGTTCGAATTTAGTAATATATTAAGGTTAAAGCTTATATTTAGCTTATTATAAATAATAATAACCTTATTAATCTAACGCTTTATATTTATTTTTTAGAGTACTTTTATTACCTTATTAATTACCTAAGCTTATTAAGCTATATTTAGTAATAGTAGTGAGGCTATTATCGTCCTCGGGTATACTCCGAATATAAAAAGCGTTAGAACTAGTCCTTTTAAGCTTATAGTATTATTATAATACTTAAATACTATTTAGAAATACTCTTTATTCGTAGTATCGGGGTACTTATTATAGATAATCTTAAACGCTCTTTTTAATTATTAATAAGCTCTTTTTACCTTATTAATACTATAATATACTTTAATAAGTACGATTTTTAATTATATACTATACGTAGCGGTATTATTTTTAAACTTTACTAACTTAAAGCTCGTTCTTATATCGGTCCTAATTCTATTTAATAACCCTTAGTATATATTAATCTATACTCTTTTTAATATTAACTAAATAGTCTTAATAAGTAAGTCCCTAAAGAATTAGTTTTTTTATAATAATATAACCTCGTTAATAATATATAGTACTAAGTAATCATTCAAATAAAAAATATTAATAACGATCTCTTAGTTAAAATTAAGCTCGTTATATAATTTAAATTTAAATCTACGCGGGCTCTAGGCGTTTATTTAATAATAATAATATATTTTTATTAAGTACTCTAAAACTCTTATTTTTATATCGTTCTCTAATTACTTAAGGAGGTTATATAGCTTTATAACTAATAAGTAGCTAAAACGCCTATATAATTATTTAAGCTCTCTTTTTATAAAATAGTTAATAAATTTAACGTTTAGTTCGAGCTTTATAAACGCATACTCCTATTGCTTTTTAATAAGTATAAACTACTTATTATTTAATAATTTATTTTTTATATTATTAAATACGATACCTAACTAGCCTATATCCTTTAAGTATAATAAAAATAGTATATTAATAAGTAAAATATAAAAGACTATTATACCTAAGTATATATTAACTTTTATTATACTTAAAGCGTGTATTTCTTTACTTAGGCTAAAGCTAATCCTTATAATACTTATTATTAACGTATTTAATATAACTAAGGATATTTTTTAAAATATATAAAATTACCCCTTACCTCTAATTAACTATTATAATACCCCTATATTTAGAATAATCCCTTAAAAAATATCTAGGCTATATTGTTCGCTAATATAAAATACTTATACGAGCTTAGCGTTTAAATAATTTAGAAGATATAAAAAGGACCCCTCTAAGTACCCCTAGAATTACTTAATACTTTATTTCTTTTTAAATATTAAGAGAGGTATTAATTTTTTTTTAAATATTAATAAAACGGGGTTTAGTACTATTAAATTCGTTTATTTGTTTATATTTATTATTTAAGAGATCTTCCCTTACTATTTATAAATAAAAGCTTACTTATTAAGAGCTTTTACTACTTTTTATTTATTTAGCTTCGTATATTTTCTAGAGACTAACGGGGTAAAAAAGGAATAGTTAATCTTATTAGTTTTATTAAAATCTACTTCGTTAATATACGAAGTAAGATCTTCTTTATCTTCCGGATTTCTTATTATATACGGATCTTCTAGGCCGCTAATTATACTTTTAGATCTACTCTTATATATAATAAGGAATTAGTTAAATTAGTAAGGGCTAGTTTTATTATTTATTACCCTCGACTTTTTATATTACTTATATAATTTAATACGCTCTTTTTCTAAGTAATTACTTAATTAATAACCGTCTTTTTTATATATAAAATACTTCCCCTTTTATTATCCTTATCCTAATTCTAATTAATAACTAGCTAAGGAGTTTATTTTTTTAACTTAGTAATTACTATACTTAGTATCTCTCCTTTTACTTCTATACGTATAGTTAACTTAGTATTACTAATAAGGGCCGTTATACGATTATAAGTACGTTTATCGGGGTATTCTTACCTTAATATTAAAACTAGACCTTAGTCTTAAGTAAAAGGTCTCGTAATACTTAAGTAGTTAATATAAAGTTACCCTCGCCTCTAGAACTCTTTATATAATAATATAAAAATACTTAACTTTTTACTTATTTATCCCCTTATTTAGCTACGTCTTTATTAGTTTATTAATTTAATTAATAAGTTTTTTAAAAATCTCTAGCCTTAACTTTCTTTTTATCGTTCTAACTATAAACCTAAATAATAATACTCTTAGCTCGAATAAGAGCTCTAATCTCTTATTTTAAGTTTTAAAACGACTTCGAATTACGTTAATTATATTTAAAAAATTAGTTTAGTTAATAATACGTACTACTTTATAATAATAATCCGTAGCCTTATTAATTAGTACGATATTAATTACTAAGTAGTATTATTACTCTTAGATTTTAACTTTTTTATAGTACTTATAAAAAACTATAAGGGTTTTTTATAAAACCTTATATTACCTTCTTAAGTATAATTTCTCTTTAGGAAAGATCTTTATAAAGTCAGTATATTATCTTATAATAATAACTATTAAGTCGGTTTTTTTATATATCCCTCGCGTATTAGTATAGTTATATTAACTTTACGTAATTAATTATATACCTCTTTAATTAATAAGTAATAAGTTACGTATTAATAACGTTACTAAGCTAGTTACTAAGATTAATAAGATTATTAATAGCCGTTCCTCTTATATAGTCTCCGTAGCCCTTATTATAATAAGCGTTTATATATTATTATTAATAATTTTTAATAAAAATTCTAGTTAGTTTACCTTCTTATTAAAGTCGTCGTATTTTACTATTACTTAGTTAACTTAATTCTAATCTTATAATATAAATTCGTTAGTAATAATTATAATAATAAGTATTTTATAAACTCTTTATCCTATTACCTAGGCTAATAAAATACCTTAATAGTAAAAGAATTTAATAACCCTCTTTATTACGTTCGGATTAGTACTTATAAACTACTCGTCCTTTTAATTACCTAGGTCGTTAGTAATTCTATAAAATAGGGGTTACTTCTTAAGCCCTTTTTAAATATAGATTTTTATAAAATAAACTAATACTATATTAATTTACTTATTATTAAGATTATTAAAATCTCTATATACTTACTTTTTTTAATATTCTAGTTAAATTTTTATCTATTTATATAGTATAAAAATTCCTCTTTTTTAATTATAAACTAACTTACTCCTCGTCGTTCCCTAACTCGTACTTCGATTTATAATAATTAGCGTATTTAATTTTAATAAGGTCGTTTTAGAACTACTTATTAACCTTAGTAATAGTATATTATTATTAATTATTAAATTTATTAAGGTCTAGGACTTTTTTATTTCTTCTCGTCTCCTCGTACTAAACCTTATTACTATTTATTCTTAGTCCTCTTAGTTAGATACTATCTTAATAATCTTTTTTTAATTACTTAATTAATTAATATTAAAAGTAAATTTACGAGTAGCCTAACGACGTTTCGATTATATAACGTTTCTTTTTAAATTAAAAACTTAAAAAGTATATACGTTCGTTAAATAAATTATTATTAATTAGTAATCTATTTTCTATTTTTTTAAAATTAGTAATTTTCGTATTAAGAGCTAGTAATATAAAAAAAGAGCTTCTTAGTGGCCCTCTAAAATATTTTTTTTATTATAATAATTATAACTTTAATAAGAAGTTACAAGAGGATCTTTTTAAAAATAATAACTTCTTTATTAAGCTAACCTCTAGTACTCGTATTATTTATAATTCGTAAATTATAACTATCGTAATCTCTAAATCTCTTCCTTCCTCGTCGTATTATCCTTTTTACTATATTTTTAAATAATATCCGAAGAAATAGTTAAGAAAGTTATAAAAAGATCGTTTAGATCGTAAGCTTTAAGGTTATATTTATAAGCCCCTTAGAAATAGTCCCTTTATATACTATAAATTTCTTAATTTTATAATACTTACGCCTCTTAGTACTCTTAATAAATATACTATATTTAAAAATCCTTTTTTTAATTATATAATATTTTTTTTATATCGTACTTCTTAAGCTCGTTTATTATACTAATGAATTAGGTAAGTAGTTACGTAAATAATTCCTTTTACTAATTACTTAATTAATTTAATTAATATCTAATTATAAGCTAGCCATAGGTAAGTTAATTAATAAAAAAGGATTATATAAGGTCGACGATAGTAGCTCGGTTATTTTAATATTTCTATTAATTATTAGAAGTTATTTTAATATAATAAACGTTGGCCTTTTATAAGTAGTTAAAGGCTACGATTCCTTTACTTTATTTTGTTATAAAAATTCCGTATCTTATTACCTACTTTTTATAAAATTAAGTAGCACGATTCTCTTATTATATTTTATTTAAAAAGGTCGTCTTTTTTATACTAAATACCTTACTAATTTATTATAATAAAAATTAATTATTAATTAGTATTAGTATCCTTATTATAAGGATATTAGTTAATTAGTTCGAACTATAAGTTAACGAAATAGGTTAATTAAACTATTCTAATATACTACGTAAGGTATAAAAAGGAGGTTCTAACTATAAGTTAAGTAGTTTATAATAATCGTAAATAAGGCCCCCCCGTTAGCCCCTGCGCAGCCTCGGCCGTATACTGAGGTCGAATTAAACTTCTAATCCGATAGTTAGCGAGGTTATTATTATTATTAATTTAACGGATCTTAAAAATCTCTCGTTATTTATATAACTACCTAAGGGCTATAATATTTATTATAAGCCTCTTTTCTTTTATAATACTTAGTTTAATAAAGTACTCGTATAACGAGTACGAATCAATATAAATAATCGTAAAAATCGTAAAAAAGTTAAGTTAATTTATAATCCTCTTAAATATAGTTAAAACTACGTAAGCGAGGTTAACGTTATTAACTATATTATAAATTTTAAATACGAGTACGCTACGTATTACTCACTTACTTTTTATTAATAAATAGTAAATAATATTACTTTAGATCGTAAATTCGTCCTTACTGAGCTTCTTATTAACGAGGATAATAATATATCCTAATTATAAAGTTAGGTTATTATTATTAGTAAATAATCCGTTAATAAATATATAGAGTCTTACTAAAGTAAGCTTAATAAGCTAATAAATAAGACCTCGGTTATAATATTCTTATTATTATTATAATTATTTATTAAGAGTATTAAAATCGCTCTTTATAAGCTCTATAACCTATACGGCTCTAATATAGTTAAAAATAGCTTCGGGCTAATAAATACTTATAATATATACTCCTTAGGCGAGCTTAGCCCTATATTACTTTTTATAATTAGGGGATTTTTAGTTAATAAAAGTAATCTTCTTATTTTACCCCTTTTATTAAAATACTATATTATCCTTTTTAATTATTAAAATCCCTTTATTAAACGTTAATAAGGATTTTAGTATTAAGATCTCCTTTAGTTTAGTTATAAATTTAGCCTTATAGAGCTCCTTATCCTCCTTTTTTATAAACTTAATATTTAATAAACCTAGGGTATTATTTATTTATATTTTAATAATATTAAAAGGGTCGTTTATATATATAAAGATTTAGAAATAAGGATTATTTGTTTTTTTAGTTTGTTTTTTTATTCTGCCTTTGCTGGCTGCTCGGGCGGTTCTCGGTATCATTTATACGGTATTAATACACAGTATCAATGGATACTCCCACTGTCTCGATAGACTGAAATAAGGATTATATTAACATAACTATTAATAATTAGTTAATATAAAAGTCGTAATACGTCGCTTATTAATAAGTACCTGATTTAGCGAGGCCGTATAATAGCTTAAGTACTTTAATAATCGTACTTTTTAAATACTTACTAGTTATTTTTTTAAGAAGTAAGCGAAGATCTTCTTTATAAGCCTAGTTACTAATTAAATATACGCTTACGTAATATTATAACTCTAAATATAATATCTTTTTTATTATAATAATACTATTAGTACTATTATAAGGCGCTAGCTATAGCGTTAAATTATAAATAATTAAGTAAGTAGCGTCGCTTTTTTAACGTTACCGTATTTTTATATAACGTACTTCGATTTTTTATATAGTTATAGGGTACCCTTCCTTTTTATCTCTTAAACTATATACAATTTAAAAATACGTAGATTTACGTATTTAATTAGATTATAAAAAATAAATTAATAGACCCCTCGATTGCGTAATATCTTTATTTTTACTAGGTCTAATCCCTTAAAAGGTCTCTTAGCTATTATAGTTATACTATCTTTTTATAATTAGGTTATAAATACGAAATCGGCCTTTTTTTTTATTATATAGAATATATTAATTATAGCGTTGTTAGTAATAAATTAGTAAAGTAGTCCCCTTTATCTAGGTCTTTTTATACGTTTTAATAATATAAGTATTACCTTTTTCTTACTATTATTATTTATTTATTTTATTATAATAATTTTGTTAAGGATAATTTTTTATTTTCTCTTACGTTACTAAGAGGACTTCTCTAGCTCTTCTTTTTTTTATTAAGCTAATATTTCTTTACTAAAATTAGTATAGTACGGTCGTACTACTATTATTAATATTTTAAATAATTAATCTCGGTCTCTAATAATAATATATAAACGTTCGTTAACTAAGATTAATTTATATAAGCCTAACTACTATTTAGTAATTTCCTTCTAAACTTTAACGTTCGAATTTAATAATATATCGAGGTTAGGGCTTATATTTAGCTTATTATAAGTAGTAATAACCTTATTTATCTAGCGCTTTATATTTATTTTTAGAGTACTTTTATTATTTTATTAATTACCTAAGCTCGCTAGGCTATATTTAATAATAATAGTAAGGCTATTATCGTCCTTAGGTATATTTTAAATACAAAAAGCGTTAGAACTAGTCCCTTCGGGCTTATAATATTATTATAGTACTTAAATACTATTTAAAAACACTCTTTATCCGTAGTATTAAAGTACTTATTATAAATAATTTCAAATACTCTTTTTAATTACTAATAAGCTCTTTTTACTTTATTAATACTATAATATACTTTAATAAATACGATTTATAGTTATATACTATATATAATAATATTATTTTTAAACTTTACTAATTTAAAGCTCGTATTTATATCGGTCCTAATCCTGTTTAATAACCCCTAATATATATTAATCTACGCTTTTTTTAGTATTAACTAAATAGTCTTAATAAATAAGTCCTTAAGGAATTAGCCTCTTTAAAATAATATAGCCTCGTTAATAATATATAGTACTAGGCGATTATTTAAGTAGAAAATATTAATAACGATTTTCTAATTAAAGTTAAGCTCGTTATATAATTTAAACTTAAATTTACACAGGCTCTAGGCATTTATTTAATATTAGTAATATATTTTTATTCAATACTCTTAAGCTCTTATTTTTATATTATTCCTTAATTACTTAAAAAAGTTATATAGTTTTATAACTAATAAGTAGCTAAAATACTTATATAATTACTTAAGCTCTTTTTTTATAAAATAGTTAATAAATTTAATATCTAATTCGAGCCTTATAAATATATACTCTTATTACTTTTTAATAAGTATAAACTACTTATTATTTAATAATCTATTCCTTATATTATTAAATACGATACTTAACTAGTCTATATCCTTTAAATATAATAAAAATAGTATATTAATAAATAAGATTTAAAAAACTATCGTATTTAAGTATATATTAACTTTTACCGTACTTAGAGCGTATATTTCTTTATCTAAGCCGAAGCTAATCCTCGTAATACTTATTATTAACGTATTTAATATAACTAAGGATATTTTTTAAAGTATAGAGAATTACCCCTTACTTCTAATTAATTATTATAATACCCCTATATTTAAAATAAGTTTTTAAAAAATATCTAGGCCGTATCGTTCGCTAGTATAAAATACCTATATAAGCTTAGTATTTAAGTAATTTAAAGAGTATAAAAAGGCCCCCTCTAAGTATCCTTAGAATCGCTTAGTACCCTATTTCTTTTTAAGTATTGAGAGAGGTACTAATTTTTCTTTAGATATTAATAAAATAGGGTTTAGCGTTATTAAATTTATTTCTTTATTTATATTTATTATCTAAGGGATCTTCCCTTACTATTTATAAATAAAAGCTTACTTATTAAAAGCTTTTATTACTTTTTATTTATTTAGTTTCGTATATTTTTTAAAGGTTAATAGGGTAAAAAAGGAGTAGTTAATCTTATTAGTTTAATTAAAATCTATTTTATTAATATACGGGGTAAGATCTTTTTTATTTTTTAAATTTTTTATTATATATAGATTTTTTAAGTTACTAATTATACCTTTAGATCTACCCTTATATATAATAAGGAATTAGTTAAATCGACGAGGGTTAGTTTTACTATTTATTATTCTTACATTCTTATACTACTTATACGATTTAGTACGTTCTTTTTTAAAGTAATTACTTAACTAATAGTTATCTTTTTTATATATTAAATACTCCCCTTTTTATTACCCCTATTCTAACTCTAACTAGTAGCTAGCTAAGGAGTTTATTTCTTTAGCTTAGTAATTATTATACTTAGCGTCTCTTTTCTTATTTTTATATATATAGTCGACTTAGTATTATTAATAAGGGCTATTATACGATTATAAATACGTTTATTAAAGTATTCTTATTTTAATATTAAAACTAGACCTTAGCCTTAAATAGAGGGTTTTATAATACTTAAGTAGTTAATATAAAATTACTCTCGCTTTTAGGACTCTTTATATAATAATATAAAAATACTCGACCTTTTACTTATTTATCCCCTTATTTAGCTATATTTTTATTAGTTTATTAATTTAATTAATAAGTTTTTTAAAGATCTCTAGCCTTAACTTTCTTTTTATTATTCTAATTATAAACCTAAATAATAATACTCTTAGCTCGGATAAGAGCTCTAGACTCTTATTTTAAGTCTTAAAGTAACTTCGAATTATATTAACTATATTTAAAAAGTTAGTTTAGTTAATAGTACGTACTACTTCGTAATAATAATCCGTAGCCTTATTAATTAGTATAATATTAATTACTAAGTAGTATTATTATTCCTAAATTCTAACTTTTTTATAATATTTATAAAAGATTATAAGGGTTTTTTATAGAACCTCGTATTTCCTTTTTAAATATAATTTCTTTTTAAAAAAGATCTTTATAAAGTTAGTAAATTATTTTATAATAGTAACTATTAAATTAGTTTTTTTATATATCCCTTACGTATTAATATAATCGTATTAACTTTATATAGTTAATTATATACCTCTCTAATTAATAAGTAATAAGCTATATATTAATAACGTTACTAAGCTAGTTATTAAAATTAATAGGATCGTTAGTAACCGCTCCTCTTATATAATTTCTATAACTATTATTATAATAAGTACTAAGATATTACTATTAGTAATTTTTAATAAAAATTCTAATTAATTTACTTTCTTACTAAAGTCGTCGTATTTTATTATTACTTAGTTAACTTAATTTTAATTTTATAATATAAATTTATTAATAATAACTATAGTAATAAGCGTTTTATAAGCTCTTTATTTTACTACTTAAGCTAGTAAAATACTTCGATAGTAAAAGAATTTAATAACCCTCTTTACTACGTTCGGATTAGTACTTATAAACTACTCGTCCTTTTAGTTACTTAGGTTATTAATAATTTTATAAAATAGGGATTACCCCTCGAGCCCTTTTTAAATATATATTTTTATAAAATAGACTAATACTACGTCGATTTATTTATTATTAAGGTTATTAAAATCTTTATATACCTACTTTTCTTAATATTTTAATCAGATCTTTATTTATTTATATAATATAAGAATTCTTTTTTTTTAATTATAAATTAACTTACTCCTTATTATTTCTTAACTTATATTTTAATTTATAGTAATTAGCATATTTAATTTTAATAAGGTCGTTTTAGAACTACTTACTAACTTTAGTAATAGCGTATTATTATTAATTACTAAATTTATTAAAGTCTAGGACCTTTTTATTTTTTCTTATCTCCTCGTACTAAGCCTCGTTACTATTTACTCTTAGTTTTCTTAGTTAAATACTATTTTAATAATCTCTTTTTAATTACTTAATTAATTAATATTAAAAATAAATTTATAAATAGCTTAATAACGTCTTAATTACGTAGCGTTTCTTTTTAAATTAAAAACCTAAGAGGTATATACGTTTATTAAATAAATTATTATTAATTAGTAATTTATTTTTTACTTTTTGAAAATTAATAATTTTTATATTAAGAGCTAGTAATATAAAAAGAGAGCTTCTTAACGGCCCTTTAAAATATTCTTTTTTTATTATAATAATTATAATTTTAATAAGAGGCTATAAGAAGATTTTTTTTTAAAATAGTAGCTTTTTTACTACGCTAACCTCTAGTACTCGTACTATTTATAATTTATAAATTATAATTATTATAATTTCTAAATCTCCTTTTTCCTCGTTATACCGTTCTTTTTATTATATTTTTAAATAATATTTAGGGAGATAGTTAAGAAGGCTATGAGGAGATTATTTAGATTACGAGCTTCGAGATCGTATTTATAAACCCCTCGGGGATAGTCCCTTTATATATTATAAATCTCTTAGTTTTATAATACTTATACCTCTTAGTACCCTTAATAAGTATATTATACTTAAAGATCCTTTTTCCTCGATTATATAGTACTTTTTTATATTAAACTTCTCGAGCTTATTTATTACGCTAATTAATTAAATAAGTAGTTACGTAAATAGTTCCTTTTACTAATTAATTAATCGATTTTATTAATTTTTAATCGTAGGCTGGCCGCGAGTAAGTTAATTAATAAGGAAGGATTATATAAGGTTAATATAATAACTTAGTTACTTCGATATTTTTATTAATTATTAAGGGTTATTTTAACGTAGTAAACGTTAGTTTTTTATAAGTAATTAAGGGCTATAATTTCTCTATTTTATTTTATTATAAAGATTTTACGTCTTATTACTTATTTTTTATAAAATTAAGTAGTACGATTCTTTTATTACGTTCTATTTAAAAAAGTCGTCTCTTTTATATTAAATACCTTACTAATTTATAATAATAAAAATTAACTATTAATTAGTATTAATATTTTTATTATAGGGATATTAGTTAATTAGTTCGAACTATAAGTTAACGAAATAGGTTAATTAAACTATTTTAATATATTGCGTAAGGTATAAAAGGGAGGGTTTTAATTATAAGTTAGGTAGTTTATAGTAATCGTAAATAGGGCCCCTCGTTAGCCCCTGCGCAGCCTCGGCCGTATGCCGAGGTCGAATTAGACTTCTAATCCGACATGGACACCTGCCCTCTACTTAAGATTTTACTTTCCTGCCTTGAAACCACCTGAAATTCACAGACTTTGACGCCTGCAACTTCAATATGCACGAATCTAACTACTAAACTGTCGTGATGACAAGATGATCAAAATCACTGAGAAACTATTTGCTGCGGATGCGTCATCGCATGATCAAGGAACAGCGAATGGACATGAGCAACACTGGTCGATTGATACTCACTTGTGTGGTGAGATGAACGAGTGAAGATCGTCAGTTGACCATCGCAAGTTGGCCCCTAGTGGTCCTGTGCGCATTAATAGCAGACGTTGCGCAAAACATGGTTCAGACGACGATCAAACCGCAACTGACCGATCTATCCGTTCGGATGACACATGTCATGATCCGAACCCGATGGAGTTTGGGGAGAGTTCAGCCGCGAAACGAGTAGCGATTCGGTGGCGGCCGTGCTATTTCCATTGCCAAGTTTCAGGCACCTAGGGAATCACTTCAGAATTGCTGGTACTCGTCTCACGGGAAAGTGTCACGATGCCAGGGCCGGCGGGATGCTCGATTGACAGGGGACCAATGTCCACAGCTACGAAACTCTGTCAGTCGAGACTTTCAGCGAGACTGAGTATTTAAAGACTCGTTGCCTCTGGGCTAGAGGGTCTTGATTCTTCATCAATCCTTCTCTTATCAATCTACAGTGCATGCACATTCGCTTCAACGACCTGGAGTCGCATTTATCTTAAAATCTTTCTTTAATCACCAACCAAGCCAACACTCGTAAAAAAATGGTCCGCATCACTCTCTTCGCCACTCTCGCTTGTGAGTATCCAGCCTAGCGGACCCTCCGATCAGAGTATTGCTGCTAACTCAGTCGCGACTCAGTTGCGATGACCGCACTCGCAATCACCCCCAACAACGCCGGTGCCAAGAACGTCGGCCAGGGCAACGGAGCTCAGTTCATCACCGGAGGCTGTGTCGATAACGCTGACTGCTCTTCCGCATGCTGCGCGGATGCCAGCGGCGTCGGCGTCTGCTCGGCCGAGGCCGCGCAGTTCCAGAATGGCAAGAACGGCTGCAACTTTGTCGACCCCAACAAGGCGGCAACCATTGCTGCTGCCAAGGCTCAGGTTGCAAAGCAGGGCTTCTAAGCTGGAACGCAGGGGCCCTAGCAGCCATGATGAAGGATGCCATCGAAGGAACGCTTGGCCATACCTTGGTCCATGAATAGTGAATTGGACTATAGCGTGAGCCAGAGAATGCACGAGTATTGTACTTGATGGGTTGTAGCACTGCCAACCCTGCTCAGAAGCTGTAAAATCGACTGAACCGTTCAGTAAAGTCTCAAAATTCTGTGCCACTATGAGCTCATCTGCTCTCTTATCAACTTCAATCACAAGTTCGCTCCAAGGTCGTCACCATTCTTCCAGTTCTCTGGATATCGTGTGATTGTGTTGACGATAAACGTATCTTCCTCCGAGCACTATGCTTCACGAGATACTCTATATGCCGATGCAATTCCTGCGATTGGAGGTATACGTCAGGGTAAGCATGGGAAGCAACTCACTCTCCGTCCAATTGTAGGAATCTCCAATTGAGCCATTTAGGAAGCTGCGAGGTTTAAAATCGTTAAGCGAAGGTTCGTGCCAAGATCGTGTTATGGCTCTTAGGTAGTTGGGCATCTTGCCAAGCACTAGAGCATCGCCCAGACCTGCGTGGATGTGGAACTTCCTAAACTGCGATGGACCTTCTTTGGAACGACAGACTGTGCTTACTTATATGTCAATGGCGTGACTAGGATATTTCATGGCGAGCATGAAAGAATGAAGCCATGTCTGTTGTGACCCCTCATACTGTCGCGCGAAGGTTGAACGCTCAACAGCCGAGTCTAAACTGGAAGCGGCAGCTGCGATGAGCTTCATGCCTTGGCGACCCAGATAAGCTTAAACGTAATGGTCCTCCTGCCCCATGCTTCTCTTCGCTCCGACGTAATGTCACCATGCACATAAATCACCATATAATTATGTTTTGGCCCGCTGATCACTGCAACCCGGGGGGGCCGGGGGCCGATGCAGATGCCTTTTCCGGTAATTCGCAGACCGGAGGCTTCTGCGGCCCATCCCGGAAGCGCTGGTGATCCCCCGCAACTATAGGGCAACACCTGTTGAGTTGGTTATTCCTGCCTTTCGTCTGATATTATGTTCCAGGGCACTGGGGCGTAGAGTACCCAGTCATGTGCATGAGGCCTTCGCCAATTTCTTTGTACGAATCTTGGAAAGAGCGGGACAGAAACTTCCTGGAAGGCGCGACTGGTTCTCCTTCCGAAAAGGCACTTACCTACCTTACCGTCTAAATATTGCTCCTCCGCTCCACCTCGTCTACAACTTCCTTTCTTCTCCTCTTCACCCACGAGCTTTTCTCTCAAGCCGTCCGTCAACTTTACTTTCTCACTCATCCATCTTCAAGTTCGTTATCTTCCGTCATCGACAGCTTCAAGATAAACAAGAACCATCATGCGCTTCAGCACCACTCTCGCCGTCGTCGCGGCTTCCTGCGGCCTCGCCGCTGCGGCCCCCGCGACTGGCGATGTTCAGGTCAACCCCGGTCTGCGCCTCGTCAAGACGTATGAGGAGGATCCCGGCACCTGGGTCACTGAGGATGAGAAGTACGAGAAGTACACCTCCAAGGGCATTGGCTTCATCGATATCACCGATGTCTCTGTAAGTCATACTCCAGAAATATTTTCACGGCTTTCATTAAGCAAGAGCTAATCAAAGATTCAGGATGAGGAGGTCTTGAACGCCCTCTCTACCGGTGGCAACCACCTGGCTTCCCGTCAGACCGTCGTCTACCCGACCACTCTCAGCCACGTCACCGAGGCCAACTCTCTCATCACCCGAGTCAGCAACACCAACCCTCAGACTTGGCTCCGCACCTTGACCAAGTAAGCCTTCGAGCCTGTTCCTCTCATACCTACTCTGAGATGCTAACCGATTTTCTAAGCTTCCAAAACCGTCACTACCGTTCTACTTACGGTACTGAGGCTTCCACCTGGCTCTACAACCAGGCGGTCAGCATCGCCTCCGGCTACTCTGCCATCACCGTCTCTCGCTTCACCCACTCTTTCAACCAGCCTTCCATCATCGTCAAGTACCCCGGTACTAGCTCCAACTTGAGTAAGTCAACGACTGAGCATAAATCATTGCTCAAGAAAGCCTCCCTCCTTCTAGCAAATCTCAACTAACAACTTATTGCCAGTCATCGTTGGTGCTCACTACGATTCTATTGCTGGCTCCACCACTGCCCGCGCTCCTGGTGCCGATGACAATGGTACCGGCACTGTCAACCTGCTTGAGGCCCTCCGCGTTCTAGTCGATGCTGGGTTCCGCCCCCAGAACACCATCGAATTCCACTTCTATGCTGGCGAGGAAGGTGGTCTCCTTGGCTCCCAGGCTGTCTTTGCCAACTACAAATCTGCGGGCAAGCGTGTCCTCGGTATGCTGAACCAGGACATGACTGGCTACTCCCCTGGTGGCAAGGCCACCGTGTACACCGACTACGTCGACACGGCCTTCACTGCCTACGTCCGCCTCGTCACCACCCAGTACACCGGCGCTGCTCCCTCCAGCTCTTCCTGCGGCTATGGCTGCTCTGACCATGCCAGCGCCCGATCCAACGGTTTCCGTAAGTTACTTGTGCTTCCGCTTTTCTATAGTGGCTGTGTACTAATGTCCAATCACCAGCTGCTGCCTTTGTCAACGAGGAGCCCTTCAGCACCTCCAACCCCAAGATCCACACCTCCAGCGACGTAAGTCAGACCATTGCCCCTCCAAGACACAATTGACTAATATATGTACAGACCTACGAGAGCGTTCAGTGGAACGCCATTCTCCGCCACTCGAAGCTCACGGTGGGCTTCCTCGTCGAGGCGTCTTATCTGGCTTAGGATGTCAGAGCCATCTGGTGCATCACGCCCGACCGTCGTCGCCCTTGCCCCAGGGAATTGAGCCCGGGTGAGCATCTTTGAAAGAAGGCTTGGCTCTCCTCCCAACTTTTTCCAACTCCTTCAGTGTACATATTCGATCAGTGAACATTCAGCGCTGAACAGGGCGTTGCTACGCTCATAATAGCAGAAGCAATTCATCACATGGGCTGAAAGCCTTTGAAAGCATCAAGTTCCAGTGTCTACCAAAGTTCCCTTGCTGCAGTCGTGAGCCCAGTGACTCGCATCCAATGAGGAACCCCTTGCAGTCCCCATTCCTTTAGCCCAAACAAGCAGGTCATTGGAAAACCCCCTAGATGTCAGATTCGGGGTAGCTTGAGGCCGTGCCGCATGCTCTCTCTCCTTCAAAGATCTGATGCTGACTCCCTCCTCTCAACCTCCGAAATTTGCATCAGAACAAAGACGGCATCATGCGAATTCTCTGGCATTTTAGTCTTCTTTCCATTGGTGGACTGGTCGTCAGCCAAAGGGTCGATCTCAGTAATTGCCCTTTGCTGGGACCAGCCTACCCTCTTCCAGACCTCC
The DNA here is from genome assembly GCA_030869315.1 of Colletotrichum cuscutae. Taxonomy (NCBI): domain Eukaryota; kingdom Fungi; phylum Ascomycota; class Sordariomycetes; order Glomerellales; family Glomerellaceae; genus Colletotrichum; species Colletotrichum cuscutae. The sequence continues at coordinate 198,197 of MPDP01000299.1, forward strand.
ATAAGTCACAGGTGATTAAAGATACCAAGGAGTCATTCGCCAAACTCATCAAGGATGCGATCTCAACTGGCGAAACCGAATTGGGCAAGATAAACACCGCCACTGCGTCGTTTTCAATTGGTGTATTCTCTGCAAATTCGGACGAGTTCCTTTACGAGTATCATCATCAGGGAACCGAGCTCAACGGGACGATAACTGGGGGCTCATTGGACTCGGACACGCTGTATCGCATCGGAAGCGTCACCAAACTATTGACTGTGTACACTATTCTCGTCAAGCTGGGCCCCAAGTACTGGAACGAGCCGATCACCAACTTCATCCCGGAGCTTGCTGACGCACCGGTAGGGCACCGGGCGCATCGGACACAATGGTTTGAGGTGACTTTGGGAGGTTTGGCCAGCCATATGAGTGGTATCGCACGCAATAGTAAGACTACCGTCTACCTCTGTGACCATCGATAGCTCACAATTATCAGATCACTTCGTCGACCTATCTGGTATGCCTGGTATCGAGGACATGGGACTCCCTTACCTGAACGAGTCCGACATCATCAAGTGCGGTCTGCCGGAGATGCGACCTTGTACCAGAGAAGGTGAGCCATTCTCACGTTTCTCTTTGGGATGATTTGCTGAACCCGTCATATATAGAAGTCCTCGATTCCTTGCTGGAGCAGTATCCCGCTACGGCAACCTGGCACACCCCAGTGTACAGTAATGAGGCTTTTCAGCTCATCGGGTGGGTGTTTGAGAACATCACAGGTGGCTCCGTAGGAGAAGCCTTCAAGACCAGTGTTGCAGAGCCTCTGGGTTTGTCTCGAACATTTTGGGATCCGCCCAAAGACGACCCCAACGCCAACGTTGTTGAACTCGCCCCGTCGGCGATCAAGTCGTTGATAGGCTACCCTTTTCAGGAGGGAATAGCCTCATATACCCCGTGAGACCGATTGCCAGCAGTCAACAGCTTACACTGTTTCCTTCTTTTTAAAGCTGACCAGCTCCTGCAGGACCGGCGGCGTATATTCTTCCTTGGGCGACCTTTCTGCCATCAGCCGCTCCATCCTCGCATCGTCCATCCTACCCCGAGCAGCAACCCGCGAATGGCTTCGGCCGGTAACGCATACCCAGCACACCCACAGTGCTGTCGGAAGACCATGGGAAATTACTCGGATGGACGTCGCCGCAGCTCCCGGCTCAAAGCACACTCGGCTCGTGGATCTGTACACCAAGAACGGCGGCATCGGGGCCTACTTGACCTACCTCATCCTCTCGCCCGACCACAACATCGGCTTCACGCTCTTGGTGGCTTCCAAAACGGCCTACGGCGATGGCGTACCCGATTCTACGTTCGACGTCCTCAGCGAGTTGCTCTTGGAGCAGTGGATCCCCGCCGCCGAGGCCGCGGGCCGGGAGGCGGCGGGTGAGGACCTTGCTGGCACTTATGTGGCCGACGACGGATCGGACTCCCGGGCCGAGTTGTCGCTCGTCCCCGGCAGATTTGGCCTCACACTCCAGAAGCTAGTGCTCAATGGCACGGACTTCTTCTCAGAGGTGGGCAGGAAACTTGGGTTTCAGGGTGCCGATCTACAGTTCATAGGACTTCAAGATCAGGGCGAAGTCGCGTTCCGAGCCGTGTTCTCGAATCCTGATGATGCGGCACCGTCACGTCGGGAGCCCATACTGGGAAAGAAGTGCGGATCGACATGGGGAGGTGCTGGGTCGCTTACATACGGCAACATTGCCATAGATGAGGTTGTTTTCACTATCGATGATGACGGAAAGGCAACCAGTGTAAGCTTCCCGGCGCTGCGCGTAAAGTTTACCAAGGAATCGAGCAAGACATCTGTCAGAGTGGAAGAGAATATTGTCTTTGAAGAATTATGATTCAGTCAATATTCTTAGGGTATTATACTAAAGTTAAGACACCTGATGGTTCTATTTACATGGAGCTCATATTCCAGAGCCCTCAGCCACCCCTATTCATAGATCTCATCAAATCTCATCAGCCTCTATTCAAGCTCCGCTACTCCACGCTTCTGATGTAACATCATACTAAATGATAGAACAGTCCCCAAGCAAACAACCACTCTATGCGCGGTACTGGTTCCAGAAGCTGTACATGCGAGTCTGCTGGTTAGGAGTGAACTCCTCGTAGCACGAGTCGTAAGAGTAGTCCATGTAGTTGTGGATGGGGTCAAGGCCAGCCTGGCTAGGGCAGGAGTCACGGCCGGTAGGGCATCCGGTGGAGGAGCTGGCCTGGGCGGGAGTGTCGGCGATGGAGTCACCTTCGCCGGTGCAGCCGCCCTGGAAGGTGTGGTAGAGACCGAACCAGTGGCCGACCTCGTGGGTGACGGTCTTACCGAGGTTGTAGTTGGTCTCGCTGCCGCCGGGCACGGTGGAGGAGAGAATGGTGCAGCCGTCGCGGATGTAGGCGGTGGAGCCGGCGGCGGCGGTGGTGGGGAAGTAGCAGTACCCAAAGTCGCCGCCGAGGGTGCGGACGAAGTAGAGGTTGAGGTCCTTGTAGGTACCCTTGCGGAGGGCGCGCTTCATGGCCATCTCGTCACCATCCTTGGCCCAGTTGGCGTTGATGGTGCGGGTGGTCTCAACCAGGGTGTAGCTGATGCCGTGGGGGGCAAAGTCACTGTTCATGACGGCCAGCTGGTCAGCCAGCATCTTGTCCTGTTGAAACTGTTAGATAATGACATTCCAAGTGTAAGGTACCATGTCGATACTCACGGTGATGTAGCCGTTTGCCACAGTCTGGGAAGAAGCAACAACGTGGAAGTAGACGTTGACGTTGATGGTGGCCGCCGCCATCAGGCTCACGGTGCCATTGTTGGCAGCCTCCTCCTCGGCAAGCTTCTTGGAGATCTCAATGTGCTCAGGGGTAGGATCATGAGTACCGCAGCCGAGACGGGCGGGGGTAACGGCGGCGGAGGCGGCGGCGGCAAGGGCCGCAACGACAGAAAGCTTGAACTGCATGATGAAGAGCTAGACCGATTGGATCGAGGCTTGGACAAGGGGACCGGGACTTGATAGAGCTGAGAGGGATGGGGAGCAAGAGAGAAGAAGGACCTTGATGGTGGGGGATTGACAACACATATATACTTGTGGGCATTCTCTCGAGCGTGTCTCGATATTTCTCGTTCGAATGATACATGGTAATGGGTTCGGGAGTCAGTCGGGAACTAAGATGTTTGCGACCTTCCGGATCAGTTCAAGGCAATCTTTGGCTCTGTCAGTTAAAGCAGGCTTGGAAGAAGACAAGTTCTGAGATCAAGAAAAACTGGATGCGCGGGAATGAAGGCCATGGGGTAAGCTAGAATGCCTTCCTTATCGAGGTTGAACTGAGAATTTCAATATGAGCGACGGGCCACTCAACGGGGCCGGGCACGGCGTGAACAGCGGGATTGAACCACCTGGGGAAAGACTTTTGGTTCTGATTCGTGGACTCTGAAATACGACGATCTTGGCATGCCAAAGGCCATATGGAGCTGAGCTGAGGATTTGAGGCGATGCTTGATGCCTCCTCGCGTCCTGGTTGGGTAGCGTTGGATGCACGAGTTGCATGAGTCGGAAGAGACCGAGAAGCACTGGAACACGAAAGAGCACCCGCACAAGTTCCCATCATTCCCAGGGCCCATAATGGTCCGATGATCTCGGTGCATCGATGGGCCACAGTCCAGCGAGACCGGACGGTCCTTGACTCCCTTCGGAGATGAAGTTGGGAGGGCGAGTAAGCTTTGAAAGCCGGCGCCAGCGGGGTGCGGTGGTATCGCGACATTAAACGCTCCGTTTAACGTGCATGCCAAGCTCTCGCCAAGGCGGCCAACTATCCAACCAGGGCAGCGCCGTTCAACCTCCCTATTTAGGCTTAATCAAGTATCTGCTCGCTTCTACTGTGTAGGAGTTGACTCAGTTGAGACACTCTTGCCCAACAAACTTCTCTTAGTGTTTGTCGTGGCGGACTACCTACTATGTAAGATGAGAAGTTGTCTTGGCCCTTGGGTCGCCTTGGGCAAATGGGGTTCTTGAGCAGCATCAACCACGACGATCTGCCTCGCAGACAGCAAAGCCAAAGAGATATGTGATGTCAGAACAACCTTCTGTTTTCGTCGAGGGACTTTTGAGAAGAAACGGGGCATCTATGTACGGAGTAGGGTTGCACAGACAAGCCAGAGTCTTGGCTTTACCAAGTCAATGCACTATTGGCAAGCATGGCCAGGACGGGCAACTGAAATAGTCGAGAATTGATTGATCGGCAGAACTTCGCCCACCACCTCCTTGCCGATGGCCCAGCACCATGGCCTCACCGTCCCCAAGCTTTTGAATGGTGATGACGGAGGGGTCCGCCGCAAATGGCATCCCAGAGCTTCGAGCTTTCGATACGAGAGAGCGATCACACGAGGGATGCATATCTTGACTCGCTGAATACTGACTGGCTGCCGACCAGGTTGTGTTTCGACGATTCGGTATTCTTGACTCCCTCAAGAACCTAAGCTACGTCACAAAGTCCAATTGGATTACAAGCAAGCATTTCAGGCTTTGCACGTACTCAGAGAGAGGTCGAGAGGCCGCCTCAGGCGCTTTGCCCTTGAGCCTGTCCGATATTGGCTGTTCCTCTGCCACTAAGGAGCCCAGGTAGAGCCAGAGCACTTCCCCAGCAATAGTAGGCCTAGTAGCAGGAGTAAAGATGCCCATTCCATGAATGTCAGTCATCGAGAGTCTTTTCAGACTGATGTGAACGACGGTTAAAGTTGGCCTCACGGGATTTTCCGCGGTCGTGAGAAGGAAAGATTGGATGAAGAGCAGGAACGGGCCAGGGGCAGAAAACCCTCGGAGTGAGCTTAATTCTCGGCCCGGTTCATCTCACCACCTCACCGTCGCCGGTCAAGGTGTACGGAGAAGGTACGGATATCGAGGTGAGGACTCGGCAGACAAGGTGTGTCCCGGTGGTAATTGTAGCCACAGAAGCACGGGCCAGCCGGGAGGACCCCTCCACCACGTGAGTGCGCAGCTGTGGCGCAAGGGATTTCGCGTCGCTGCCTGTTGGAGAGGCGCGCCGCGCGACGGCCACTTAAACCCCAACGCCAACGGCGGGCACCCACCACTGAACTCCTCTCTCCACTTCAAGCAGCTACCTGAGTACCTTGCTCCATACTACAGTAGACTCTCGGTCGATAGACCAGTCTCACCACTACTTAGAGTCGGCCTGGGACTGACCCATTGGTCCGCTCGACATCATGCCCGACTTTACAGGTAATCTTTCCTTCTCCCCCCTCCCCCCGGCTACATACCGCCAAACAGCTCTGACACACGTGTAGAAGCGGACACTATCCGCATTTTGGTTGCGACAGACAACCATGTCGGCTACGAGGAGCGAGACCCGATTCGCAAGGACGATAGCTGGAAAACGTTCGACGAGATTCTGAACCTCGCCAAGAGCCAAGATGTACGCAGATACCTCGCCCGAAGTGGTGCTTCGCCGGCTGACTAGGAGCACAGGTCGACATGGTGTTATTAGGCGGCGACCTCTTTCACGATAATAAGCCCTCCCGAAAGTCCATGTATCAGGTCATGCGCAGTCTTCGCAAGAACTGCTTAGGCATGAAGCCCTGCGAGCTCGAGTTCCTAAGCGATGCAAACGAAGTCTTTGAGGGTGCCTTCCCTCACGTCAACTACGAAGACCCCGACATCAACATCTCCATACCCGTCTTTTCGATCCACGGCAACCACGATGATCCCAGCGGCGAGGGCCACTTCTGTTCCCTGGACCTGCTCCAGGTTGCTGGGCTGGTCAACTACTTTGGTCGCATTGCCGAGGCCGACAACATTGAAGCCAAGCCGGTATTACTACAAAAGGGTCAGACCAAGCTTGCGCTATTCGGCTTGAGCAATGTTCGTGATGAGCGCATGTTCCGAACATTCAGGGACCACAAGGTCAAGTGGTTCCGCCCAGGTGTCCAGCAGTCAGACTGGTTCAACCTGCTCACTGTACATCAGAACCACCACGCACATACTGCAACATCCTATCTTCCCGAAAATGTGCTACCCGACTGGATGGATCTTGTAGTCTGGGGCCATGAGCACGAGTGCTTGATTGACCCTCAGCAGAACCCGGAGACCGGCTTCCACGTCATGCAACCCGGCTCCTCGGTAGCGACATCTCTGGTCCCTGGTGAGGCGGTGCCAAAGCACGTGGCGATTTTGAACGTCACAGGCAGAGAGTTCAAGGTTGAGAAATTACCATTGAAGACCGTACGCCCATTCATTACGAAAGAGATCCAATTATCGACCGATGCGCGGTTTAAGGGGCTGCACACGAAGAAGGAAAACAGGCAGGAGTTAACCAAGAGACTGATGGTAGTTGTAGACGAGATGATTCAAGAGGCGAATGAGGAGTGGTTCGCTGTCCAGGAGAACGACGACGAGGAACCTCCACTGCCCTTGATTCGCCTCAAAGTGGAGTATACAGCTCCGGAGGGTGGTCAGTACGACTGCGAGAATCCCCAGCGATTTTCAAATAGGTTCATCGGCAAGGTGGCAAACACCAATGATGTCGTGTACTTCCACCGCAAGAAGGCTGGTGCCACAAGTAAGCTATTCTGTTACCCGCAATGTGGTTCACTGAGGCTAATGCAACTCAGGACGAACTAATGACACGGACATTCCCGAGGCTCTCGAAGAAACACTAGGTCTAGACACTATCAAAGTGGAGGCCCTCGTACAGGAGTTCCTCGCAGCCCAGTCTCTGAAGATCCTGCCAACGGCACCCTTCGGCGATGCCGTCAACCAGTTCGTCAACAAGGACGACAAGCACGCGATGGAGGAGTTCGTTAGCGAATCTTTGGCCGGCCAGGTGAAGCAAATGCTTAACCTTGACTCCGATGAGGATGACTTGGATATTGCAATGGAGGCGTATCGGGCGAAGCTCGAAGAGGCTTTCTCCAAGGGAGCCCTGAAGAAGACTTCCAGGCGTACTGTCAAGCCTAAGCCAGACGAGTGGGACTCCGACCTTGATGGGCACTGGGAGGATCAGCCTGGAGTGGTTGAGACCGAGGCTGTCGCTCAGCCTACAGCCAAGTCACGAAGGACTGCTACCCAGGATGATGAGGATGACTTGATGGACGAGGACGAACCCCCCGCCCGTCAAGCACCTGCAAAGAAAGCAACAGCCACTCGAGCTACGAAAGCTGCCCCAGCGAAGAAAGCCCCAGCCAAGAAAGCTCCAGCCAAGAAGCCCCCCGCGCGAGGTCGCAAGAAGCCCGTCTTTGAGGAAGAATCCGAGGAAGAGGACGTGGTGATGGACGACGACTTTGAAGAGCCGCCACCGCCGCCACCGACTACTCGGGGCAAGCGATCTCAGCCTGCACGTGCGGCTCCGAAGACTACCCGGCAGACTAAGCTCAACTTCTCGCAGGCTACCGCCTCTCAAGCCGCTGTCGAGATCAGCGATGATGAGATTTCGGACGAGGATGCGTTCGAGCCGGCGCCGGCCACCACGCGTAGCAGACGGAGATAGTCTCTGAGATTATGAAAGGGTTCGGTGTGATGTAATGGAAAAGTTGCCGAGACTGTTTGATGGTCTCTCTTGCATGGTCAGCCACTTGGAGTCAGGGAGCGGGATTTAGCTTTGACTTAGATCGATGAACCAAGATACCCCTCGCAAATGAGAAAGGTTTAACATCCAACTACACGTTCCCCGTTGAAGTTGTCTATCGTTTGCCTCGTGCCTTGTTATATCTGTCTTTTTCGTATGACCCTTATCTTTAAAACGATGCAGCTTCGGTTTGCGCGAAGACCTAGTATTCTCAAGTACGTGGACATGAGTACCATCCGGCCAAGGATTGAGCTTGACTTGCCCTGAAGCTGTCGTAACAGCCGCCCTCCATTCCGCAGACTGATTCTTGGCTATTGCTTCTTAGCCCGAGGTTTCATAAATTCCGGCATTGTCTAGATCGTCACATTAGCCAAATCCAAATTCAGATGCTACTGCAATGACGAGGCCATACAGGACCTCCGTTTCTGAATGTATCTGACTGGTAAACGTTCGAAAGTAGCATCGTGAATACATCCTTGGTCTTCACTCATGGATCATCGAATTGGTAGTAGAATAACGCCTTCCGCCTAGCCCCAGAATGACTGGTCCCCTTCTACTGCCGTAGCCCAGCCGACTTACGGACGCACGCCAATGGAGAAGATTGTCCATCGCCAATAAAGTCACTCAACGAGGAGGGACTCAATTATTCAGATATCTGTCTTCGGGGTCTTCAGAACCAAGTGTGACTCCATCGAGTGGAGTTGGATTCAAGGACACACGTGAACGCCCTTACAAGATGGAAATCCTCATGTATCTCTGGAAATTATCTGTTGATGAGCCGAGTGCATGGCTTCTATCGTTCGGCTACTACACACTACTGCTTTTAGTCTGCCTCGAGCCCTTCATTCTCTTTCTGTGGTGTATCACAGGCGAATACCCGTGAGAGGGGCCTATGCCTTGATAATGGCCTTGATTATGGCAATAGTACCATGCACCCTAACCAGACACATAGACGTTCTGACTGGCCAGGTCCGCCGTGCACGCTACACATGATGGACGTCTTCCACCCAAGTGTCTCTTAATCTGATGAAGCAAGGAACCAACGCACGACGAAATCCTTCCTTAGATAAGACCCAAGAGGTAAGCGTGCCTGCTTGTATATTATACTCAAGACCATATCTGACTGAGGGGGGCACCAAGCTGTCTGTCAAGAACATTGATTATCGCATGAAGTCAATCCATGTATGGCCTAGAAGACTAGAAAGGAGACAAGTGATGCGGTCTTAGCTGCTCTATCTGTCCGAGCCCTTGGGAGCCGAAACTAAATTGAGAGGATCTCAAAGCTGTTCGAAACACCCAACGAGGCTGGCGAAGACGTTGAGTTCGGTTGAAGCCAGAGGGAAAGGATAATATCCAACAAAAACTAGATTTGAGTAGTGGTGGCGACCAGTTCCACTACAGGGTGACGACTCGGTATTCGCAAATCATATCATGGAGGTCGGAGACAACTTACTGCAAGGAACCCGCGAGATGGAGCTGTGTAGTCGACTTTACAGCCATGTACACCAGGCCAAAGAAATTGAGAAGTCAGCGAAGATGATCAAACTCATACCTTCGGTCTGACGGAGAGTTGCCCTCAAAAACCGTGGCCGCAATTCAAGAATCAAGAGGCACGACGCAAGGCAAGTTGTTTTGTGGTGACGTCTCGACACGACATCAACAGTACTTTTCATCCTCACCTCGCAAGGCTTTCGTCTGCAAGAGTGTCTCTCATCCCTAGAAGAGCGAGGCAGCATTCTACTCATGATTCCGAGCCCGCGAAACACACAAGTGCCAACGTCTTGGCAGCTGCCCCACGACTATATCCCAACATTACCAGTCTCCAGACATCTTCCTCATCATTTTGAAGTCCACCGCATGTCCGTCTCCGACTATCATCAAGCGGAAAGAAAGACGTCTCACCTAAAGCCATACTTTGCGTACCAGATCTACCAACAAGCCTAGACAGGCCGCGGATATCTTCACATATTCTCAATTCTTACAGTTTCCTATTCCTTAAACGGCAAGATGTGCACCATTCTTCTTCCATTTTTGCCCCTGAGACATTAGAAAAGGGGGTTCAACTAAGGTGCTGACGAAGCCAACACCCAGGACGGAGATTGTGACGTCCGGAGTATCCGGAACCAAGCTGTAGAAAATCATGCTGAGCTCCCTTTCAGTCTCAAGAAGCGCCGGTTACCGTCCAATACAAACATATACCCGTTTCTGCACTTCGAAAAGTCGAGCTGGTTCTGGGTAAGCTCGTCTGACCGCGGGCTCGATAGCTACGGATCACGCTGTCATGCACAAGATAACTTCAACAGACTGGCCGGTGGTGACTGCGCGTAAAGAAGCCACTATTCGGCGCTCAGTGACCTATTGTCAGTGGTCGAGAATATGCCGCGTAGAATATATCAAGAAACACAAAGTTCGCAGATCCAACATCGAGCGCTGAAATCTCCAAACAGAACCTATTGATCCGGTAGACGCAGCGCGGTCTCCGCAGCAGTCAAGGTTTCGAGGCTGCAGGAAGCCTCATTTAGCATGACTCAATGGCATACTCGCTCATCTAAGAAACTACCAAATATCATCTCAGATCTAATTCCTCCGGAGTGATGTGATGATTTAATGTTGTTTCCGCTTGCGGACCACGGCACCATCAGACTTCACGTACCGCGTGTAGCAGAGCGTACGAGGCATGAAGCTGCGGCTGGCGCTTCAGAGGGCCCTCGTAAGACTTTCCCAGCATGCAAGAGACCGGCCAAAAGATGAAGCTTCTTCACAAAGACAAATGACGCCTGCTTGATAGCTTGAGGCCGAGGAACTCTCATCACAGGTCTCGCGTCATCCACTGCACCCTTTCCACACCCCCTGTCCTCCTCATTCAACTCGCAGACCTCGCGGTTCCAACTGCATCAGCAACGATCTCATTTCGCGGGAGCGAGCCGGGCTTCTCGAAGCGCTCATGCGTGCAAGTGGGGTCGGATGAAGGAGTAAAGATTTTTTTTGAGATGAATCCACTTGAAGCCTAAAGCCGTTGGATCCCATCAGGGGTGCTTGTCTTTCGCCTCTCGGGCAAGAGGACTTTCTGTTGGTCTCGGTAGAATTTCTCGAAGGTCCCGACGATGCCTTTGATGGAGCTGGATCCCTGGTCGTATCCAAGGGTGCATACGTCCAACGGTCCAGGTCCTCAAGTTCTATTTGTGAACAGGCATCATCAAATATGGTGGCGGCAGACGGACGTGGCTTATAGCACCTTATAGCATCAGGGCTTAGTGCCTTACAAGGCGTGAGAACGCATTCTAGTATCGAGACTGTCCGTGATGTGGTCGATTGAGTCACCTTGTCCGGAAGCGTAGGAACGGTACAAGATAGAATTATGCTCGCTGACGGTTGGGCAGGCGTGAGCATATCCGTACAGGTAAAGTTCACAGACGTGAGTCCCGCAAGGGGTACAGGGTGTTCCATCTCCCCGGCTTTGGGTGGCCACTGGACTTCGGAAGCAGTTGTCCATTACCGGAGTCGCCGTCGTTTACCGTCAGGTTCGCAAGCAAGATGGATCATCTAGGGATTGACCAAAGGGTTCCAAGTGACCGATCGACCTTTCGAGGAAATAGGGGACCCTCTTCATGGAGTTGGGATCATCTTGCTGAACAGTAGGGAAATGATTGGTTTCACGTCGCTTGCAAGCGAAGTACTTCGTATGACTTCGCCGTGAAGAATCCGGCCGACACGCGATCGTGGAAGTTGAGTGCTGAGTATGCCGGCGACTGTACCACGCATGGTACAGAGTACATCGAAGGTGATACCTGGTTAACCACAGCCCCTCGAGTGAACCATGGTCGTGGGCCCCGGCTTGGCCCCATTTGTGTGATGTTTGCTTCCCGCCTTGCATAAGCGGAATATGTAGCCTTCTTCCGCGTGTCACGTTGATCACGTGGTATGAGAATGGCTATCGCGAGAAGATCCACGGTCAACGTAGCTGGGATTGTCATCTCTTTCCATGTCTGGACGAGAACCCAAGGGGGTTTTCTGCAACTAACATCAAGAGATTTCCAGGCTCGCGACATCAAGAACAGACATAGATGGGAGGCTGCTCCGTCTGGTGGCTCAACTGAAGCATAATCGTCGGTGCACGTTATGCTGTAGACAATATATCCTGTAGTGTCGCCTTCAGTCTTGATTTCGGGGCGATATTTCCAATATCTTCCACATGCGCAGAGACTGCAGCACACGGTCTAGGCCGCATCTGGTGTGACTTGTGGTACAGTGACGGGTGACTGTGTTTGGTGAAATGAGAGATGGCACTGCCACCTTATTATTAGGAACCCTGTTCGGAGAGATGATAGCAGAGAGCTGGGGAACCTCGTAGATGGGGGACACCACTGAATGGTAAATTATTATCTGATTCAAAGACCAGATGCGCTGGGCCGCTGGCGGCAATGGCTGGGCTTGAACGACAATTGTGAACCTTGACCGAGACATTGAACAGGCACTTGCCCGAGAGCCTACAACGATGAGACGCCTTCTCCGGTGAGCTGCGCAATGTAACTTCGATATGCCGGAGCAGCCAAGCTTGTTATTGGTGTTTAGGAACCAGGCGCCCCTTGTGGAATGTCTTACAAGCCGGGCTTTTCACGTACTGGTTGACGGATATTGACTGACCGGTAGGAAGGCTTTTGCTTCGACAAGAAAATTGGGAGGGATGTCAGCGCCCACGCAACGCGCCCTGCATGCCTTAGCCGAATGAAGTCGTGATGCATGCCTCGAAACGCGACGCAGCCTCGGTCTCTAGCCATCCTAGAAGCTGGTTGGCACAAGGCGAATGCCATCCATGGGATATTTACTAATGCCGCGAGTTGGCTCACGGCTGTAACGGCGCAAACAGAGTGATTCTGAGATCATCGCGTTGAGCGTCGAGCGTGGTAATATGACCACTCTACTACAAGCTGGTAGTCTCGTAGTTCTTCATCCATCATACATTGTATCCGTACAGGGCTTGGTTAGTTTGCGCAGCCTTCGGGGAGCGACTTCGAAGAATCCGGTCTTGTGCAAGCCACCATCGCCTTGCTCGTACCCACCATTGGACAGGCTCAAGGGAGCTATTGTGGTAGGATCGTGTTCCGGATCGGCCAATCGATAGCGCTGACTGGGCATGATTGACGCATTTGGACGAACTGGTGACCTGCAATATTCTTGGGTTGTTGACTTGATGCAACGTCTTTAAAAGCCAATGTTGTATCTCCGTATTCCCGGAGAAAGCTCTCGGCGAGGTCGGAATGACCTAATTGGTATCTGTACCGCCATCAGGAGTAAGACATCTGGTCTCGACCGTTTACTATGTGCGCATGTGGTTGTTTCCGAGAGTAGAAGCAAGGCAGACTGAGCCCATCATCATCATTCATGTATCCGACCCGTAGGATCTTGTAAGGCAAACTGGCGAGTCGGGGCCGCTCCGGGGACATTCGCTGTGGCGGCGCAGCGCACCGGTCGGTGGGTAAGATTAAGCTCCATCCCCCATCTCGCATCTCGTGAACGGCAGGGATGTTGAACGGGGATGCGGAGCGTGGAACGCCAGGGTCCGGCACATTTTATGCAAGGCGAGTGCCGTGTGACAGCGCGTGAGAGCGCGTGGGCGATTTTGTGCGACGATGCATCCTAGTGTCTAATGCTACCATCTCCTTCATAGTCCGAAGCTCAGGCCCGACTTAATCGTGAGATCGTGATTCTCCCCAGGATGAATATCTTGCAACCTCTAGTCGTTGTATAAATGCTTGCTATCATAGGAACTGCTGCCGACCCTAAGAAGGTTGCAGCGAATCCGGAGCTATTGGATTCAAGCGGGGAGATGGAAATTAGGCCGCTAGACTTTGCCCGCCCCATTTGCCAATTCGAAATAGGGGATAGAGTATCCGCCTCCCGTGTGTGGCTACAAGTGGCCGATCGGTTTGTGTGTTGCAAGCATCGTGACGACAGCCAGGGGCTGAAATAGGGGTTCACGAACCCTAGGTTATTACCAAGGAATTGGCGGCCGTTATCCTTGGTACGGAACTTTGGAAGCAGTGGAGCAGAAGAAGCGTCTTCCGGGCCTGAGTCCTTTTGTCGATCTCGCTCCGTCTCGAATTGATCCTCACCGATTTGCAGAGGTGCGACGTCAGGCGGCTCTCTGTGCCTTGGCGTCGACCATCACTAGGGGCATCTTGAAGAAGGGTGCGAGGACTAGGCGTGTAGATCTGGGCCCAGCGTGACGGCCCTAAGACGTCAGGGCAGTTGAGCCAGGTTCAAGTGCGAGGAGAGCCGAGGCGTGTTGGGCTAAAGTATTGTCGATGAGGATTCGAGTGGCACGGGCAGCAGCGCGGACGAACAATTCGTATCGTCGTTTCCTTTGCCTGTTCAGCTTTGCTTTTCGAGGTGGCATTGCAGCAGCCAGCCTCTCAGCGCATTGAATGCCAAAGTGATGGATTCGTCCTAGGTAGCTGGCGAGGCAACTGCATGTACCTAACGTATAACGCATGTCCTGGTGTCGCAAAACGCTCCCGGATCTTGCGTTACCTTGGATTCTTTTTGAGAATCTTGGGTGTCGGGATATGCAATGATACACGTAGAAACCAAACGGGGAGAGACATGATCTGCGGGGGATGTTTTAGGGACCACTCGGCCTCGTCCGCTGCAAATTGCCAAGGTAGCGTTCCTGTATTCGTTCTCCGTACTCCGTAGTCTGTACAAACGGATACCTCTTTGGTGGACGGGAAATCATGGGAGCGAGGCGGCCGTGGATGGCGATGGAGGACAAAGACCCTGGACAATGTGCCACGCGAATTGGGTCCCACGTCCGAGGTGCTGGATCGTCAATGGATGGATGCGACAGGCACAGAATCGACCCGTCATGGCGGGTGTGCCGAAGGGCCTTTACTTTTGGTGAAACGGAACGGCGCGAGAGATGCGGAGTCTTTGTGCTGTCGGTGTCCTTGTATTTAGGAAGTCTTTATAATAACTTCATCAGGAATGCGAGACGATGCAAGATTCCTTCACAAGGGGCGACAAAGGAGGAGGGTCGAGGTCGACAATTGGAGCTTCTGAGACAGGGGTACCAATGCCTTTGAGGAAAGACGTCGCGCGGTGTCTGACGCTGCAGACGCTGTGTCGTAGAGCTGGAAGAAACGGAGGAGACTCGAGGAGAAGGTGTTGATTGAGTGAGAGTGAGTGCGACTGCCCCAGGTTTGCGAGGATTGAAATGCTTCCCGGGGAGGCCTGGGGATGCGAATTGCCCATGTCGGTGCTGTCTCAGCGGTAGGTTCCTATGCTTGTATTCCTTGTCGCGCTTGTTGTGCAGTGATTTCGTATCTCGATATGATGCGGAGGAATGGGGGCGGCACGCATGTTGTGCTGCAAGTGCCTTGTCCACGACTCAGGAGGCACTCTCTCATAGGTTGATGCTATTGCGAATACACACCGTGGCTGGCTGGAAGTCTCGGGAGGTCGATAGAGCCCAAGTCGTTGTACACTGCCAACGTAGGCAGATAGGCAAGAGAGTGGCGGTCTAAGGTATTGAGTCGGGTCGTAGTTGGTTGATTTCGCAGGGACGCGTGCCCAAAGTTTGGGTACTGGAAGAGATATCTCGACGTTGGTCTTGGAACTCGAAACTTACCTTGGTACGGACACCTTAGGTAGGCACTGTGGTATGCATTCCTTTGAGGTTCTCAAGTCTTGCCAAGGTAGGTGCTTCTTAGCCCTTCCGCAGCAAGTGCGTGCCAGGGAAGGTGAGGTGGGAAGGTCCAAGTGCACAGTCTCCCTGGAGTACATGCACAGTACTTTGTACTCTGTATGGATCTGCATGTCTCGTTCGCTGCTGGTGGAAATGGATTGGAATACTTTGATGAAAGATGCGGGCGTGGACTCGGGACTGTGGAGACACGGGACTGAGTGCCATCGGCATTTCCTCGGTTGTCATTGGCTGCCATTGGCTACAATTGCTGTGTATGGCAAGTGTCGTGCGGCGTGCGGCGTGCGGCGTGTCTCCTCCATTCCTGCACAACACAACTCTGGTGCTGCAGGCACAGACAATCATGACTTTCCACTCTGGCAGATGAAAATCTTGTGATTGGTCAGCTGTACAGTGCGGGTGAGTCGAAGACATGGCATCTATCCGCACGGCGTTCGACATTCACTAAGGTGGTGTATCAGTCGAGGTCCAAAACCTCCCTCCAGTCGAAACCCACCTCAGTGCCGACACTCGCCACAGTTTATCGCATCTTCCTGACCCTGCTAGGTGGTGGCAACAGGAAACCCTGCCTACATCCGGGATGCACCAGAGTCGGGCACTTAAAGCCCGTCGGGAACAAGATAACAAAAGCTTTCAAGTTGATACGGTACCTTATGTTCGAGGCAAAAGCAGATCAACCTTTGTGTTGAAACCTACTCGATGACACGTCAAGGGAATACCCTAAGGTAGGTAAGGTAGGTAAGGTAGGTACTCCGTACCTTGGACGCAAACTACGCCGCTGTGGGTTCGTCTGATGCTCACAATGACACGACAGCATCGCGTTCTGGAAGAGAAACCATCGTTTTGTGTTTGAATGTATGGTCAACGGCGTTCCTTGGAGAACCCTTCCCGCCCGTTCTACATACCGTTGGAGATGATTACGCAGAAACACCCTACTTGAGTGTGCACAGCACTGCACCTTACTAGGTATTTGACACTGTCGGTTTGTAGTATCGCACTGTGTACTTGTCATGGATGCACAACGTGGATGCAGATGTCGAGGGATAATTTGTGGATTTTGTGCGTGTTTCCCAGCAACGCACGGGACGGTGACGGAAAGACCACTCAATATATATTGGACCGGTGTGAGGCAACGGCAGGTCAGGAACGACGGGGCGGGCTTCCTTCCTTTTGGCATCGCAGCCAGTGATAGACGCCGCCATTACAGCTGACACTGTGCTAGCGCCTTCCTACACAACTTAAGGTAAGCGTGACAAGTTCCTGCCCATCTGGCTTATCCCACAGGCTGGGCCCCTTCCTTCCCTCCACCGCTCTGGCAGTAGCCGTAGTCCCCGTGCCACCTTCCCGCCCCTCCCTCCCAAACGCGTCCGACCACAGACCACGGACCACGGGCAGGCCGCAGCCCTCACCTCACTCGCCACAGACCGCAAACCGTCTGTGGCCCAACAGCGCGACGAGATGCAACGTGCAACGTGCCTGCGAGTCAAAAGGCAAGTGCTCCTCGAGTGCAAACCTCCCAGTTGCTCCCTGCCCCGTCTCCGAAAAGGAAACATACCTTGAACCAGACGCAATAAGGCATCTTGGGTATTTGGGTGTACCTTCCAGGTTGAGGCATAGACACTGAAAGCAGGGGAAAGAATACAAGGCATCGTCCATTTCTCTCCTGCCGTAGGTAAGGTACCTTAGGTACGGAGTACTCTCTACTACGTACCTATGCCATGGCGCAATCGTGACTTCCCATTCTCGAGTTCATGATACTAAGGTAAAAGGGAAGTCATGCGGCAATGCCAAACTTGACACTACCTTCCCTTTTTCTGGTATTCTTTCCCAGGCAGGATACACCTTAGCAAGGCATTCGGCCTTCAACCTTCTGACACCATTTCCCTTACCTTTCACATTTCTGCAGAGGAAACGTCGCTTCATAGACTATTCAATTCATTATCCACCACCACCGCGCAATACGCACAAAGCATAAAAACCACGGGCCATGGGCCACTCACCGCAGGCTGATTGCATTTCTGAAGCGACACCGGCGACAACGGCGGTCGCGCCGCTTTTCTCCCTCTTGCCCCTTTTCTCATCCATATCTTACATCGAGGCCCAGTTCATCGCTATTCGGTATCTACTATACGTACGCAGTAGTAAGGTATCCGTACGAATAGTAAATAGTCTACAAAGACACCGCCCCTGCGAAACGTGAAGCTTCAATGTCCGTCGAGGATCCTCGGTCCCGCTGTGGACTTGTCCAGCTGCCA
Source organism: Colletotrichum cuscutae (assembly GCA_030869315.1). Classification (NCBI taxonomy): domain Eukaryota; kingdom Fungi; phylum Ascomycota; class Sordariomycetes; order Glomerellales; family Glomerellaceae; genus Colletotrichum; species Colletotrichum cuscutae. The sequence goes on from MPDP01000299.1 coordinate 215,750, forward strand.
CAATCCATCGCGGCAGACACTGTCGGCGCCGACTGCTTTCCAGAGATGACGACCTGTCCGTTCAGCTCGTGATGGCGAGGACGACGAAAGAAAAAGGAAGGAGGAAAGTCTGGAGAGCTGGACCCAGCCTTTGACGAATACGGATAATTGGCTGTACATCTATCGAGGTGAGGTGCCTGGATCCTTGGCCTAGGTATTCGTACACCTATCCCGGGGTCCCATACGTTAGCTCGTGAAATGGTAGCCGACGTTACCAAATCTAGTAGCAGCCCTGTAAAGTTACTTTTCTAATTTTTATATATAAAATAAAAAGAGATTTTAAAATAAGTACTTTAAAATATTCTCTTAAGATTTTTTAAAAAAAAATATTTTATATATATATATAGTTAAAGTAAAAGTTAGTAATAAAAAATAGGGAGAAATAGTAAAAATAAGTAAAAGGTTCGATAGTGAGGAGTTTAAAGTACTATCTCTAGATTAGCTATAGAATTTAGATAAAAAGGATAGAACCTGTACTTATTGGCAACCCTCCCTGTTAATTCACTGCGCTAACGTATGGGACCCCGGGATAGGTGTACAGTTACGGTTCCTTGCCTCATCGATCAGGGTACTTTTACCCCTACCGAGCCTGGAGTCATACCTTGCCTTACAGTTCTGACTGTTCTGGAGACAGGTCCTTGCTCATTGGCAACCCAGGACCCAGGGTTATGGGCACGAGCACTCCGTACAAGCATGGGTCCGACATGGCACTTTAGCGTACAGGTACTGCGTGTACCTTTTGCTCCAATTGACGACTTCCTTTTAGCAGAGAGTACGCAGGCTCGGCCATGCCATATGAAGACATATTTCCATGTACTGCGTTTTGCGGCCATCTGAGAAGCACTCCTCTGGTCAACGTACGCGAGAAGTCGGAGACTCGGAGCAAGACGAGACGAGCCGTCCTTTCTCTCCTCTCCCCATGGCACGTCGCATACTACGTATGCCCACCACAACAATCACCATGAAATACCCACCTCACCACGCACACCACACCGCATCGCGCCGCGCTCAGTTTGTCAGGGGTACCTAGCTCCGCGGTAATGCCTGGGCCCTCCGTCTCCTTCCCGTCTGCCGCCTGCGCCTGTGACTTGCACAGGGCAACAACGGGTAGTTACAACGGCACAAGCCATGTGCGCATCGGGCCCTGAGGCTGGGGGGTCAAAGGGTCAGACATTGTCATAGCCGTGGGTACCAGAGTCAGTGCCAGTGTCAACACGCAGCTCCTTCTCGCATCAACAACACTCTCTCGACACAAGGCCGAGAGGTACATCAGCAGAATCAAAGGGAAGAAAGGCTCTTGAGCCTCGGACGTTGCGAGATGACCAAACCTTGCCGAGCTTGGGACCAATTTTCAACGTACTCTGGACTACTGTGTATCCGTATGCCCCGTCAACAAGAAGCAAATGATGGGTCGGAGACTTCTGGCTGACTGATTGACTAGTTAGAAGGGCGATAGCGGGTTTGTTCCCGCACGTTGCTCTGAGCGAGCCGACTGGACCCCAGAGGTCATGGACCCCCAATTCCTCATACAGCGGGCCCAGGTGAGGGCGAAGAGGTTTGGAGGTTCCGAGATTCGCCATATCGTACAGCGTACGGATACAGAGAAAAACCTTGGGCACAGGAACCTTGCCGAACCAAAGGGGGACCGGGGCATCCAGTCCAGCGAAACGGTGAAGGCTTTCCTCCGCCCTCTCTCTCTCTCTCTCTCTCAGTCTGTCTATCTATCCGTAGGTACCTTATTCACGTACCACGCGATACTTTACAGCGACAGGTTCTAGTGGCTGGCACTAAGGCGAAGAAGAAAAGACACACTGACCTCGGGAATGTCAGTCCCTGCTGCCAGATGGACGGGCTTTTAGCGGCGCTGTCAGTGTCAGATCTGAGGTCTGTTCATGTTCAGCAACGTCAGGTACCTCGAGCAAACTTGCCTGTACTTGAGAGAAGTTATGTTACCCTGAAGTTATTGATGCAGCTTCGCAACGAGTGCATTTTCTTTGTTGCCATGGCTTTCTCTACCTTGGAGAGAGGAAGGCTCAAGGCTCAAGCACAAACACAGTCACAAACACAAGCAATAGAATAGACACGACTCTCCTCATCATCGTCGGTCGCCCTGGGTCGTCGCCCCGATCCTTGTCTTGAGCCTGCTGTGTACTGCGTAGGCCTGCCCTGTCGGTCTTAGGTGCTGGGTCCCTGACTCCTGGTCCTGGAAACCTAGACTCTTCCACTGGTAAAGAAAGGTATCCGTAAAGCACGGGATAATGTGGTACAGACCGCAGAATGGGTTCCTCTTATTTTCCAATTGTTCCCTCCACCGTCTCTTTCTGCCCTGTCAGTCATTCTCCTTGCCGTTGTGGTCCACTGGTCCCTCCCCGACCCCTTGTCAAGGGCTGAAGCCTGTCTTCCTTTTGCCTTCTGCCGTTCGGGTCGTTGCCACACCCCTTCTTCTTTTCCCACAGCCCTGGGGTCTGAGTCCTGAGCTCAACTTTCATCAAGTCTTCTCTGGATCCCCGCTGGCTAGTCCCCGTCCGTTCGGTGGGGGCCCATTTCACCAGCTGCGGTCACTGGGGGCCCATCATCGACAATAACGGGGGTTGAAAGTGAACTGTGACGGGAGAGAGAGAGAGAAACTGCAAATCCAAAGGAAGGGGAGAGGGGACCAGAAAAAAAAAAAAGAGAGAAGCTCCCCTTTTTAGCCTCCTCACTTCAGCTTCTTCTTCTTTTTTTCCTTTCATGCTGCAGCAGCATCAAATTTTCCCTCGTCGCTCGAATCTCCTCGCAACCTCTTAACCTCCCCTTCACCCCCTCCCTCACAGTTCATCGTCGTCCTCCTCTTTCGACCTTTGACCTTATTTTGAGCCTCAACACCAGGCGAAAAAAGTAGTACCGAGCGTCGGTCACCTCGCCATCCGCTATCCCTCCTCTTTATCTTATCCTCTCCTATCCGTCCCTAACTTATTACTTGGGCTTGTTTACCTCCCTTCTCCCGCATACCTTAGCACTTAATCGAGGTACGCGCACCATCAAGCAAGGAATACAAACACACCCACCACCCCCTTTGCGCCTTGCCCTACCTTGTCCAAAAGTACTTCACCTTGAATCAAGGCGCAACACACACACACACACACACACACACACACACACACACACACACACACACACACACACACCAATCCCCAAGCGATCGCGTGTCAAGCGTCTGCAACCCGCGTCTGCGTCTGCGACTGCGACTGCAACTGGAACTGGGTGTGTATCCGGTACCTAACTGGGTGACCTTGGCGTCTTCGGCGGAGAATCGAGCGAACGAGCCCCAAGGGCCAAGCCAAGCAAAACAATAGAGAAGTTGAGAGGCAGAAGACGAAGAAGAAGAAGAAGAAGAAAAAGAAGATACCGGCCAAAGAAAAGCCAAAAAAGCAAAAGCACCAGCCCGCTTGCGCCCATCCCGCAAGGAGCCCGCCACATACCTTTGCCATATCTGAGGTACTTCGAACGGAGAGTACCTTACCATTGACTGGGACCACTCGCCCTCCTCCCCCACGCCCACGCCCCTACATAACATCCGCCACGGCATTTTTTCTGTACTGGTCACAGCGTGCGACTTTTTTTTTTCTTCCTCTTCGCTCTCTCTCGGCTGCTCGCATTTCCCTCCTCCCAACCTGTTTTTTTCAAAGACCCATTTTCGGAGGGGGTCTCTGCACGACTATTAACGACGACCGATCCGAACGAGCGAACGGCCGTCACATCCACACGAGAGAAATTCCTTGCGACTTTTCTGTTGCATGCTGCGTGTTTGGTGAACTGCAACCTTGCACACACACACACACACACACACACACTGACTGCATCGCTTCGTACGCTACATCGCAATCAAGGTTGCTGCCGTCGCCTCCGTCCCCGACGCCGCTTTTGCGTCTTAGGTTGCTGTCACTTTGGCTTTGGCGAAAGGCACACTGACTGTTTGCTTGCTCCGCATCGCCCGCCATTTCCTGAGGTCGCCAGGTCCCTGTCCTCGCTCGCGTTGTCCACACACGTCAGTCGGTCGGTTTTGTCGAGGGCTTTTTTTGCTGCATCTACCAACTGCCCCCCTTGCCAACCCAAGCATCTCCCTCACACATCCGCATTACCGCCTCCCGCCTTTTCCTCCTCCTCCTCCTCCCTCCCGCTCCCCGTCGGCACATCACACGGGTTACTGGTCATCAAATCCAGTACCTGCCGTCAACGGGTCTACACCTCGAAAAAAAATATCACGAAAAAAAGACAATGAGCCAGCAACAACACGACATGTATCTCGACTACTCAGCCCCCCCGAATCGCTCCCCGAGCTCCTCGAGGCAGTATGCGGGCGGCTTCCAATCTGGTCTGTCCCTCCCTCGTCAGGCCCAGCGACCTTTCGATAACGGCTTGGGCTCCTCTGCCCTATTTCCTTCCGACCGTCTTGGCTACAATCCTAGAGCCATGGATCAAATGTCTGCGAATGGAATGCCCGGTGGATATATGCTGGACAACAGCCAGGCCTGGAACTACAATGCTGGTGGTGTCGCGACCGTCAACGGTGCCATGAACGGCGCCAATAGACAGAGGAGCGTCAATCGCCGAGCCGCTCTCCCCACTGTGAGTTTTTTTCTTCTTTTTCCCCCCCTAACCCCCATCCTTTCGCTCTCTATAACGTAGTCGTGATCTGACCGCCCCTTAGAACTGGACCGATCAAGGACTCGGCATGCACGGCTCATATGGCTCCGGCCTCAACGGTGGAATGTCCAACGGCCTCCGCTATGACGGACAGGGTGATATGCGTCCCAGCTCGCAGACGGAAGAGCAGCTGATCCCTACCGCCATTGTCATCAAGAACATTCCCTTTGCCGTGCGAAAGGAGACGCTTGCCGCCGTCATGTTGGAAATGCACCTCCCCCAGCCATACGCCTTCAACTACCACTTCGACAATGGCGTTTTCCGTGGCTTGGCTTTTGCCAACTTCCAGTCCCCCGAAGACACCAAGATTGTCATTGATGCCATGAACGGAATGGAGGTCCACGGCCGAAAGTTGAGGGTCGAGTACAAGAAGATGCTGCCAGAGGCCGAGAGGGAGCGTATCGAGCGCGAGAAGAGGGAACGACGTGGTCAACTCGAAGAACAACACCGCGCCCCGATGCTACACCAACAGCCATCCCTCCAGACCCTGAACAGCGTCACCAGCAACCCTCCCCGCGCTCCCCTCGGTACGTTGCGACGAAGCCATGAGATGGACTTGAACACCTGCTGACTGACCGTGTGCAGATGGAGATATTGATCTCAACGATCCCGAGACTCTGGAGTTCTACACCGAGCTTACTCTTTTCAAGCGTGATACCAACCGTGAAATCCTCATCTTCCCCAACTCCGTCGCCCCCGAGCAGCGCCGTCGCATCCACATCCTCGCCCATCACATGGGCCTCGAGCATAACTCTGTGGGAGAGGCCGAGTCGCGCCAGATCCACGTTGTCAAGCGCCAGCTTCCTTCACCCACAGCCCAGATCCACTCTCCCGCTGTCGGCTTGGACTACCACAAGAAGGGCCTCAGCAGGGCAGCCACCTTCGACTTCGCCGCTGATAGAGAGGCCCGGAGCGCTAGCACCAACTACTCCCATGCCATGGGCCGCCAAGGTCCGACCCTTGAGCTTCCTGGAAGCCCTGATGGAAATGGCCTTGCCAACCTCCGCGCCGCCAAGAGCTTCGCCGATCTGCGATCCTTCAGCCCTAGCCCGTCTGCGTCCTCTTCGAGCTACTTGACGGCCATGAACGGCATCGGGAACATTCCCCAGTCTGGCAACTCGGGGGCCCGCTTCGGCGATTACAATGGAGGTGTCAACCAGTCCGCCGCGCTTGCCACTCCCAACCTGACACCTACTTCCGGGACGGTCGGCACTCCTGGTACCGACAGCAGCCTTCTCAGCTCGCTTGGTGGACTCAACCTTGGTTCCTACGAGTCAGCCGCCCATTCTCAGGCCCGAAGCACCCCTGGCGCCATTGGAAGCCAGCGCCCTGGTGCCAACAGCGGCAACCGCAACGCACCCGAGAGGCAGCCCAGAGGCCCCGAGTGGGAGACTTCTGCCGGCTTCAGCGGTCGCAACCGCTCCAACGGCCACATGCAACGTGGAAGCGGTAAGTTTTCTCTTTCGTCTGCTCAGACTGGGATAGTGAGTCCAATAAACTAACCCCATGGCAGACTCTTCCGACAACGCACCCCGTGCTGGAAGCGCCGGCGCATCTCGATTCCACTAGACAAGAACCATAATTTACCTCGCCGAGACTGCCACGACAACCATTACAATGAGGAAACGATTCATGACTCGCGACGCATAGAGACTACAAACGACATTCGACGAGTTCACCGCAGCTCACCGCAGCTCGGTAATCGACAAACCCCCCTGTGTTATACCTACCATTGCTTTTCATGATGGACACTCTCCCCCACAACCACACCCATATTGCTTATAATGATGATTTGTTGGACACGAGCCTTTGGCAGCGTCATGATCTTTCGCTCGGCCGTCTCGGAATTGGTGGATAGAAGATTTCCCAGCGTCGCGGCGGCATCCCATTTTGGATTCACGGCACCCGCCCGGCAAAGAAACCTTGGCTCATGGCTGTTTCAACGACCAGAGAAGGATGAACGGAAAAGAAACTTGGATACAAGAAAATACCTGATATGGGCAACCATTTCGACATGGCAAAAAAAGGCCCATGGGCGGTCACCTATACCCTCCTGTTTCCCCGCCATACCTCCTTTCATGGCGCGCGGGAGCATATGAACCACCCTTGACGATGAATACGCTGTTACGACCTTTTTATGTCTAGATAGCTGTACCAGCATGCTCGACAAAAGCCGCTTCTTTTTGGATGACGAGACCATGCCCTTCGGCGACCATGACTATACCCACCTAATTACCACGGTTCGGCAAGTTTTGATCAAGACACGACCCAAGACTGATGTTGCCCTCGGACTCTCTTTTGACGGCCAAGATTGGTAGTTTGTCGGCTTCAGAAAACAATGCCAGCTCTTTATTGGGCTCACCGACGAAAAAAAAAAGTTTGATTTGATTCTGGGCGTCTTTATGCGCCTGCATTTCCTGATGGTTTTTTTTTTTTTTTCGTGTTGTTTAGTATTCATGTCCCCCCGGCCCTCAATCCTGCAAAGTGCTCTCTGTGTCAACTTGCAGAGAGTCGCCCATAGAATGAACACTCCTGTTTCATCATGGGTGATCCTTCGGGACGACTTTGACGGGGACATTGGCGTTGAGGCTGCATTGGGGGCCAATTGGTCGTATTTCCTGGTCTTGGACCTGCTAGAGTTTTCCGTGTTTTTTTATTCGTCTTATCTTTGCTGGATTTACATGCATTTGCGAGCATCTGAGGCAGGATGACAGGACGAGAGATCAGTGAACGATCTAATGTCGATATTTTTTTCCAGCAGAGAACAACACACGAGAGAGAGATGAGATGGCAGATGCAAGGACTGGCCAAACTATTTGCGTGTAATGTGTCATGGGGCACAAAGATAATTTCGATGAAGAGAGGATGATGATGTACCGAGAGAGAGCCGCACACACTAGGCAGCTATGCTATTTTGCGCCTTGTCAAATATACTGCGTTTGATTCGATACCGAGTCTCATGTCATGGCGCTTACTGTGAGGACGACACAAGACGCGTTGCTCCCTGACTACTGGCGTTCAACGTTACGAACAGGACTCGAACGCTTTTTTTTTGTGGTCTGGTTGTTCAGTTCTACCGCTCGTTCCTGAGGGAAGGTTGAATTCGTTACAAACCGTATGAGTTGGGGGGGTTCTAGGTCAAAGTCCTCTTCTTACAAAGCAAGCTACAGTTCATGTTCTGTTTCACGACATCTCATGACACCTCGGGAGGTGGGTGAGCGGGCGGTAAACATAATTCTTTGTCTTGTGAAACGGGGGTTATGATGTGCCTGACCAAATGGTGGGTAAATGACACGGGCAGGAAGGACCAGCCGGATTCTGAAGACTCGTTCTTCAAAAGGGTCAAAATGATTATGAAAACGGGTGACGGTTAGCTGTTTAGATCCGTTGTGTTCCTACCATACCAACGAGATATCGTTCACGATGTGGCTCATCCTCCCGCTCGTACTCGTAAGAGCCCCAGATACCACCTACCAAGCTACACATGCACTCACTCACATTTTTCCAAATCTAGATCAATTTTGCTATATAGTTTGCACATAGCCGAATTTGGACAAGCAACGAGGTCGAACCATCGCCAGACGTTCCCGAGGAGGTAAAGGGGCAAGGGGGCGTAGAATGGCCGACCATCTCCAAGTGAACGAATCCAGCCATCGTGGACCATCATTGATAACTCCCCCGGATTCACCACTACCACCACCGCCAGCCGAGCCAGACGAGATCGCTGTGCAAATCGCCACAACGTCTCCATCTCCATCGTCGTCATCCACGTTGTCCGGGCCCTCGTCAACCTCGTCGCCCTCATCACCCTCGTCCCCACCGGAACCATCAACGCCAACAGCAACAACATCAACACCACCGGTCCCCTTCCGCCCCAACCCCCTCCCAAGACGGCGCTGGCGCACCCACTGCGGCCTAAGATACCTCATCTCCTGCACAAACCGCTGCATCCACTGCGGCCGCTTCTTCTCCAACAAACCCGCCCCCAACACCGGCCCGCTCTTCATCTCGCGCCTATACATGAGAGGTAAAGCCTTACTCAGCCTGCGCCCCGAAGACGCGGAGAATGGGTACCTCGTGGCGCAGCAACTGAAGCGGAGGAATCGCGGTGGGCTCAGGGCGGCGAGGGCGGTAACCAGGGCGAAGGCGGAGCGTTCGGCGATGATGATGGCGAGGGCCGTGTTGGAGGATTCGGTGATGGCTTCGCCGCCTTGGCTCATGCTGTGGCCTTCCAAGTGGGAGTACGTCGAGCAGTGGCAGGTGGGAACGTGGCCAGCACGAGGGACACGAATCAAGCCGGCATCTGGACGACGCGTTCGCTTCAGCATCCCATTAACTAAGTAATCAGGCCGCAACATAGATACCCCGATTCATGAACACCATAGAGATAGATTTCCTGCATTAATCTGTGATCACTTAGGACAAGGGCACGGCATCAGTATACGGAAATCAAATGTGTACCCCCATGACAGTTTTATTCATCTACCTAAGCCCATCAGCTAGTGCCTTATCCGCGCGTGCCTTCTTGGGAACCGAAACAGGAACCTCGAAATGTTGTACATTGTGAGTGAGTGCCAGACTCGAGGCGAATCTGCGTGGGTTTCTGAGAGTGCAGGCACCCAGAGTGAGTACCCTGCAATCATGAAGATCAAGGCGCTTATGGCTCATGCGCCATATTTTTTTTCAGCACCGTACCCGTGAACGTCGAGGACAGAATCGCGTGCAACTCTGAACCGTTGCATGCCTCTTCCTTTCTTTGTTTCCAGATATTGTGAAAAGATTATTCAACCTCTGGCACACCTGCATCATCGTCGTTTCTGACCAATGTTGTAAGGAAAGCAGAAAAAAGCATCCCTTGAGACCGAACCACTCCCAAATAACCGTCCTGAGAAAAAAAGCCAACCGGGAATACCAACGTTATTATCGTTGTTGTGCAAGACGCGGGATTTATGCCTCGAGCGCCTTGGCCTTCTTCTTCTGCTCAACCTTGAGGAGGAGCGCGCGGTTGATGTGTGGCAGAACACCACCAAAGGCGATGGTGGCACGAATCAGGGTGTCAAGTTCCTCGTCACCACGAATGGCAAGCTGGAGATGGCGGGGAGTGATACGCTTGACCTTGAGGTCCTTGGCAGCGTTCTACAAGGCGCGCGTCAGTAAATGATTTAGGCAGAGACCCCGATGAGTCAACGGAGTGCGCCGGGAGGGATGGGAACTTACGCCTGCAAGCTCGAGTACTTCAGCAGTAAGGTACTCGAGAACGGCGGTGACATAGACGGCAGCCTTGGCACCGACGCGTATCTTGTTCTGGGTGTTGGCCTTGAGGAAACGCTTGACACGACCGCAGGGGAACTGGAAAGTCCGTGTTAGCAAGCTGCTACCGCTAGCTTGAGAAATTTTCATTGCTGCGAGCGTTCCGGGAGTTGCGCCATCGTTTTCAAGCCCAACGAGATCGTGCACGCGACCGCATCCCGTCCATCATCCAGTGCAGCCTCAACGGCGGAAAAGTGATCGCGCAGATTCACCGTTGCAGGTGGAAGATGCTGCGCGACACGAGATGATGGTTGGAGGGCGGTTCTGACTTGTGTTGCGGTCGAACGCGTCGGAATCGGGTGGTCGTCGGTCGATGCTCGATATCGGGGCCCAAAAATCGACGTGCAAAACCGGCGCATCATCAGGATAGCGCAACTTACCTGGAGACCAGCGCGAGCGGAGTGGCTCTGCTGCTTCTTGGGGACTTCGGCCGTAGCCTTGCCTCCGGACGTCTTTCCGCCAGACTTTCCCTTGCCGCCGGCCATTGTTGATGTTGATGCGAGGGCGCGAAAAAAAGGTTTGATAAATTCGAAAGTCGAGTTTGGGATCCGATGATTCGATCAAAGTGGGGATGCGCGTGTCGAGTACAAGGTTTGGAAAAAAGGACTGTTATCGAAGAAGACTGTTTCGGTGTTGGGTTGAAGTTGGAGGGGTTGTCGAGGGAAGCTTTGGTGGAGGTGGATGGAGATGGCAGAAATTTAGTTCGAAGGCTGACAGTGATTGTTGTTGTTCGTCGGTGACGGCAGGAGAAGAGGACAGGGGGGCGAATGGGAGCGAGGGAGCTTCGGTGCGAGCAAGAAAATCGCGGTCGGTGTGGTGTGGGAGGTGCGAGGAGGGGGGGGGGGGGGGGGGGGGGGGGGGGGGGGGGGGGGGGGGGGGGGGGGGGGGGGGGGGGGGGGGGGGGGGGGGGGGGGGGGGGGGGGGGGGGGGGGGGGGGGGGGGGGGGGGGGGGGGGGGGGGGGGGGGGGGGGGGGGGGGGGCCGTCGATGGGTGTGCCGGGTGCTGCTTGTCTTTGCGGTGCTTTTCGTTTCTGAGCAAGTCCACGGCGCGGCCTGTGTCTGCGTGTCTGCTTCTGCTGCTTCCAACGGAAAGGTATGACCACCTGCGCACCTCTGCTGCTCTGCTCTGCTCTGCTCTGCTCTGCGCTGCACCTCTGTGCTGCCACGGCCCACGCTGCCTCCTTGCTCAGAGTTTTGCTGGTGAGCTATGGTCCGTTCCTATTCGTCGGTTGGAGCTCTGTTGTGGATGGCTGTGTTATGGCGCTAGCGTCAAGTGCCCAGAAATTATTGACAAGATGTTGTTGCCGGAATGTTGCGCGACTGGAGAGCTTGCATACGGCTGCCGAAGATTACCCGAGCCGCATCGAAGGAGCCAGGAACCTTGAGGTGCTTGCTTGGCCCGGGCGGGCTGTGAGTCTGATGAGCGAGGCAAGAGAGCCTGCCGCCCAAGACGTAAGTACATGACACTCGCCATGGTAGAACCGTCAGAAAGCCAGAAATGAGACAAGAGTAAGGAGAAGGACCTGCTGAGCTCGAGCAAATCACCTGGGATCCAGGACACGCCGTGGCGGCAAAGAAGCACATACCTTGAGCTTACCTCCAAGTGAGGCTCTGCGACGGATGCCAGCAGCAGGCTTTGGCCAAGCTCGCTGCACTACAGCGGGATGGTCAAGCAAAGCTCAGAGAAGAATGAGGGGTGGCCTTCAGATCAGCCTGAGCCCAAATGCAGCCTGTCTCGAGCCGTGGAGGTGAGTGTTGTCATCTTGATATGATCGTTGCTGATGTTGGCCTTTCATGTCGACGCAAAACGCAGACCGAGAAAGCGTCCCGCACGAGGCTAGTGACAGCCTGTGGCGCTTCTACGCACGTGATGTGGCTGGTGCTTCATCCGGCCTGGAGTCTCACGTGCAACGTTTAACCTCATGAGCTCAGTGCTCCCTTCAAGGCTCAAGCTCAGGCCCCGCCTGGACTCGATCGGATGACCGGCCCCATAAAACACCGGGAAGATCTGACACTGGAGCTCGGGTCTCATCCGGTATCCACACCACCATGTTCTCGTCTCTCGACTCTGGAGGAGTGAGTCCTCATCCTGCAGCCGGTACCAGCTGTTCATGTAAGTCTACAATAAGGCACTGTCTAAAGAGAGTATAACTTCTTTCATCTTATCATACTTTCTACTCAAATCGTCAATACATCCATGATGGAGAGCGTGGTCCTACTCACTGACGACCGCACTATCAAAGAAACTTCTTGTTTGCTATCTCGGGCCCTACCTCTTCGTACTCGGCCCTCACAACACACATCCTTTCAAACGTCGAAAGTTCGCTCATCATGGATCCCCCAACCCAAGCGGAATACGCCCTATTCCGAGGAGAGATGACATTGATAGTAGTACCCTCTGCGAATAAATGCTCCAGTTCGCACTTCAACCTGGCCCCGAACCCAGGAAACATGGTGTTTCCTCCAACCTATACCGTCGTCAGCAACACGGCGACTCAGCGAAAGCAAAACAGAGACAAGTACTCACAAGCAGGGTATTTTGACAGAGACTTTCACGAAGACCCTGTGGACACTTCATAATAACATTAAAGGCATCATGCTGCAGCCCACCAACATCAAGCCCCAACATGGAAGGGTTGAACGACACCTCGCCCGCACGCAAACCCAGCGGGGTGTCAAGCTTGACTTTCATCCCGTCAGGCAGATCCCAGATCTCTTCTTCCCCACCGTCATCCACCATATTCTTCCACCGCATGACACCCTCCTCAAAGTCCTTTGCGACGCGGCACCGTTCAGTCTTGGCCAACCACAGAACGTCATCCCAAGCCCCGTTTGACGGAAGCTCCAGACCGACTTCATTCGTGAGAGCTTGCTGCAACCAGTCGTCTATCGCTTGTCCCGCAACGTCGTGCCTACGGGCGTGGTTTCGGATAGGCGCGTGGTCGTATACTGGTAGAGCAGAAGTCCCCGCGTAGCCCGAGTCGATGACGAGAGCGATGGGTAGGTTGGCCGCGTAAGTTGACAGTAGTGCCGGCGAGGCCGTGTAGTACGCCGGCGCGGAGAAATGTTCGAAGACGTGGGATACCATGGTCATCCTAGTTTGTGCACAATTAGGCTCTTTGCAGTCTTGAAAAAACGTCTGGGACTTACCGCTGGCTTGGAGAGAGATGGAGTGGTTCTGTCATGATGATTGGATGATGGGAAAGCGGTATGGAGGCTCCCAACTCTGCTAAAGCATAGTTTCATATCCTATCTGCGTCTTGCCAGTTCGTAATCACGCCGCCTGCTCTGATCGGGTATAGAGGTTGGTTGAGGCCTTCATAATTCGGGTCAACGGCATGGCCGACGTTGTAAGTGGCCTGTGATATGGTCAATAAGTCTTGCGCCTCGAGGAACTTGCACAGGTTGCGGAGATATCATGCCGACTAACCATCCAGACATCAGTGTTCCTGTTCTCTTTCGTCCTAGTAGGATATTGGATTGCAGTTGCTAGGTTGTAGTCAGACGGCTGAGAACAGTTACAGTTGGGGACTTTGTCTTTAGTCACGGAATACTCTGAGAGGCTGCCGGTCGCCGCCGAACCCAGCCTTGGTGAACCCGGACCTGGTAAACGATCAGAGCCTCAATCACTCATCCAGAACCACGCCTTCATTGACCAGGCAGCACTTACCCGCTATCAATGACAACGGCTCGTGGTGACATCTTTGCACTGGGCGACATGATAGATCGAACGCCAGGTATGTCACATCAGGAGATGTTTAGGGCAAGCTTACGAAAGAGCTCAGCTGTGAGAATTTGACGCTCAGGCATCTGCAGATTGGGCTTTACACAATTGCTTTCTTTTCGAGGCTGAGGTGAGCCGGTACCGGTCTGCATATGCAGGCGGCACTCATTCAGGTAAGGTAAGCATGCAGGCACGTTTGGGAACGCCGCTTATTGTTCGTTTTCATTCAGGATTAATGATTGAAACCTGATGGCCTACATCACGGAAGGTTATTTGCGATGAATTGGCAAGAATATCGTAGAGATGGGTTTTTCCATTTTACTACTACTCAAGTCTCTAATCAACCCTCTTCTCTTTTCTTCATGAACCCTTCAAACATCTTCCAGGTTCAACTTGGTAAGCATCAAAACTTCATCAAAACTTGTTGCCATGGTCATTACCAGCGCCATGTCGTACTGTGAGACCCAACAGGCTTTTGGGCAGGTATCGCCTGCAATCATACACTCTGCACGCCATGGTATTCGCCGTGGTAAATCTGCCCAAAATAAAAGACCATGTGAACCCAATTCCACGCCAGTCGCATCCATTACGCTTGCAGTCAATAAACCAGTCATCGCTCTGACGGATCCTCTTTCATTACCAAACTCCGGATTTGCGGGTCATTGCTTGACGTCTTTGCGCCATATGTGTTGTGTCGTTCTTGATAGCGTTTAATACATCATCGTCATAATTTGCTGCTGCTGTTGTCGCTGCCGCTGTGCGTTTCTCTCAGCGAGAATCCTCTTGACTCGTCGTCGACCGGTGTTGATGAAGTGATATTGCGGCGGGTACTCCTGTTCCACGGCTTGAGGGTATGTCCAGTATACGAGCCCGGCGAGAATCATGTTGAAGAATCGGGCTGCGGGCGTGAGTCGGGGCTTCTTGCGCGCAAAGTGTCGCCATTCGAGTGTGAGAACGATGTTGCCCAAAACATTAAGGAGGCGGAAGAACCTTTTACCTGTTAGCTCCTTATAAAGTAGTGAAATAGTAACCGAACTTACATGTTTAACACGATAAAAACCAGGGTCACTGTAACCCGTCTGTCAAATAATCCAGCTATGCCGTCTTCCACATCTTTGACGAGGACGTAGATTGGCAAACACCAAAGACCGAGTATCGCTGTCTCAAGGATCAACGAAAAGTGGTACGTGCGCTTGTGTTCGCCTCTGACCACGAGGAGAGCCAGACACCACCACAGCAAGACGAACGCGACCTGTCCAGGTTAGACAACTATTTTCGAGACTCACGAGAGCGATTTCCATGAACTTACAATAGACGGCACCAAGACGAGGATCTCGTCTCTAAAGTACCTCCAGCAAAGCGCACCGGCGACGATACCGAGACTCAGCTGAATCCAGCCCAAGACGAAATACACCAGCAGGACGTTGTTGTAATGATTGTAGCAGCCCTTGTGGAACTCGGGCTGGTTGGGCGCCGAAGCAGTGGCGACGGGATACCCGCACCATCGACAGATCCATACACTCGCGTAATTGCCTAGTGCCACCTTCTTGCCTACCGCCAGCTCATTCTTCTGATACGCGCAGTCGACACATTTACTAGCAAGAGGATACCGCGGATGGTTATAGTCTGCCCAGAGCAAGCTGCCGCGTGTGGGATCGTACTTTAGGCAGATGTAGCAATGTGCCAGTAGAGCGAGGCGGAACTGCTCGCCAAAAAGGTCGCGAATGGTCTCCTTTGTGAGAAAGTTACGGTAGAAGCGGCACGTGCGGCGCAGATTCTCGAGCTCGCCGAACTCGAGGTAGTCGATGATCATAAGATGCAGCTCAGGCGGGAGATCCATAAGACTGTTACCTGTCTTGGGGCCTAGAATACGAGAGCGTCGTCGTGGATCGAGCGAGGCGACCTTTTCAATGACTGAGTCTCGGCGTGAGCGGGATGTGCGAGGCCGGGCGCTTCGGGCGCTGGTGGGTCGTATTGAGCCGCCATCTTTACAGCACAGTTGTTGCTCGAGTTCGAGGGGTAGAGGTGACTCGAGGGGTGAGGGCAGGTACTGAGCTGGTGAGGCTGCGGCTGAGAGGTTGAGAGGTTGGGGCGCTGGTGAGTTGGGGTGGACCTGAGGCGCGAAGGATATAGCTGAGGGAGTAAATATGGGAGAAGACAAAGGTGCGCTGGGTGAGTGGACTATGGTGGGCGGAGGTGACAGTGGCGATACGGGTTGAGACTGCGGCCCCGGGACGGTGAGTGTTTGAGTTGTGATGTTGTTCGTCAAGGTCTGGGCATTCGAGGACTCGGCGGGGTGAGCGCCGGTGAGAGCCTGGAGGGTTGCGTCATCTTGAGTGGGGGGTTGGGCTGATGGGCCCAGTGCCAGGGTTGGAAGCGTATGAGCGTGATGCTCATGAGCGGAGTGAGGGGGCGACGGTGACGCCGGCTCCGGTGAGTTAATAGTCGGTGTGAAAGGTGGCAGTGGTGATGTGAGCGGCAGAGCCGTGTAGTGAGATTGAGAGGCCGTGTGAACCGGGAGTTGAGCTTCAAGATCGGGTTCAGTGGTCGGTGCGGGAGCGTGAGCGGGTACGGGAGTGTCCTCGGCGGTGGTGGACGAAGCGGTTAAGGATGGGGCCGATGAAGCCGCGGATGACTGAGATGGTTGCTGATCATCTTGGGAACCCTGAACCTTTTTGCGGACGCCGCGGGCAGCGCGGGAGATGCCCCTCCCGAATGAGCTGACAACATTATCCATAGTGAGCCCAGGGCGGGAGATGGTCAAACGGTGTTGTCGGTGGTCTTTTGGTGCACCGTCGACGGGATATGTGCCCGCCGTACAGCAGTGAGGAGAGTGAGAAAGAGATCTGGCGGCGGGTCGGCTGGGCGACCGGGGATCCCCTCGTCACGGAGGGTTGAAACTGCTTGGAACCCGGGGTGCTACAGAGAGGCCGATGTGAAACGGGTCTGGAAGCCGCGCCGGGAATCCTGGGCGAATGTGAGGGCGAGGGACTGGGCGACCTGAGTTGACAAGAGTGTAAAGTGAGTGTGAGCGTCAGCGGGCGGTGTGTTCGAACGAATGAGAGCGGGGGCGTAAGTGAGCGAGTTGAGATTGTTCGAGTGAGATGTTGTTTTAGGCAAGTCTTAGCCAACGTCTGCGATAGTAGCCTCAGTGGCCGTGAAGCGGTAGGACATTGTTTTGATTCGGGGTATGAGGGAGGGGGGAAAATTGGTAAAATAAGAGAAGGAAGAGAGGGAGGAAGAGACGGGTGCGAGTGGAGGAGGTCGAGGTGGTGATGAGTGATTGAAGATCGATCTGTGATGTGGTAGTCTGCCCGCTCGTGGGTTCGTTACTTTTCTTCTTCGTTTGTTGTGTCCCTCCTCGTGACCCTTGTGACCAACGGACCTGATTCGATCTGGTCTGATGCAGGGTTACTTTCTAGACTCCCTGAATCCTTGAATCTGGGGTTCCGTTCGAGTTGGGATGCAGCAGGCCAGGCGCAAAGTTTACCAAGGCGTGCCAGGCAGAGAAAGGCAGAGAGTGGACGACAGGAGTCAGAGTCAGTCGGTCTCTACGCGCAAGACTGCAACCCTCAGTCTCACCTTTTTAGAGCGAGCTGCAACGAACGGGCTGGAATGGGCGACCGCCACGCGGCGATCGCAAGGGGGAGGGGGGCGGTGGTTGGGTTGTCCGGTGCTTGTACTTGTGCCTTTGCAGACTGCCCACAGGCGGGTGCGCCAAACCGGCGTGGACGCGGTGGGAATAGTGCGCTCTGGGACCAAAGAGAGGGGAAAAGAGAAGACGCCGGCCCCTCGACTTTCGACTTGATGGGTACACAAAGGTGGTGCTGTGGTCCGGTGACCAACAAAGTACCTCGGTTGTCGAGTGTCCCCCGGGAGTTGGCGGTGGGGTTCCGGTCTGTGAGCACCCGTCGAATGTGTTCAGGCGTCAATAATCAGCTGTGGTAAGGGCGTTTGCTGGCCAAGCCAAGGGATATATCGTATAGTTCGTGTGTCTCTGGTGGGAATAGTAACAAGTTCGAACAGTAAGGTGAATAGAGTAGGTTGGCCAAGAGAGAATAGGCAAGTAGGAAGTAGGCGACCGAAAAAGCTTGGAACCAAGGGAACCAGCCAAGTGAAGAAAAGATAAATCCCGAGACCTTGTCTTGATGGCGCTGTTCATCCGCAAGCCATGGAGGACTCTCCTTGTATTAAACCCGTCCGTGTTGCCTGCGGCGGAGTAACATAGATGATGGTTGACTTGTCCACGTACGAAGACAATAAGGAGGCAACGCCAAGCCAGGAGGCCTGCCTGCCCGGCACACCACTCTCGGCCGCTCAGATCAGCCTCAAGCTTCGTCAAAACGTGGCCAAGAAGTCCCCATATCCATCTTTAGCAACGCTCCGGACTTGATGGTGTGTTGGGCTTTGGGTGTGTCGCATGTTTCGAATCCTAGGGGTTTCCGCGCCGCCCTAGCCTCCTAGCATACAGTAGCTCTTAGCAGGGCACGCATGCTTACTTACCAGCATGATTTCTAGCATACCGTAGCACGCATAGGTTTGCTTCCAGGATGTCTCTTCCTAGCTCCCGGTGCAACTTTGAGAGTGCTGGACCGGCAGCTGGGTCGGGCACGACTAGCGAATTCCCTCAGTCTAAGATAGTTTCATTCTCGTCATTTTAGATTCTGTCAAGCATATTGCTACTTTATTTTGTGACGAGGGTGGTGACGGTGTTGGGGCCGACAATGCTGGTTGACGAGGAAGAAAAGCCTCAGAGCATGGATGCACTCTACCACTCCCCTCATCAAGACATCAACTGACAACAGCACGGCTTCACACCCATGTGATCATCAGGGAAGCTCCCAGTCTATTTGATTCATATTCTCTATGCTTGATCAGCCGGTCTGAAGCGACAGGCGACACGGCATGCCTCTGCTGTCCAGTATTCAACCGACAACCCACATTCGTCTCTAGGAACCGATCCGTACAGTCGCTTCAACCCTGCAAAGCCTACAGCATCGTTGATGACTTGTTCCTTATGTGGACAACGCCTAGACCTTTTCCGCAGCCTTACGGACCTCCACTTGCTCAAACGTAGCATCGCCGTCCATTCCCGCCTCCTTGGAAACTTTGGCATCTTTGCCGTCGAACAGGACGGCAATCTCCTCAAGAGTAGGTCCCTTGGTCTCCACGAAGAGGAACCAGATGCAAACCACCTCAATGACCAAGATGACGATGTAGACAAAATAGAACTTCCAAGCCAGCGACGAGAGTCCGATGGGGTTGACGTATTGGTTCAAAACACCAGAGAGCGCTGTTACTCCCAGGCAGATTGCCAGTCCCTTGGCTCGTATGCTGAAGGGGAGAATCTCGGAGCAGTAAGCAACCGTCAAGCCAGGCCATGCGAAACCAGCAACTCCATAGAAGAGGAAGATCATTGCCAGAACCGCGGACCCGGCGTCTTTGTTTCCTGTTTGGGCATACACTGCAGAGCATCTGAGAAGGTCAGCATAGGTTAAGTAAATGCCGGGACATTGCGGAGCCCATACCCAGTCCAGACACTGAAAACAACGAGCATCCCGACGGCCGCAATAAGGAAGAGAATCCTTCGGCCGAGTTTTTCGATGAAATAGACCGAAAAACAGATTGCAACAAGGAACGACCAGATTTGGAGACCGCCATTAAACAGAGATTGAGAGTTGGGCTCGTCGATGCCAACGGAACTTAGAATGTCATGAAGATAGTACGAGACCAGACCGTTTCCTATCATAGTCCTGTGTCAGCCAAGTCCAGGTTCTCCAAGGAGTGTGCTCATACCTGAACATTGAGAGAAGAACGATGTGAGCACAATGAGCAACAGCCTCTTGCGGTTTCCCGGTGTCTGGAAAAACACCATCCAACCCGTCTCCGCCGCCAGCTTCTCAAGCTTGATGGTCTCTTGGATCTCGGCGAACTCGGCCCGGACGAAGGGGTCATCGCGGTTTCCACTGGCGTGATACTGCGACATTAAGCGTCAGTCTCCAGCATGCACTAATTGTAGTGAATCTGCGCTCTTCTTACCTTGACCAAGATCTCAAAGGCCTCATTAGATCGGTCCTTTGAGCATAGCCAACGCGGACTCTCAGGCAACGTGAATATGCCTATCAGTTGGAGCACCGGCATAAGGCATTGCAAAGCGACAGGAACCCGCCACGAGACTTGACCCGTGTACTTGATCGTTCCGTAGACGGTCCAGGCGGCGACGATACTTCCGACATACCAGAGGCTGTTGTACATCACAGTGAGCCTACCTCGATGCTGAGGATAAGCCAGTTCCATGATCAGCAGCGGACCGGCTCCGATGGAGATGTTGGATCTAACACGGCTAGTGATCAGTGATCAGATCAGCAATTATGGGCATGAATGCCCGCTTACCCGAACCCTACGAGGAAACGACCACCGATAAACATGCCCTCGTTGACGCTCGGAACGGCTGAGCGACATTAGATCCCATCCTATTCATGCAGAAGTAATAGGGGCCTGAGTGCCTACATTGGATGATGACGCCGACGACCAGGATGATGATGCCGATAGCAGTCGCGATACGACGGCCATAGAAGTCCGCAATGTAAGGGGCTGTCGCCAGTGGATACGTTAGCATGTGAGAAGATCTCACTGAACTTGTATTCCCAACTGACAGAAGAACAGTGCACTGAAGCCACCAATGTTGACAATAGCAGTGAACAGGCCAAGAGTAGAGCCGGAAGGATGGTTGAAGTCTGGGAATTTAAGAGTCAGTAAACTTCTCAACGAAGCAGTGACGAATATTGTAGGACGTACAAGCCCGCCAGTTCTCAATTGTCTGAAGGCCATTCAGGAGACTCCCATCATATCCGTTGATGGTAGCACAAAGCATCAAGATTGGCATTCTGATGTAAAGGCTCCGTAACCCAGCGTGCTTATACCATGTTACCCGTGGGACTTCGAGGTGTGGCGGCTCCTCAACATAATCCGGATGTTCCTTGGTTGAAGTCATCGTGCTCCTGGAGGTACGGCAATAGAAAATTGAAGACAGATTTCTCGAGTTCTTGGCGTCGGATCACTATGGTCCTGGGTCGCTATGTTGAACGATGATGGGATTCAGGGAACTGGAAACTCATAAGTTCTACCTATGCCTTTCAAATAAAGGCGAGGCAACATGAGAAAGATATTGACAACAAAAAGAGCCTGTGACTACATACTAACATGCCCAAAAGGAGTTAGATATGATCACCATCTACCGTATTCCTGGGAGGAGACCCCAGGTTCGTGGGGTGATTCGGGAACAAGAGACTGGGGTAAACCAACCAGGCACGTCTGTCTGTCACTTGTTGCGACCGAACATGCGGCCTTTGAACCAATCATTCGGCCGTTTTCCCGACGTCCAGGAGAATGGGACTGTCACCCTTCTGGGGATGCGGGATGAGTGCGCGTGTGAGCTTGGCGCCAACTTCTGTGATGAGGGTAACGGCATCCGGGCTAATCAGGGACTAGGTCCGGTACGATATTAGCGCTTCTTTCGAGAGAAGCCGGCACTGAAGTCGATAGACCCGATCGATCGGAGAATGAGAAAAATGATTGGCTTTTGCCCCGAGACTTGTGAAATTCTATCCGCTACATACAGAGAGGCCTTACCAGACCGTGCAGAGCATAATGTGGCTTCCTGCGTGACCCCCGAAGGCGCCACTAAATCAGAATATCATCCATATTTTTCACACTGTGAGCCAAGTACGTACGAGACTCATTCAACGTAGCTTTGTTTCGGCGTAGAATGTTTCTCTTTCCTGCTATTTTGTATCATCTAGACTCTCTTTCCCATTCGTGCATGCGGATTTCCCTGAGGACGGGGAACGTCTCATTATCAAGACTACAAAGCCACTAATGTTAACTAAATCAGGTAGTCGAACTCATGAAGTTGTAAGCTATAGGCATCAGAGGTATCAGTCTGAAATGAAGTATACCTCCCTTGTTGTGTAAGTACTTGAGTTCGAGCCGAAAAGCTGTCAATGTCGTAGTCCATGCCTGATCTCACATGTTGAATGTCCTTTTCCTCCAGAGGCAGTGAGTATTCTGTCAGAAAGCGCACCATCCAGTCATCAAAATCATGCGTTCTGGAGTCACCAGACAGCAGGCAGAAGTTTTGAAAAGTAGCAAGGCGTTCGATCTGTCGTTAAATCAGCCTTCTTGCCCACAGCGGTCAGCTACGTGGACGGAAACAAACCATTGGCGCCGTGTTTGGCCAGTACTGTCGCAATTCGACAATGGCTGCAAAGTTCGCATTCAAGGCATCTCGCGCGCTCTTTAGATCTGCTTCCTCGCCGAATAAGAGCGTATGGAGGAGCACCGATGACGATACTACCGCCATGTGCCCGACAGTAGGATAGACGACTTCACATCCCTGCTTACCACGGGCGAGCTTGACAAGATTGCTGTAAGCCGAGGCGTGGGACTTGCATCTACTATGATACATGCTAGCCGCGGAGGATCTTGGCTCTTGAGAGCTGAGGAACCTGAAGTAGAGCAGGACGGAATAGTGATGATACCCAAGATGAAGGGCGACATATGGCCCTCCAGTTCCTCTGTTGATATGCCAGTCTAGCATTTCCTCTTTCCATTTGATGTTGTTGGGCAGGGACTCTTCCCAAGTTTCTAGCTGCTGAGACAAAGAGTGAATGCTGCTCTCGATATCCTCTGCAGTCATGCTTCTGTTGACACTATGACGATTGAGTTGCTGTATTGGGCCAAATAGCTGTACCAGAGAGATCTTGAAAGCCCATATTCCTGGCTGCCATGGCTTCTCTAGTTGTGTTGATGTAGGGTCTAGAGACTGAAATATGGCTTCATCCATGGGCAGATCAACGGCGAGCTCTGTATCTCGAATCTGTGGCAACAAGCGGAGGCTCGAAGACGACCATCGATCTGCCATGAAGAGTGACCACCAAATTCTCCTGTGAATCTCGAGATCAACCAGCCGTGTCCCTACAGTCGAGGTGCCAAGCTGCATGATGTGAGAGAGACTGATACCGGTCCCTGTCCATGGTGAGCAAATAGACCCAGAAGAAAACGAGATGCTTCCAATCCATTCGTACAATTCCAATAACGATCACTTACGGAAGAACAAAGCTTCTGAAGAAGGGTTCAGGTGAGCTGCGCACAGATTCGCGATGAGGATACACGCCTGAATGTTTTCGACGCAGACGTTTTCCAAATTGGTCAGCAACATCCGCTTGGATTCCTCCATCAATCCGGCCTCCAGGGCCCGTGTCTCCTCGTCGAGAGCGAACCTCGAACCCATGCTGCAAATGGCCAACAGGAGGATCCTGCTAATAGACCCATCTTGAACCTCCTGCCGAAGTTTTGCGGGGTGGAACAAACTGTGCGGCCGATTGTGTAGCTTGTCTAGATAATAGTCGACGAGAAGTACAGCCGTGTGAAGCGGCAAGCTTATGCCTTCGGTCTTTGTCGAAGTAGGCGTGGAGGTATCTGACAACGAAGGTGCCGGTTCAGGCCTTGGAAGTAACGGCAGCGGCGATGGAGGAACGCGTGAGAGAGAGCTTGCACACGGTAAACTTCTAGCTCGACAAGTATCGCATGGCTCACCTACCGCGAGACTACGGCGGAGGCATTTTCGTTTGCTCTCTCGACACTGTCGACATGCTTTGGGGGGCTTCATCCGATTGTGGATTCAGATGAACGTACGAGCGTATGAATCCCATTCACACTCTCCATAGTCAAAGTCATTGATGGAAACAGGAACCCGCCCTCTATTTAGTTTCTCGGGAATGAACAGCTTTCACTGGGTGTTGACCCGAAAACCCCACAAACCAACATGTGGAGGACGCTGCTGTGCATGAGTCGACGCCACTGAGGGGAAGCAAGACAGGCATGCTGGCGGGACTCTTTACTCGTCAATCGACGCTTCGCTGTCCGGTGTGCCGGCGTACCCCCCTCATTCTTCGCGTGTTTCGCAGATCCTTGGGAGCTAAGAACGAATGATCGGGATATGAGCCAATCATCTTTCACAGATTCCGACGCGGGTTGAACACCGCAGATCCATCCTCCTTCTCTTGAGTTGCTCTGCTGGCACTCTTGATCCTGAAGTAACAACCAGTAACACTTTTGTTCTTTTCACTATATTTTCTCTTTTCTCGTCTAATTCCTCTTCTACATTTCTTGTCTCTAATCACAGTCGAAGTACTCATCGAAGAAGACCGAACCGAGACCCCGATACGATGACGTTTCTCGACGCAACTCCCCAAGCCGCCGCGAAGATGGCTAACGTTAGTGTGGATATTCCACATCTCGTCCAAACAGATGGATCGAAACAACTTGTGGTGGAGGGCAAGCCTTTTCTCATGAGAGCTGGGGAACTTCAGAATTCTTCACTATCGTCCCCCGAATACATGGAAACTGTATGGGAGAAAATGGCCAATACCAACATCAACACCTTACTCGGCAGTGTGTCCTGGGAAATGATTGAGCCTGAAGAAGACAAATTCGACTTTTCGGTGCTCGACGAAATCATTAGCGACGCACGGAAACATTCCATGCACTTGGTTTTGCTATGGTTTGGGTCATTCAAGAATGGTATGCAGTCCTGTTTCTCGCCTGCCCTCGGGTGACAGATGGGAAAGATAACTAAGACTCAGAAATACAGGACTGTCTTCCTATACACCGGCTTGGGTGAAAACAGATGACAAGAGGTTTCCGCGCGTCAAGCTTCGCAAGGCCGGAGGCCGTCTCGAGACCGGCGACGTTCTGTCAATCTTCAGCGCCGAGAGCCGCAAAGCAGATGCCAAGGCCTTTGGCCGACTAATGGAGCACTTGAGACAGGTGGACGAATCACACTCTACTGTTCTGATGGTACAAGTCGAGAACGAGTGCGGTGTTCTGGGAGATTCTCGGGACGGTTCAGAGCTCGCAAATGAAGCCTTCCATGAACCAGTCCCAAAGGACCTTGTCCAGTTCCTATCTGCAGAGTGGGATCAGCTACACCAAGATTTGCGAGAACAGAACCTCACGCAGTTTGATCGTCAGACTTCACACCTTGACGGAAGCGGAGATTGGGAATCTGTGTTTGGAAGCAGTCCCCGGACCGATGAGTTATTCATGGCATACAACTACGCTCTCTACCTGAATCAAGTTGCCGCGGCCGGAAAAGCGGCGTATCCTATCCCTCTCTACACCAACGTATGGATGAACTACGTCGGCGAAGACTCTGACAACGACTTTCCCGTGGTGGTAGGCGGCGGCGGCATGCCGGGAGACTATCCCTCTGGAGGACCCGTGAGCAACGTCTTGGACGTATGGATGCGCTTCGCGCCGAAGCTGGACTTTGTCGGGCCCGATGTCTATCTCAACGACTACGCCAGCTCTTGCGCCAAGTACAGGCACCGTAATCAACCTCTCTTCATCCCGGAGCAACGACGAGACGACTACGGAGCACGCCGCATCTGGATTGCGTACGGAACCTACGGTGCTATGGGGGTTGCCCCCTTTGGTGTGGATACTATCGAGCCAGAGGACAGTCCCTTCACCAAGCACTATGGTCTGCTGAAGTCTGTTTCGCCCATCGTCCTTGAAGCACAACGACACCCGAACACGTCAGTGGGCTTCTGCTTCGACGAATTGCCGGCGGATGGCACCGGGAAGGACCCAAGCCCTGTCATCCGTCGTACCTGGGGAGAGTTTGAGATCACCATAGAACGGTGCTTTGTTTTCGGTAAGCCCGGAACAGGGGCTGGAATGGTGATACATCGAGGTGGAGGCAAATTCTTGCTCATCGGCTGGGGTTTCCAGGTCAAGGCAAAGGCATTGGGCCAGGATCGGAGCTTCACCGGCATACTCAAGTTTGAGGAGAAGATTGTAGAGGACGAAGGGGCCGGCCGCTTGAAAACCAGCAGAGTTTTGAACGGAGATGAAACGAGGAGCGGCAAGTTCGCGATGATGCCCAACGAGGACCCAGATTACGGCGGCTTTCCGATCTCCGTTACGATCCCAGCCAGGACGATGATTGCAGAGGTTACGTTCTACTCTTTGTCTTAACTAGATTGGGATGATCCTATGGTACTAGGCCAAAGCCTACGGAGAGGAGACCACAGCAAAATTCTGAAGGCTAGCATTTACCGCGCAAGACCGATCCAACTCTGACGTACTTTGATATCACCATCGAACTGAAAGCTGCGAGCATGAACCCCCCCGCAAAAATCCAAGTACCCTGAAACTCCCTCTGCACATCTGTCGCTGTGTTCCCTTGCGGACGCTGCGCGGCACCTCCAATAGGGTTCCCGATCAACGCGCCAAAGCTGGCGATGGTGTATCCCATGCCCATTCTCGTCCCATACTCTGACAAATCATCCGTCAAATTTGCAATAGTAGCCGGAGGTAAAGATACCATGCCGCCCGAGACGAAGCCGTACACGATTGATATTACGACCAAACCCGGCAGGTCGGTCGCAAAGCGGAAGAGAAAGAGAACGGTGGCCGAGCAAAGACAGCAAGGGAGCATAACGGTCATACCGCCGTACTTGTCAGCAAGCCAGTTGGGGGCTAGACGACCGAGGAGACTTGCAGCGTTCATGGCGCTGAGGATGTAAAAGGACGTGTCTTGATCGACGCCCAGACGAATGGCATAGGCATCCACGTAGAAGAAGGGGATGTAAACCGAGCCAATCATCAGGGCGAAGGCTGATTGTGTGTTAATTACCGTAGTGAGTCGAAGACCTTTTGGAAACGAGACTAACCGATGCAAAATGAGACATAGGGAACATCGCGAAAGTGCTTCAGGCGAAAGAGAGCACCACGCCGCTTGAGATTGGGCCGAAGACGCATGATTGCAATGCAAATCAGGAGGCTTCCGGTAACGATGAATGCGAACACCCGAACAGCCCAAGGAAAGCCAATGGATGCAATCAGGCGTCTCTCCATGATGGGATACACAATTCCCGCTTGACAATACATCAGTACCCGTGCTTGTGTACATCGTCATCTCGGCGTCTTTTCGGAGCTCACCTAGACTGCTTCCCGTAGCAGCAATGCCAGTCGCTATCATCCTCCTCGTGCGGAAGTAGAGAGGAATCACGGCCACACAAGTCAACCCCAGCAACCCACTACCCATTCCGACACAGAGCGCCTGCGCGAGGAGAATCTGCCAATACTTCGTGCACAAGCTCAGCATAAATAGCCCGAGAGACGTCATGGTAGTGCCGCAAATGAGGATGAAGCGAAGATACCCCGCGTCGAGAAGCCAACCCGCGCAGACACCGATGAGCATCATAAGAAAGATCTGGATGGAGCCGATCCAAGAAATAGCCGAAGGGTTGACGTCTGGTAAGAGGACGTTGGAGTAGTAGGCTTGGAAGACTCCGAATGAGTTTGTCAAACCCCTTGAATAACGTCAACTTGAGTACTGCGGTTTTTGTCTGGACCGGCATAAGCTGCTACGGGGTCATCATACCAGGTATTGGCAAACAAAATCCAGCTTCCAAGAACTTGAAGCCATGCGACAAGTCCTTGGTCCATGACTAGCTCTTCCTCGTCGACTCGTGCTGTCTCGTCGTCGCTTGTCGGCGACGACGGAAGTTGACTTTTCTCTTCATCATACGCCATCACGATCTGTGAGACTTTTTCGGAAGGAGTACTTTGAGTTGCAGTCCTCAACATCTCGGATCGCCAGAGGGTGTGGTAAAATTGGCATGGGCAGATTGTTCCATAAGACCTGCCAAAGATTGAATCCGAGAGAGCGCCGGGCCGCTCTTAAAGCTAATTAAGCAATCCCAGCCGTCCAGGTTGGCATTCTCAAGCCGAACATCTTTGTCGCATCCCGTCAGACAAGCGTCGGCTTGCGAAGTCGCTAAACGAGAGTACCACATGGTGGGTCAAGCGGGAAACGGTCAAAAGTAGGTAGTTGTCCATGTTACGTGAGCTTCTCTGTGACCTTGAGCATCAGGCCAATCAACAACGCCGGGATCTCGAATTCAGTTGGAGGACACTCAAGGCCCCCCTCGAAGCGACCATGCCTGCCTGGATGGTTTGTGGGTTGAGCCGAAGACGACGGAAACAGGGTATGAGATTCCTTGACTCCAACGGCTTCTCACCACGGGGCGAGACATCCTAGTCACTGGAAGCGAGTACACCATATGCTTGTTCTTCCAGATCGAGTAATACAAGATCGTTTGGGGGGGTCTTGGGCACTCGCATGTTTTATGCTTGTTCGTTGAGGGGCCTTCGGCTTGACTTGACCTACATCGGCTTCGGCTTCGGCTTCACTGCAGCTTAGAGAAGAAAAGCGAATGATGGTGGCGGTATGACAGTGCACTCTAAATTTGCATCCAAGGAAGCACCTCAGACCCCTAGTGGTGGGTGTGAAGATAAGGTTGTGGCTTGCTACTTGATTTCAAGCATCATCGTTGATGGGATGGTTCAGAACTTCAGCGGTGCAAAGAGGAAAAAAATTAAGAACCCGAAGAATGGCTTAGCCAATCGCGGTGAGGATTTGAGCCTCACGCGGGGGTCGAACCCGCAACCTTGAGATTAAGAGTCTCACGCTCTACCGATTGAGCTAGCAAGGCGGGTCTTGTTTGATGATCTCTTCGGCCGGTTTGGACCTCTAGTCCTCTGCAGCGCGATCAATACCGTTCTTCTTTCCTCTCTTCTCTTGCGCAGCTGATCTTGATCCTTCTCTTTCATTTCTTGTCCTTTCCTCTCCTCTTGCTGGCGGCGAAAATTTTTCATCACTTGGGTATTTGAGTCGCCAGTGTCCTGCGCATTTTCATTCCTTAAGGATGTCTTCAATCACCTCGCGCAGAGTCTCGCTCCCCCTCTGAAGCAAATGTCCCTCCCGCATATTCCCGGCTACAATCCCTCCGGGCAAGAGACTCCTTGTCATCTCTACGAAGAGTTCAGCCGTCGGTGGCCGATATGATTGAGCAAAAAAGTCCTCCAGCTGCTCATCTTCCACCAGAGTGACCTTGACCTTGTTATACTTGAATGTTAGATCTTCAACCGCTCTATGCACGTCCTTTGTTGAATATGATTCTGGCCCGTATAAGTTGAAGGTATAGGGATTATGTCGCATCGGCGAGCTTATTGCGAGAGCTTCTCTGGCGCATGTCCGACCAACGTCTTTCACCGAGACCTTGGTTGTAAATCTTAGGAAAGTGTCTTTCTCATTTAGGGCGAACTGCCTGGTAAAACTCACCATGGGTATTGCGTAGTCTATAGGACACAGCACAGAAGAAAAATGGGGTGTATCATCACTTGCTGTCTTAAGTACTGACGCCCAATTTTCCATGAAGTAGGCGCATCGAACAAAGACCACCTCGGGTGCGGCACCGATGAGTGCTTGCTCTGCCTCGTAGTTCGTTCTTATCTCGCCCTACGACATCTACTTCAGCCATCTGCCTTCTGCGAATATCCTCTCTTTCGACTTACCGTCCCATGCTCCAAATGAGCCCCTATCCTAGACACATATACCAGACGCTTTACCGAACACCCGACCCTACTGATAGCAAACTTGACATTTGCTGCCATCTCCCGTGCTCTAGTTATCGGCTTGGACTCGGAGTACTGCGGAGGCGTGATGGATACGATGGCGTCAGCCCCGGCGAATCTGAGACTCGAAACATCGGCAACGTCGCCCTTGATAGCCTTAAATCGAGGATGGTCCTTAAATTTAGCCGGTACCCTTCCCAGGTCTCGATATACACCCGTTACGTGTGGCTGCGAAGGGTGGTCAAGGAGAGACCGAATGGTCGCCTGCCCAGTCTTGGGAGATGCCGGAACGATAAAGACGTTCATGATTGCTGTTGATGGGGAGAGAGAGAGTTTTAGCACGCCAAGAACGAGTTTACATCGGCCAAAACTGACTATCTCCGGACTTGTAGCTCCGGGGAGTCCGGGGGAGCTCCTAATTCCTATATAAAGGCTCGCTGATGTGTGACATCACACCACAACGGTCTAGACTCGGGTCCATCGGTTGCCTGCATCTCCTGTATCTCCTGCATCCCGCCATCACGGTCCTCCCGATGCGTCAGTGGCTGCAATTTTTCACGGCCGAAAGCTTCCAGAGAACCCCCCATACGTTTGTCATGTCAGCTGGGCCTAGAATATGGAGTTTTCGGCCCTTGCAGACCACCCCGCCCTCGCAAAATGTCCCGACGCTTGAGCTAGGCGATGTCAGGTTGGATGGTTGGTTATCTGCCTTCAGCCATGCCAAAAGGTCATCCCAACTTGTTGACCTATCACCTCAGAAACCTTAACGGCAACGGTCCAAGCTCCGATCTTGGCTACCCCTCGAGCTAGTGAGGACCATCCTCGGTCCTTCCCGGAGCGAGCTTCAGCGAGCTTAATCGTATCAGCCAAACTATCCCGTAATTGGAGTCTGAGGGGAATGTAGACGGCTCTCGGCCTGACTTACCGCATCGCAACATCCTTGCGGTAGAACATGCCCTCAAAATGAACACTTTCAACCCCCTTGTAAGCAGCCGATACTGCTTCCTCGAGGGTTTCACCCGTCGCGGCAACGGACAGGACACGACCGCCTGCCGTGAATAATTTATCGTCGACCTGATCAGTTCCGGCGTGGAAGACATGTACACCTAAGTATGGATGTGGTCAGCGATAGACCATGGCACAATCCTACTAGTGCAGACTCACCTTCAGAGGTAGGTTCTATTCGGATAAGATCCCCTTCCCTGTATGATTCTGGATAGCCCTTAGCCGCAACAGTAATATTGCAGGCAAAACCTGCAAGTGTTTTCAGCTCGATGTCACCCAGCCTGTCCTCTACACAAGCGAGAATGATTTCTGGCAAAGCCTCGTCTGGCAGGAGAAGCACCATGCTCTGCGTCTCTGGGTCGCCGAAACGCGCGTTGTACTCAAGCACTTTGGGGCCTGTGGACGTCATCATTACCCCCGTGAAGAGCATGCCGTTGAAAGGTCTCCCTATGTCTCTAGGTTAGCCTCATGTGTGTTATCACTACTTTGTTCCCGACTTACTTTCTAACTCAAGGCCAACAATAGTCGGCAAGATGATCTTTTCTTCAATGTCGGCCATCTGCTCCTCAGTCACGGAGGGAACAGGCGCACACACGCCCATACCGCCGGTATTCAGTCCCTTATCGCCGTCAAGAGCGCGCTTGTGGTCTTGGCCCGGCGGCAGAGAGAGAATCGATGTTCCATCAGTGAAGGTGAGGACGCTAATTTCGTAACCCTCGAGGTACTCCTCAATAATCACCATCTCGCCAGCACCACCGAACTTGTCCTTGAGCATGATGTCCTCGAGGGCTTGCTCCGCCTCTACGGTCGTCTCGGGAAGGATGACACCCTTTCCTGCTGCAAGGCCGTCCACCTTGATGACCACTCTACGGCCCAACCTTCGTACATACGCCTTGGCCTTGTCGCAGTCAGCCTTGTCAAAGGTTTCGTAGCATGCGGTCGGAATCTTGCGTCTGCACATGAAGTCCTTTGCAAAGTCCTTGGAGCCTTCGATGATGGCCGCTCTCTTACTTGGGGCAAAGCAACGGATTCCATCTATATTGTGTTAGAAAATGCTTCCTTACATGATCCAAATGGCTTACTGCTCCGAAAGTGATCTCCCATGCCCCCAACAACAGCGTCGTCTGGGCCGACGATGACAAGGTCGATTTCAAGCCTCTTTGACAGCTTCACGAGGCCACCATAGTCGTCAAGGGCTATTTCGCGGCAATTCGAGGCTTTCGTCAAGGTTCCGGTGCCAACATTGCCCGGCAAAACGTAGACATGCTCTACTGATTGCGATCGAGTGAGTTTCCATGCAAGGGCATGTTCGCGACCGCCTTTTCCGATCAGGAGAATCTTCATTTTCGAGTGCTTCGTAACTGTTAAGCTGACCTCGAGCTTTTGGTGACAATCTTTGCTATCAGATGATGTGGAGGCTTGCATTCGGAAAGTCATCCGACAGCAAATTTCGCAGTGTGCAGGAAAGAAATGTTGCTTGATTGGTTAGGTCGGGGGCAGCAATGCGCAGGCTGAAATACGTGGCCGTTGAGGTGGGATTTCATGAAGAGTCTTAAATTCTCGCGACCGCGACTTAATGGAACTCAAATGTCACCCGCGGAGGACCGCCACGATTAAATCTCACTTTCTCGGTCACCTTTCCCCACATCAGCTCTTCGTCAACCAAGTAGCAGCTCCCAACTAGCAGTCGGTGATCACCCCTCTGTCGTGCAATGAAGGGCATCCGGCCCCCGAAAAGAACGACGACCTCGTCCCCAGGCTGCATCATCTTGGGCCCGATGCCCACACGGCCATCACGGGTCGCAAATACCTTTCGGTTATTCGAGTAGGTACGCGCCCCTGCTCCAAAGACCTGCAGCTTGTCCTCTCGATCCGGGTTCCCGAATTCCGTCGCCGTTGGCGGGAGACCGAACTCAGCCATCTGGGTAAGGAATGTCTCCGCCAAGTCTTGAGCCTCTCGGTCGAGCTCAGCGTGAGGTTTATGGGTACGATCGTCGAAGAGCGGGTTCAATCCTCCCTGATTCCTAGTAAGGAGGTGACTATAGCCAATGATGGAACCCAGAGCACCAGCCAAGATGGCTTTACAGAATACCACATCCAGTAGAATGTTATCGCGATACTTTCTTCCGCATCTGGGGGCGATCGGTATGTCGAAAAGCTGCTCCCAAGCTCTCACAATAGCTTCCGCAGTAGCACGAGCCCCAAATCCAAACGCAAGTGTTTCGGTCGTTTTCGATACCACATCAACATGATACCCATCTATAGACAGAACCTTTGGCCGCACGGGATCGTTGCGGACCGGAATATCGTGAAGCTCGGCAAAATAACGGAAATGCCCATCGCAAAAGCCAGCAAGATAGGCTCCTTTGAAGACGGAGCATGTCCTTGGGTCAAACCACTTTGGAACCCAGGACGGATAGTCACCGATGCCTGGGTCCTCGTCATGTTGTACGTGGTCAAGGACGTCTAGAATCCGAGGCTGTTTGCGCAAGAGGAACCTCGTAAGATCGCAGTACACCAGCACGGTCTCCCTTTTGTAATCTGGTCGCAAAGCTCTCGGCCGACCAAAGTTGAGATCCGGAGCAAGACCATTGACGAAATTATTGACCCGTGTCAAGCCTCGACGAATTAACCGAATGCGCCAACTGTCATTGTTGTCAAAGACCTGCGTCAACGCCAGCACAGGGTTCAGCCCCTCGTCGCAGATACCAAGGAGGGAAAACACCTTGTCTCGGTCATCCGTCGCTTGCAATGTTCGCGTCAGCTCCAGAAGTGCGAGAAACGAGCCAATCGAGCCCTCGACCTCGGGCTGGC
The DNA here is from genome assembly GCA_030869315.1 of Colletotrichum cuscutae. NCBI lineage: Eukaryota > Fungi > Ascomycota > Sordariomycetes > Glomerellales > Glomerellaceae > Colletotrichum > Colletotrichum cuscutae. The sequence goes on from MPDP01000299.1 coordinate 248,816, forward strand.
CGAGGAAACTGTTGGGTTGCCGTCGCATGAGGATCAAATTCCATAACTGGTAGGGTCGGTCGATGAGGATCTCGCTTTTCCAACCCGCGAGCACAATCAATGAGGCGATCAAGTCGAAAAACGACATTTCCAGGTCCTCAATCTTGGCAATCGCCCTTGAACATGCCACCACCTCCTGCACACACCAGCAACGGCTGAAGTACTGGCGTTCAAAGACTTCGTCCAGGTGGATCATGCCCGTCTCCGGTAGGTCTTCGAGCATGCTGCTCATCAGGCCCTGGACTGTGCCGGGGTCGATTTGCCCACCGTTAGGTCCAGTAGCCGCTGGATGAGTAAGTTCTCTGATTCTTGCGAGCCGTTCCGCGGCCTGGAACGCTTCATGTGTCCCGGAAGTCTTGAGACCGAGCCATACGATAACGTGGGCAGCGTGTTTGTAGACCAGCCTCATGTACTGGACCTGCCGAGCACGCTCGTCCAGGTCAGACTGATCGATGCAGAGCGCATCGACCCACAGCCTTCGCACCTGGTTCGGCTAGCGTAGAGAGCGCAGAGCATCTTCTAGATTTGGCCTGATAGGTATAGGACAGCCTTGCATCCAGATGTAGTCTCTCGGCTGTTCCGTCGGTTTTCCCCACGTGTAAGACAAAGCCTCGTAGGGAGGCGCATGCTCGATGTCGACAATTTCTAGATGCGCTTCAAAGGGGTCCTCTCCCGAGCCTGGGTACAGCAAGAGGAGTCGGGTGAAGGACGGTGTGCGACCCTCTTCCGCAATCGGTGGCAGAGATTGATATCGATACGTGCTGTTCCGTTCCATTGTGCTCTTCTCTTTAGGAACGGATGATGCCTCTGGCTCTCGGATTTGAGCATCAGCTCGCAATATCCTGCCACATTATTAGCCAAGTTGTAGATATCTTTCGAACCATTTCAAGTGTCATCACGTGCAGATTTTCGTTTCGAAAGCCTTATTACCAGAGTCGGATACAATTCGTCCGGTCCAGCAGGGGTCACGATGGAAGTTACCAATCAACTGAGGGCCAGACCTCAGCCGCTCGCGCTAGCTAGACGCATGACAGGCAGCTGTGGCTGCCAAGAAGACACGGGATGGTGTGAAGCTGTTGCTAAATATGCGGTGGCACCTCAGTAGGGTTGTCAATACAGTATGCCGTCCTTTCATGGCCGCGTGAATGCTGGAAAGTCTATCAGAACGGCCCTTTTGTTGGGCGTAACGTGCCACCAAACTCCTAGCTCTGTGAGAGCCTTCTCCGCATCCGACTTTTGGGTATCATTACAGCAAAAAAACAGTTGCAGTGTCATATGCAGTCCATAACACGCAAACGCCCTCGCCCCTTGAGTGACATGTCCAGCTAAAGTGGCCGAGGCTGTGGCTCACTCGAGTGTCGAAGTCGTGGGTTAAGAAGCAAGTTCCACTGGCTCATCGAATCTCTGGTTCCTTCATGAAATCCGGAACAGATAGGCCAGCTTCGAGAACGGAGAGATCCCAGGGGTCTGCAGGTTCCTCGTCTGGTTCCTCACTCACAGCTCGCTTTAGATGTTGTCAGTCACATACTTGTCGCATGTTCAAGGAGATCAACTTACGCGGTTTGATATGTCCGCGTCGATGCTGGGGGTGTCCGTATCCGCAGCGTAGATCTTGATAGAACGAAGGTGCGTATCCTTGCCGTTTTGATGATTCTCAAGTATCTGCATTTGGAACACGTAGGAAACCAGCGTGTTACCGTCGGGGCCGCCGCCAGCGCCGTCGACTGGAACGATCTGCCAGCCAGAGGGTGTCGAGAGCTCCATTGTGGCAAATTGAATGAGATTGTTCTCGCTGGTACCGGACTTGAAGATGATCTTGGTTGGTGTGTAAGATTCATCTTCATTGTAGTCTACGTAGAAGCGAATGTCCCTGATGCCGACTCGCTTGATGAAGTAGACTGTAAGCTTGTGCGGCTGAGGACCATCGGATCTGTCTTATCGTCAGCAAAGGTGTGCATTTATTCTCGGAATGGGTCGTCGGATAAACGCACTGCCAATAGGTTTTCAAACTGTCGTCACGAAGCTGGTCGACGCCGTTCCCCTGCTTGTGGCTGCTGACGGTGAATTTCCCCAGATTTGAAATCTCCTTCAGACCGACAGCGAGGGGGTCGAACTCGGGCTCATCTTGTTGGTCCCCGACTTGGTCGCCGTTTTCTCCATCTTCAACACTAGTGTCGGTGCCAGAGATCTCGCCAAGGTCATCGAGTGGCATGCTGATGCCCTCCTCGTCGGAATACTCCGGGATGGGCTGGCTTCGTAGATACTCCTCCATGTTGGCGCCAGCTCTCATGGCTTCCCAGTCGACGCGTTGCGGTGGGAATGCCTCGCCGTCATCAGAATCGTCTTCGTCTCGACGTGAGCCGCCTAAGGGGCGCATGAGTCAGCAGTGTTGTGATGTCAAGCTAGAAGTGAAACGGTCGAGGTCTATGGCTGGTTTGCTACTTGTCAACCGTCCGATGTTGATGGCCGGGGCCAGAACATAGACCAGGCGGGTGTCATGCGACCCCCTGGTCCAATCTCCCGCACTGGGCGTCTAATCGACTTCGAAAGACATAGAAGACTAATTTTTCCCGTATTTCATCAATGTCTTTGTGCAAGAAGTGCAAATCAAGGAGAAAACTGAAAGCTAGACAAGGTTTGTGCAAAAAGCTGCAATGAAGAGCTATGCATTCTCATCGAACAGTAGTCGAAATGATGCCCCTCCACGTAGAGACCGACCCCCCGGACGCATGCAACTCGAGGCGACATCAAACAAATGACCATCACCTCTTAACTTGCAGGGCTGAGTGGTCAAATATTACAAGAGCGATGCCCCTCGCTTCGGCTTTGAGTGCATTGACGCGCTGGTGGTATTGTACGATGGACAGCAGCCAGAAGGGCGAAAAGCAGCGGGCGATGTTCAGGGAGATGACCACCTGAAATTGGGAGTCGGGCATCTATGAGAGGATGAAAAGAGCGACCTACCATTGGGACCAAGAGCTCGTGTCGCTCGGCGGTCGTAATAATCGCCCGACCACTGGCTTCCATGTTCAGCATCGAGGTCGAACCCGTTCTGGGTGAGCTGCTCGGGGCTTCGCAGGTCAGGCCGTGGACGGTCGCCATGGATGTTGCCCCGCTGTCGATCGTCCATTTCCATTCACCAGCTCAGGAGCAACATTGATGTATGAGATTGGCGGCCACAGCGCTTTCGTGAGTGAGCATGCGTGGTGATGATGCTGCTGCTGCGTTCACGGTCGAGAATCACGTGGATCCACCGAGATCTGTCACGTGTTCGCTTGTCGGTGTAACTTCCTTCACCGGCTCACCGGCTCACCATCTTCACAAACGGTTGATCGGCGATTGGCTCGACAGAAATAGTATACATGGACATGGAAAATGATCCGTGATTTCTCTGAGAGTACTTTTTTCTCTCAAGGTTCCATTGTGGCTTGAAACACATGCAGAATATGTTTGTTGGTGGTCAGAAACCTAGAGCTATCTGGCGACTCTATCCCTGATTACAACATACTTGCCAAAGACAACTGTCTAAGTAGTTTCGTGAGGGGTTTCCAAGTCAGAAATGTAGTTCTTTTATGGGAAAGTCCCAAGCGATTGGTTGTGGTTGTCTCGGTCCTGGATCTTGCATTTCAGCTGAACACCTCGTTTGCTTTTTGCATGGCCTAGACTCAACGTTACCCCGACTCCGTGTAAGCAATCTACTTAACAACCTCCTCGAGCAGTAAACCCTCCTTCCACATTGGAACTAAAGTATTGAGGAGACTAATGCATCGAAAAGCCTCAGTGTGTCTTCATCATGTTGTCCTATGTAAGCGCCCGTGGAACGACCTAGTCAGCTATTCTCGTCCCTCTCGGATTTGTCGCCCAATTGACTAGCTACGGACTACACCAACCAATGGTGAGGTTGTCGTCTCACTTGAGAAACATAGATGGAAGTCTGCACTGGCCCAGACTTCTGCGATGTAGCCATATGGTCATGAATGCTGCAGTGGCAAGGCGCATGTTCCAAAAGACGACCGGTGAGGAGGGGATCGTCTAACGCGGTGTTCCTAGTAAGCTAAGGGAACTTTCACGTCCGAGGCTTGCGTTCAAGACCCCGATTAGTCCTCGCAGACAAGAAGTTCAGATATCGCAGTGGCTAATTATAATATCTCACATCGAGTTGCCAGTCTTGACTCTGGGGTATAAAAAGCCAGAAGCATCCTGTCAGGAGGTATATGTAAAATCCGAAGCAAGCAGCACAAGTTCAATCTCATCTTCTCATCGTTTTTACATCTCGAGCCCTGAATAACAGCAAATATGAAGACTTCGGCCCTCATCTCAGCTTTGTTCGCTTCCAGTGCTCTGGCAGCCATCGGAAGCTACTGTCATGACAGCAAGGTCTATTTCATCCTCAAGAACACGTCGACGGCATCCACTAACGCCTATTTTGTATGTACAGGGAAACTACGGAACCTGCCAGAAGACCTCCAAGTGCAGCTCTCTCAATGGCTACACCAAGACCAACCTCTGCCCCAATGACCCGGCCGATGTGAAGTGTTGCTTCTACCCGGACTGCAACAGCAACGGATACTGCCAGAAGGATACTCTTTCCTGCAGCGGCACATACTCTACGTAAGATTCATAATTTTACTCTTCATCTAACCAATATCAAAATGTATAGCTAATTTTTCACAATGCAGTGGCGACTGCCCTGGTCCCTCTGGCTACCGTGTAAGTATGCATCTTCCTATCGCTCGAATTGATGCTGAGTTTAAACAGTGCTGCAACGTCAGAAAGCCACCCATCTGCAGCAGAGGCGACAGGACCAAACGCTGCATTCCCCTTTGAGTGTGAGTTGGATTGGACGGGACCGCGTATATACTTTAGTTGAATTGAATCGCATACGTGCTTTACCGTGGAAGGTGACCTGCTTGACCACGAGTGAGTTGTGCTTGCCACCTACGCTAGATTTCTTCATCGTCACTTATCATTTCAGAAATATCGCCACGTAGAAAGCAAAGTATAGGTAGTTGAAGCATTGGATGGATGGCAGATCACATTCGACAGCGAGGGAGCAGTAGTCAAACTCAACAAGCAATTACATTGCACTTTTCCTGCCAGTAGTAAAAGAGAAACTATGCCCATCCAATGATCAGACCATGAAAACCCCCCAGGTCCATCCCAAAACGCCGGCCAGAGAGATCGAGGTATCATACAGCGCATTGAACACAATATGTTTATGCACATGAGGCCCAAGTGCCGTCTATGAATAAGAAATGCGACGCCGCTTAGCTTCCTAAGCAAGGGAGCTGCGCTTCTTCTTCAACTTCTTCTCCTTCTTGGGCGTCTCATCATCTTCGTGCTTGCGCTTCTTCTTGGTGCTGTCGGTAGCCTTGACGGGCGTCTCTTCGGCCTCGTCCTCGGCCTTCTTGAGCTTCTTCAACTCCTTCTTGCTGAAGACGACGGGCGTGCCGTCCTCGCCGAGCTGAACGTCACCACGCTCGAACTTGCGCTTGAACTTGGACACGCTGATGCCAGCAGCCTCAGCGAAACGCTCGTAGTCCTTTTCGCTCAGCTTCGCCGGTGTGCCCTTGACAGCCTTGCTCTGCTTGACGGGAGTCTCGACCGCGGCGATGGAGACGCGCTTCTTCTCCTTCTTTTCCTTCTTCTTGTCCTTTTTGCTCTTCTTCTCTTCTTCGCTAGCGTCGTTCATCTCGGCGTCCTCGTCTTCGCTCTCGGCGTCCTTCATCTCCTCATCGACGACCTGGATGAGCTTCTTGGACTTGCCGTTGACCTCGGTCTCGACACCGTCGGCATCGGCGTTGTACTTGCGGGACTCCTTCAGGCTGAAGCCACCGGGAGCGGTGAGCTGGCCGTCAGGGCCAACACCAACACCCTTGGGGAGGAGAGGCTTGCCCTCCAGCTTGCGGAGGAGGTTCTCAAGCTTGATGCGGCTGGTAAGGCCGAGGATGCTGCGCTCCTCCTCATCGTCCTGGTTCTCGGTGTCGCCGAGAGCGTCAACACGCAGACCAAGGGCAGTCTTGGCGGCGAGGGAACGGGCGATCTTGCCCTTGTTCTTGCCAGTGGCCTGGCCAACGAGGGAGGAGTGGTAGATGATACCGTACTTGGGAGTGTCGTGCTTGGTCTTGAGAGCACGGAAAAGCGCCTTCTCAGCACCGTAGATCTGGATGGTGGAGGAGGGGGCCTTGGCAAGGGCAATGAGGGAGCCAGCGTGGGCGATCAAGCGGGCACCGACGAGGTAGCCAACGAGAGCAGTCAAGTTGGGGGCGAGAGCGCGCATGCGGGTCTCGAGGTAGGTGGAGAGGGAAGTGCGGTACTCGGAGTAGGTGATGACCTGCTGGGCCAACAGTTGGATGTTCTCCAAATCTTCAGGGGTCATCTCAGTTCCCATGGAAATCTCGGCAGCAGTCTTAACAGGGCCCTCAAGCTCCTCGGGAAGGATATCGGAGAGATCGGTCTCGGCGAAGTCCTGGCGCATGCCAACGGCAACAACAAGACGGGCGTAGACCAGGTTGTCGTTGAGGATCTTGGCAAGCTCGGGGAAGTGCCAGCCGTACCATTCCTTAGTGCGCATGGCGTAGACGTTCAGCTCCTTGTCGAGATCGTCGACCAATTTGATAGCCTGGACAACCATGGCATCGACCTTGTCGGCGGAAAACTTAAGCTTGTGTCGCGAAATGGAGTGCGACAGACCAAGGGCCATGCGGTCCATAGTCTCGGTGCTGAGACCGGGAATGAGGGAAGAAAGGTTCTCGCGAACAGCGCGGAACAGGTCCTGGGAGGCAGCATCGGAGACGGCCTTGATATCCAAGTCGGGAAGCTTGCCAATGGCAGTACCGAGCTTCAGGTCGGCAACGGCAAGGGTGGCCTTCTTCTCGTCCTTGATCTCCTTGAGCAGGTTGGCGAGCATTGGCGGGACACGACCCTCCTTGAGACCGGCGGCTTCCTCGACGGCGACGGCGGAGCTATCGAACTTGACGAATGACTTCAACTTGAGCCTTTGCAATAGTCAGCCTCGATTGTACTCAAACGCAGCGATCTAATCAAAGCCGAGAAAACAGGTTTGCTTGCACGCGTGTGCGCTGCTGCGTGACACTCTTGAAGACTGGCTGCAATTGTCGATTGTGGGAGCGCGACTTACATCTGGTTGATCTGCTCCGAAGAGGTCGGTCCAGTGGTGAGCTCATCGCGCTTGAGAAGCTTCTTGTCGGCAGCCTTGAACAGACCGTAGCTATTTCTCGTGTTAGCTTTTCAATTGCTGCCACTATTTTTTCCCTTCTGGTTCTTTTCAAATAGAAACTTACCCTGCCGGCGTTTCGGCGAGAACGAAGAGAGACATTGTGAGAACCGTCGATGCTCTTCAAATCTGGCCAAGTTGGTCCCTCGGGTAAAATCCTCCGCACGTGGGTGTAAATGTTATTGTCGGCGGAGGCAGGTTTCCAGCGAGCGGATTGATGGTTTGGAAATATTTTTTTCTGAACCAAACCAAGCTCCACCAATTTTTTTTCGATGGCTGCAGAGCCTTTGGGCGGGTCCCACCCCACACACCAATTGGCAAGTGGGATGGCCCGGAGCGCGTAAAATCTGTTTCGCCGAGAAAAGCTACCTCCGGTGGCCTGTGCGCTGCTACAACTCGTACTGCCTTAGGTAAGGGAAGGTGGACTTGGTCGGCCTTGCTGGGACCTTGCAGCTGCCGTGCAGTAATTTGGTTTGGCAGTGAGTGAGAGCGAGCGTTCTAGAGTCAACGACCACAGCTGTCTCCGTTTGCGCCTCCACCAGACCGGCGTCACCACCTCCAGTCGCCTTCGAACCAAACAATCCACAACACAGCCAAGATGGAGGGCCTATTCTTCAACGTCAACAGTGGGTGAGTATTGGGTTTATGATGGATGATAGGGCTCATGGGCTGTGGCTAACATGGTGCAGTTACATTGAGGGTATCGTTCGTGGATACAGGAACGGCCTTCTTACCGGCTCCAACTATGCCAACCTGACGCAGTGCGAGACCATCGATGGTGAGTGTTTCTATATGCCCCTGTGCGATGCACATCTAATACGGACCCAGATCTCAAGTTGCAACTCGGCCCTGCGTACGGCGACTTCCTCGGCAACCTCCCTCCCAACCCCTCGACGTCAGCTCTCGCCGCGAAGACGACCGACAAACTTGTCTCCGAGTTCCGCTATGTCCGCGCCAATGCTGTCGGCTCTCTTGCACAGTTCATGGACTACCTCACCTACGGTTACATGATCGACAACGTTGCTCTGTTGATCACCGGCACCCTTCACGAACGAGACACCCGCGAGCTTCTCGAGAGATGCCATCCCCTCGGCTGGTTTGAGACGATGCCAGTCCTGTGCGTTGCGACGAATATCGAGGAGCTTTACAACAGTGTTTTGATCGAGACCCCGCTTGCCGCCTACTTCAAGGGCAGTCTTAGCCACCAGGATCTCGACGAGCTCAATATCGAGATTGTCCGAAACACGCTATACAAGAACTACTTGGAGGACTTCCACAACTTTGTCAACACTCATCCTGATATGGCAGGCTCGCCGACAGCTGAGGTCATGTCAGAGATCCTGGAGTTTGAGGCCGACCGCCGTGCGATCAATATCACGCTTAACTCCTTCGGCACCGAGCTTAACAAGAATGATCGCAAGAAGTTGTACCCCAGCTTTGGTAAGCTGTACCCGGAGGGAACCCTCATGCTCTCTAGAGCGGAAGACTTTGAGGGCGTCCGTCTTGCGGTTGACGGTGTCAGTGACTACAAGAGCTTCTTCGAGGCAGCTGGTCTCGGCGGCGGCCCGTCTGGTCCGGGTAACCAGGGCGGTGGCTCAAGCTCCGACGGCAAGAGCCTGGAGGATATGTTTTACCAAAAGGAGATGGAGATCTCCAAGAGCGCATTCACTCAGCAGTTTACTTTCGCTATTGTGTACGCGTGGGTGAGACTTCGTGAGCAGGTAATAACCACCAGACCCCTGAACGTGAGCTGGGCGAAGCTAATGACAAGCAGGAAATTCGTAACATCACCTGGATTGCAGAGTGCATAGCCCAGAACCAGAAAGACCGGATCGGCAACTACATCAGCGTGTTCTGAGTTTAATGTTTGGCAGTCCTGTTCTGTTAGTTTGTAGAATACCAGTTTCATCGTTTAATGGCAGGTCACAATGGCGCAAGGAGGTAGGTCAAGTTCATGACGTGGAGATCAGCATCTTTACCGATCGCTATAGTGTACATAGAGGACAATTACAAGTCTGAGTTTTACACGTGCCTACCCTTTCCCGCTTCTAGCCTACCCTAGAAGCTGATCTGCTCCTTGTAGGTCGCTGGTGACAGACCCAGCTTCTCGAGCAGATGCGTCCACCGCCCGCTTCCCCTCTCACTGCGCTCCATGTACTTGAGGAGCTTTTGCCGCCTGTGGCACAGGACCCTCAAGTTCCTCTTGTTGTGCTTGTCCTTGTAACCACGGTTCTGTGACAGCTCGTGCGAGAGCTTCCTGATCTTGGCGGTCAGAATGGCAACCTGCACCTCCGAGCTGCCAGTGTCGGGGCCGCCCCGAATTGGCGGCTCGGGGGCCTTGGGATCCACGAGAGCAGACTTAGGCTTCTTCGTCAGAAACTTGTCGGTGTTGTGTCGGCCAAACTCCTCGACACATCTCTTGATGTTGGTGTGGAGAAGGATCTTCGAGTTGGCATTGTCCATAGACAGAATACGCTTCAGAGCCTCTACTGCCTTGGCGTGAACCAGCTCATGCTTCTGGTCCGCCAATGCCTCCATAGCAGGGTCTGCCAGCTCCCTGATTTCCGACTTAACAGGTTTCGTCAAAATGTAGGCCTTGTCTATCACTGCTTGGAGCTCCTTCTCGTCGACGAGGTGGTTCAGAAGCCCCGGCGAAGTTGGCAGAGGGCGAGGATCGGAGATGATGTTTCCATTGTCGTCCTTGACGGGCTTCGTTGTGGGCGCTTGGCCGGCCGAGTCGAACGACTCCACGAAAGGAGTCGGAATGCCGTGGATCGGGTCGCCCCAGCTCGCATCCTTTTCTGCCTGGATCTCGCTCTGTCTCTTCTGGTTGGCAGCCTTGCGTTGTAGCGCCTGTTGGTGTTTGTACGGGTCCTGCTTCGCTTTGCGCTTCTTCTCGCGCTGGGAAAGATTCGCGGTCTGGATGACGGGGAGGAAGCTCGGGGTCGGTCTAATAGCTGGGCGTAGGCACACTATCACAGTCAATTAGCTTTTTAATTGCTTCTTGTATCCCCTAGAATAAGCCTGAAGCTTACAGCTAGCGGTGCCTAGCCGTTGCAGGCTCTGTAATCTGGGAGGCATGGCGACAGCAGTTTCCCTTCAACGCGCGATCATCGACAATGGGAACCATAAAATTTCCTAGACTCTGGTCCCATATCTGGAGAGCAGCACTCCAATGGCGTCCGGCCCGTTCGTCCTCCGCTGCACATCCCCTGAGAGTGGAGGCGCCTCCTAGAGAGTACTAGCGGCTTTCCCAAGCATCACGTGATCCTGGAATCCCGTTAGGTACGTACTCTGGCGGGACTTGGAGACGCTTGGACCACAAGGGCCTAGCGAGGGCTTTGCTAGAGGCAGGAGCTGCCCACTCACCCACGAATTCGAGACGCACAACTGGGCGAACTTTTTTCGAGGATCGCGAAATCTTGACTTTCTTCCCTCTCCGCACCACCACCGTTCGACACCGTCTCCCCGTGGAAGAAAGACCGAAATCGCCCAAGATGGCTCCCGCTAACCTCCCCTCGATCTTCAATGCCACTTCCCAGGACATTGAGATGCTGCTTGCAGCTCAAGCCCACCTGGGAAGCAAGAACCTCCAGGTTCACATGGAGCCCTACCTGTGGAAGACCCGTGCCGACGGTGTCAACGTGATCAACGTTGGCAAGACCTGGTAAGCAAAGAAAGCGATGCGTTGGAGAGGTTTGCCTCTCGGGGAATTTCGAGAACAAGAAATCACCAAGGAAACCTCTGTCGCGCTCCTCAATTTGCGCCAGCGCAAAAATCGCTGACCTTTTGCGCCTCCAGGGAGAAGATTGTCCTCGCCGCCCGCATCATCGCCGCCGTCGACAACCCAGCTGACATTTGCGTCATCTCTGCCCGTCCCTACGGTCAGCGTGCCGTCCTCAAGTTCGCCGCCCACACCGGCGCCGTCGCCATTGCCGGTCGCTTCACCCCCGGTTCCTTCACCAACTACATCACCCGCTCTTTCAAGGAGCCCCGCCTCATCATCGTCACCGACCCCCGTACCGATGCCCAGGCCATCAAGGAGGCTTCCTACGTCAACATCCCCGTCATCGCCCTCTGCGACACCGACTCCCCCACCGAGTACGTCGACGTTGCCATCCCCACCAACAACAAGGGTCGTCACTCCATCGGTCTCGTCTGGTGGATGCTCGCCCGTGAGGTCCTCCGCCTCCGCGGCACCATCTACAACCGCGAGACCCCCTGGGACACCATGGTCGATCTGTACTTCTGTATGTGGAATCCCCTCCCTATAAGCATGCTCTGCACGAGAGATGTGGAACAAGTGAGAACTAACACATCAAATAGACCGCGACCCCGAGGCTGAGGCCGAGGAGAAGGTCGAGGAGGAGAAGCTCCCCGGCGTTGAGGAGGAGGGCGTTGCCGCCATTGAGTCCGGCTTCCCCGCCACCGGCGACTGGGACGCCCAGGCTCCCGGCTTCACCGGTGCTCAGGCTGGTGCCAACTGGGACGGTGCTGGTGATGAGTGGGCTGCCGCTGGCGCCGCTCCCACCGGTGACTGGGCCGCTGCCGGCGACGCTGCCGCTGCTGCCCCCAAGGAGTCTTCCTGGTAAACTCCCTCTCATCATTCATGTGTCGGCATGACACACAACACGAGAGGATTCCCCCAAACACATCAACCTACAAACGCACCGGTCATCGAAGCACGGTGTGCGAAAGATATCCACAAAACGGCGGAACAGCAAATGGTCATGGAATGGTAGATAAAAGACTCTGGCGGAGTTTTTTCCTTTTATGATCGCTGGTGGCAATCTTGGGGGCAAAAAAGGAAAGGGTCAACTTGGTCTGCACTAATGAGGGAAAGATACTCGAACCAAAAAACATTGTGAAATAGTCGGCAAACCACCAATTGTTTGTGATGTCGTTTTGGGGAGAGGGAAAGCCCTGTGTGGCCAAAAGGGGTGGACTTAATCGTTATCCCGCTCTTCTTTTGCTTGCTTTCCGTTGAAAGCTTCTGGTCGAAAAAATCATGAAATGTTTGAGGACTTGAAATACCACAACCCCGTTGGTCCCTCAACCTTTGATTCACCTTGCGTCTTCGTGACTTGGCCTTGCTCCTTGCCGCCCCTATCTTCCTAACCCAGTGACGTGCCTTATTTATTCATTTAAGGGATCGTCGTCTTCCAAGTGCCTTCCGCTTCTTCTGTCCTCCGCCATACCTGTCCGAAGCATGGATTGCCATAGCCGTCCAACTTCTTCAATGTTGCGGTCAATCAGCCATAGAAGCGAGATCCTGGTACAACCAGATCCTCTGATCATACTCGATCCAGCTGCTGCATAATCAAGGTTGCGTTCACCTCTTTTATTCATCTTTCCTCCACCAGCAAAGTGGGATCATTGACAGAAGCCAATCTCAAACAAAAACGAGGAGAGAAAGTTACCGAATGACGCGACACTGGTCAGCTGTCAGTAATTTACCTGCCTTTGTCTCTTCTTTACTGAAAGGGTCCAAACTAGAAGTGAGAAAGAGAAGGTGAGCAACACAAATTTGGCTGGTACTGAACAGCCGGCTCAAAAAAAGCCGGTGAAGTGCGAGGACTTCGTTACACATTGATCCATCAATGTATACCATTCGAGCAGTGAAACCCTTGAGTCAGTTGGGAAATCTGAAAAATCACTTTCACATAAGTGACCGATTCATCTGCTATGCAGAAGCCAGAGAACGGAGAAGAGTTTCGCACCGGATTCTCGCATTCTTACCTTGGATATGAAATTTAAGAACTCTGGCAAAGACTACCGTCTGTATTACTCGATGTTGTTCAACTTTTCCACTTCTCAATCCCTAATCTAACTGACCTGGATATCTCCCAATTAGGATTAGAAGATTCACATTCGTCTCGGTCAAGACGTCAGCCCAAACTTTGCTACACCATCCTTCTGGAGCACTCAGAAGGTGGAATGGTACTCAAGGTACCGCAGCCGATCCGCTAGGACGTGAAAGAAGACACGACTTGGGAGTTAAAATATGCGCTATACCCTATTACACCCTATCAAACCTATCCACTAAATACTTGGTCCGAAATCAAATGGATGAGCTCGCTCAATGATTATCCACTTCTTGAAAAGCCTGATTGGGATTATCGAGGGACAGATACCAGCAAACACACACCAAGTGAGCCACGAGAAGGGCAGCGGCCACTATCTCTCTCAAAACTGATTTCAGTTGTCAAGATTAAAACAAGCGCATAGTGGCGGGTCGCCGTCCTACTGCCCTCCCTCATCACCGGAGGTACATGACATACCGGCAGCAAGTCGCGGATCCGGCCCACTTTCTGTTGGGTAAGGTTTCTAGAAGTGTTTTGTCGGTTAGCTTAGCCCTTTCGAAGCCAGCAAGGTGTTGCTCAAGGTACTTCACACCGAAGTTTCTGTTCTCACGTACGCATGCATAGACATCATATCAGAGTCAAAGATGGGTGCACAAGGTTTTGAAGAATCTGAATATGTTTGTTTAATCGACTCGCCTCCTTGAGCCGAAGTCCAACATGCAAAAGGGGTATTGAACGTTGCCCGAGAAAATCTCGAGCCCAGGACACCCAAAATGTCCTTTCCCTTCCGGTTAAAAAGATCCCCTTGTTCCTCCCCCTCAACTCCTTGTCCTAGTTGATATGGTCGCTCGCTCGCTTAAATGACGCAAAGTAAGGGGTATAGACCATCGCTATCTATGTGCAATGCTCGGCCATCCCTGGCCTGTTCTTTCTTCCTCCCCCCTCCCCTCCAGTTGCTGAGCCTTAAATAAGGTTCCGGTGATATCATATTGTAAGTATCAGTACAGGGTATATGGCCACTGCTTTGAAACTAAAGCAGGGCGACGTGAAAAATGACGATGCCCAAAATGAGCATCGAATTAGTGATGTAGTCGGGGTACGCGTTCGTCACGTATGATGATGTGAGAGAAAGGAGACTTGGGCGTGAGCGAAGGTCGCGTGCAGGGCGCACGTATGATGCAGGGGTGTTTTCTGAGGGTCCAAACCCGAAGCGGTCGTACTGGCGTTCGTGAGGTTTGTTTGTTCGTAATTACGCGCCATGAAGGATGCCAATAGCTGGCTTACTCCAGACGATGAGAGTGCTTGCGAATCTCTTCATCGCTTAGAGCACTCATCCAGAGACACCTCTCAGTGATACCCTCAACCGGTTGGAATTCGTAGAGTGTGCTGGCCTCGAGCAGCCTCAACAGTGTCTTGACAATGGTCGCGGCGTACCTACACCTCTCAAAGTTGACCAGCGGTGCAGTGGTTGGGGAGCTAGCAATCTCCGAGGGTCTTTGAGCATTGAAGAGAAGGTCGTGGGTGTAGATGCCTACGAATGGAATGCAGCCTGTGTCAGAGCCAACTTCCATCTCGGCACGCAAGTTGTAGAAGTTGCGGGTAGGGGAGATGAGAGTTTCCAACTCCCGCAGAGTCTGCATATCGTAAGGTGGTACCATGGCCCAGGTGTTTGTAAGCCGAGATATTTCCATCGAAGTCAGGGCGATGGCGATCTGACTCATGGTCGCAAAGTTGCGGTATCGGCGGCAGTGAGCAGCAATGTGGATATACTTGATGATGCATCGTGCTCTTTCCTCAATATTTTGAGTCAGCACGATCTCGCTGCATGCCCACTTCACCATGATGTTGAAGCGCGCAATGACGACCTCAACGCCATGAGCATCCGTGTTGCGAAGGAAATCAACCCAGGACCGAGAGTCGTTGTTGGTAGCATTCTTCCAACCCATGTCGATGAGTTCCCTCCAGTCAATCTCATTGAGAGCATCCTTTTCGATCAGCGTGAACTGTTGAGCTAGAATCTCCGAGTCGAACGCAAGCGTGAATGGTAAGTGAACAGAGAATCTCAAGGACGATTCTCTTTCGCGTTCAGAGTACTTTGGCTGCCCGCGCAGTGCGTCTCTGGTGCCGGTAGGGTCAAGTGGCGAGTTGGGCTGGTTCGCCCCCGGAGTGGTGTCGGGAGTCGGCGGTAGGGGCTTTTGCTGATACACCTGATGTTCGTGAAGCTCGGGAACCAGGACGGCCTCAGGTGACATCTGGAGAGCTTGGACAAGCGTCATTGGTGGCGACGGAGGTTCTCGGTTGTCTGAAGGACCCATGGTCGACTCTCTCAAGGGTCGAGGATCGAACTCCAGAATGGATGCACTGCGGTGAGCATTGCGGTCCGGAAGAGGTTGTGTTTGGTTCATGGCAAACTCTTCGGGCTCGACAATCTCGGCTGACAGCTCGGACGAAAGGTCAGAACCAAAGTCTTCGCCATCACTGTCGTCGTCTAAAAATGACTGCTCGCTCGGCGGGGAGTAGCCCGACTTGATCTTTTCCAGGCTTTCCGTCTTCCGGATGAACTCGTACGAAGATGTGTGAGATGATCCCTCGAACATTGGGCGAGGAGTCACTGCTGGTGAAATTTCTTCCTCGGGGTCTTGAAGAACAGACATGTTGGTCCATTCCCGCGCGGATGCCTTACTCTGGCCATCGTCTGCCAAACCTCTTTCAAGAAGAGGAATGGAGCAATACGAGCCTGCCGAGTTATCTGATAGGAAAGAACTCGCATCGGTTCGAGGTCCGTTGGGAACGTCGAGAAAGCTGGAGCGGGGCTCTGACCCCTCTTCTTGTTGGGCCACGGCGGCGGCGTCCACAGGAAGAACGTGCAAGTGACGATGCCCTCTCTTTTCTTGCTTTTGCGCCTCAGCGGGTTCACCTTCAAGATCCGTTGCAGTATCGACACCTTGGAGAGGAGCATTTGTGGGCTCCATGGACAATTTGAAAGATTTCTTCTCATACTTGCCTTCCAACTTGGCCAATGCTGATTCTACACCACCATCATCTTCATCGTCGGGAATTTGGGCGAGCTTCTGCGCCTCAGCTTCAAATGAAGGACGCATGATGGGCTTGGACGAGTGGGTGCTGAAGAGCGAGAGTTGTCTTTTTGCCGATGGCTCAGCCATTGCGCCCAGGGAAAAATTATCGGCATCGCCTCGGTGGGAGAACTCGCTCGACACGACGTCAACGAACGCACTAGAATCATGCTTGGGGCTCTGCAAATAGGAGCTTCGCATGGATTCTGAATAGGTTGTGAGGGAGCCTGCCGACCGTGACTTACGCAAGGGCAAGGCATCTCCGTCGCCCCCGTTGTTGAATGCGCGCAGGTTTCCACCTGGTCGTCTTCTCAGAATCCGGAGCGGCTGAGGTACGGGGCTCGGCTCATCCTCGTCAGCGACGGAGCCTTCAGTGTACGTGGTCGCGTCGAAGCTCTTGACTGTTGAGCGCGGGTTGAAGGTACTTCCAAACGAGGTAGTGCGCCGGTGGACGACGGCTGAGTCGAGGGATCTATTTGTCCTGCTTGACTTTTGCCGAATGTGCTTTTTCGTTGACCTTGACAAAGTAGGACGGCTGGAAGAAGGCCCGACGAACTCCGACAAAGGACGATCGATATCCACGGACGGGCGAGTGCTTTGATCATTGCCCAGAGTTGTCAAGTCAGGCACAAAGGGAGGCAGTGGGTCTACCGAGATGGACGGTCTGACGACATGTTGGTTAAGCAAGTAGGACGACCGTCGAGGTGTGCCCATGGCATGACCCGGTGGTGTGTTTGGCGGCGTTGGATCCGCACCGCCTGGCAGAAAGGTGTCAGCAAAAGCCTCCACAGACTCAGTCGCGGGCAACGCTCCATGCATTGCTGGCAGAGAAAATTGGATTGTGTCATCTACGATGACGATAGACTTGCTGCCGGTAGTGATGGCCATGTCGCTAACCGGCCTCAGTACGTCATCCTCCGGGATGCTGCCGAAAGATGAAATTTTAGGAACCGCCGAATAGTCGAAATCTTGTTCGGATACTGCCCTGTGTAGAGCGGCAGCGGTGGGGTCCAGATGTCCGCGCCTTGCGGCCTCGTCTGCGGCCTCGGCGGCTGCGTCTTCTCGAACAGCCTTCTTGAAGTCCTCCACAACCTCCGCGCCCAGAAGGTCTATACGCACAGGAGGCCGAATTCCGTTTTGTTGCCGCCTAGCCTGGGGGACTATGGCGGTTCCCGGCAACCGGTTTGTCGTAGCCCCGCGCGGGCCTATGGGAGAGATGTTGATGAAGTTACCCTGGGTGGGAGAAACGCCCTGTCCTCGGGTGCTCAGCGCACGTCGGACACTGCCGATCAACTTCTTCATGCCCTGGCCAGACATAGCTGATGCGCTACGCTGCTCTCCTGGCACTTGAAAGACCGTAGTATGGCGCTGGAAATCACCGGCGAGGCTAGGCGACATAACTTCAACGTACGGCTGACCTGGAGGCATCAGGTTTCCTCGAACCAGGCTGCCAGCGAAAGGCAGTGACATGAGGAAGTCGGTATCCGGTAGACCCGACTTTTCGGTGCTATGCTCTCGTTCTCTAAGCGAGTCCGTCAGGCTGCCGTTTCTCTTGTGCCCGTGCCCTGCCCGTACACGTTTTCCAACAAGAGCTCTTGGAGTCGTTGCCACTGGTCCCGCGGTGGAATAGACCGAGCTGGCGGGTGCCACTGGGTGAGCACCCAAAGTGGAGTTGTTGCCATGTTGAGTTCCTTTCGAGTTCTTACTCGGGAAGGAGCAGGAGATGATGTCCATACTGGCGATACTGGTAGGTGAAGCCGCCAGCCGTCTGTCGATCTCATGAACATGGCGGCCCTCTGGTGTAGTAGGTCTGTTGATGATGGGTTGGGAGTCAGCGATATGGCCGGCTCGGGAAACGTCGGCGTAGAAGCTTGTCTGCTCCTTGTCCTCGGGAATGGGCGCAAATAGGCCATCCAGCTGTGGGACGGCGTCCTCTCTCTCCCAGAAGGAAGGATCTAGGCCGGCGTTTCTGTGACCTGCGATTCCGCCAGGAGCTATCGGCACGTTGGCGCCGAGAGAAGGGTCGAATTCCGGTCCATCCCAGAACTGAGCACATACTCGCCGCCAACATTTCTTCAACTCGGCCAAGATCTTGAGTTGAACCTTGCAACCAAGAGGATCTGTTGATAGCTCGTCTACCATGTCGTTCAAGAGGTTGCAAAACGATACGCGAAGGCCGTATTCGATGACGAAATCGTCCATGAAGTAGTTCAGGATCCAATGACGCATGGCGACGAAAGTTCGCACTCGTACCACCATTCCAATCTCATCATTTCGGCCCAAGGCCCATCGCAGGCGCGCCATTACCATCTTCAGCAGATCACCCGCCTCGAGGAAGGATCGATACGTGAGGAAGAAGTCGGAGATGAGTTCATAGTCGAGAAAGCTTGGAGAGGTGAACTCGGCCACGAGACGAGGCGGGGTAGCAGCTGTCACTGCACCCGTAGCCGGAGAGTATCGCACTATCGATCTGTCGTCGCATGTCGGTTTGAAGGTGAGGGCATCGAACATGGCTGGTTCGATGACCAGATGGGTCGACATGTAGGTTGAACGGATTGCAGGCAGCCGAGGTGTTGTCATGGGAGCGGGACTGAGGGGGCCATTGTGTCTCGCGGGTTCCATGGGCGGCAGGCGTATTTGAGGAATCGAGATGGGACTAGGCTTCTTGGACGCTATTGACGCAGATATTCTTGGAGTAAGTTCGCCGGTCTGAGACCGATGGAGGAAAGAAACGTTACTGGAGCGGGGAAACTCTTCTGTCGGGGCGTAACTCGATCCTCTGAAGAAGGCAGTGCCTCTGGCGGTGAATCGTGGGTTGCCTAATTTCCAGTTTGGAATCTCAATGTCTAGGAGGGGGATGTGAGGCGCATCCAGATCCTCCATAGTTTTGGCGCGCCGTTCATCGCCCGGCTTGGAGATGACAATTTTGAAGCCTTCAGCTTCGGAGTCCCTGCTCGTAGTGGCGCCGTCATGAGCTGTCGAGTCGGAATGAGCACGTCTGTGTTGAGAGGGTCTCGGGGCGTGGCCAGAAAAATAGCGACTGTTTCTCGCCGTTGGGGGAGTGGCAGCCGTTGCAGGCGTTGCAGGAGTTGGTGGCGTGGCGGTCCATTGGCTCAAGTGAAGGTCGCTTGCGTCTTTTTGCCTCTGTTTTTCGGTCAAGGCATCCAGACCAGCCGTCCCAGGTGGCGTTATGGGAAAGACAAAATTTGGCTGAGGGTATCTCTGGTTGGCAGGACGAACCGTCGGTCTGTTTATTGTCAGCACGTTTTCGGAAACCCGAGTAAGATTGTGGTGAGGTCTTAGCATTCCCGCCCATGTGAGAGGTACTGAATCAACAAACACCGCATGCAGTCATGAAAGCAACCCACCTCAGATATATCCGACCGTTATTGCCCACGTTGGCAACGGTGAATTGACGTCCTTCACGTCCAGCAGAGCCTCCATCGGGGGCGATTTCAAACTTGTCATCGGCAGAGCTATCAGCTCTCATGCGGCGTATCGGGACCTGATTCCTTTCCTCCTCGGATATCCTTTCTGTGGCTGGTAATAGTGGTTTTGTTGAGGGTCCTGGCTGGCGCATCTTGTTGATCCATTTTCCTCCAGAACCAGCAGTCATGGCACTCTGGGGTTCCTTTCCTCCGGTTGCGAGTTTCGGCGGCCGTCCTAATCTCGAGTCGCGGGGGGCGATTGGGCTTCTGGGACTCAGCGGACTGCGCGGAGTCTGGTCGCGTTGCGGAGAGCGCACACTGAAGGCGAGTCCATCGTGCGAGGACCGCGATTCGGTGGCCTCCATGGCCGGTATCGCGTGTATTCGATTACAGCTGCGGGCAGCGGGTGTTGCTCGCTGGGGTGACTGGTCGCGAAGGCATTCGGTCAGCTTTTTGGCGAGACACAACAAGATGCAGTCGGACTAGATTGGGATGCAGCCCAGTGGAGGAAGGAATGAGGCTCGGAGCGGGAAGTAGGGTAGTGGTAAAAGAGACAAGAGACGGGCTAAGAAGCGGCGCATTTGGTTGTGTGTGTGTCAGAGCCCCGAGGTGAGGTAGGCAACGTAGGTAGGCACCAAACTCGGGACGAGGTCATGGACACTCGAGTGGTGCTATACTGGATTCCGTAAAGGGCCCTCGCGGGTCCGTGAGATCCAGGGACCAACTCAGCTCACAGGGTGGCACGATGGGTCGGGTCTGACGCTCGGAGGAAAAAAGGCAAAAAAGATGAGCTCAGTGTGCATGTGGGAGTGGAACGTACGTTTTGACGCCATAAAGAAGCAATGGCAAGCGGCGGCGGCGGTGGTGAGGGCAGCAGTGTTTTGCAACCAGACACCTCTCACAGGGTTCGCTCAATAGAGACAGAGACGCAGAGGCAAGCACAAGCGTCCAACGGGCATAGTCCAAGACCAAGACCACAGATTACCGAAAGTTGAGACCTTGTGCGAGAGTAGGAGAGTCGAAGGCAGGTCGCGGGCTACCTTGGAGAGACTCGAGGAAGAGAGGGTGGAATGCGAATGCGCTTCGACGCACAAACAGAAACACAGGGCCGAGTTGGTGATTTGTGAATCGCAGGAAGGAGGCCGGAGACTCGGAGGATGCGCTCGTTCTCGTGCAGCGGACGCTGGTTCGTTATGATTGACTGTTGCCTTGAGTTGTTGAATTATTCGTACAAAGTGTATTATTCGAGGTCTCGAGGTCTCGAGAACGGAAAGGAGGAATGAGGAACTTGAGATAGTATTTCCGTACTCCGTGGCCGTCTGGCAGGTAATTACACGCCAGTAAGTGGTGGAGAGAAGGAGGAATGGACAACTACGACGATGGAGGAAGGAAAGGCGAGAGAGAGTACCTTGGTGTGTATGTACCTTACACAATAGAGGAAGGAACGGTACAGATACGTAGGAAAGGATACAAACACAGAAGAAAGCAAGGCGGAAGGAGACTTGGGAAAGAGGCCAGACCAGGCCCAGACCAACAACCACCAGCAACCAGGAAGCGGCCAGAGAAACAACGACAAGCCGCAAAAGACCAGGATGGTAGGACGCAGGATCATGGATGGGGGAGCGAGGAACACAACCGGGAAATGGGCACTGGGCAGACAGTCACTCAACTCAGTCAGTCAAAGTGAGTTGGTGGCCCGTGGGACGGGAGTTGATTGAGTGCAGGTGAACCGCGACGCAAGGTACCGGTACGTACTCCCCTGTTCATGTTCCTTCCGTCTGTCTCTCTGTCAGGTGGGAGATCAGGGACAGGGGATGCCAGGAATAAGGACAGGGAACCCGGCTGGGCATGGCTGGTCAATTGCACCTTACCTCACCTCACATCAGTCTACCTTTCCCTATTGAATGCTCCTGAAGTGTTCGTACAGAGATGTTTGCCAACTTGGTATTTTACTGCTATTCTAGGTCTATGAATGGGTTCTAGGTTCATTCCCTTGACACAGCAAGATGCCCGTACTAGTAAGGTAGGTAGCAAGAATGAGCTTGAGATAGGTACCTTATTGTGCGAGGTATCCGTACTTGAGAGGACAATTTTGGATGGGCAATGCTGACTGACCGCAACCTGGAAGATGCAGGAGCAGGTGGTGCGCGTGGTTGCTTGGGTGGCCCAATGCGCTAATCTCCCCTAGCAGCTGCTAAAATACCTACCTGCAAGAGATACGTATCCTATTGGGCTGATGTGTTTTTGGCAAGAGCCACTCATCGCCACCCCACTTTGTCCATTTTCCAGTGTTGTGGCTGGTCCGGCCTAGCCATCCACCACTACGGAGTACCTAGCCGGTATTTGCACTAAGCTAACGGTACGTATCCAGAAGAGTACCTAGGAAGATACTTATAAGGTAGACCAAGCAGGGGTCGACAACGAGGGCAACGGGGAGGGGCCAGCCACTGATGACTGCCCACCCGTTGTGTGATTTTTTTCCCCTCTCTTTCGCTCGCGACCTGGACGTACCGCGCGCACGGTTAGAGCCCCGTAGTTCGAGGTCTTGTGTTTGCAAGGGTGGCTACCACAGTAGATACGTACCCCTGTGTATATCCTCGATGTACCCGGCCGAGTGTCATGGAACTGTGAAAGTCCGCCTCAGGTGCGCCGCCCTTGCCCTCTCAGGGTTACCTCGATGAACCTGCCGACTACTACGTACAGTGCTGCTGCTGCCGCTGCTTGTTACTTCCTACTGGCTGCCTTGCCTTCCAATTGGCATTCACGATGGCCGATTTGTGCGGTCCAGCATTGATGCCCGTCTTGTTGCTTCAACCTTGATTTCAGTCATTCTCTCCTCTCGCTGCTCTCTATCGCGGCTCAGTCTGATCCCGGATCCGAATTACAGACAACCACTGCACGGAACGGAGACGGGACTTGATCGACTTGAGACGAGACCAAGCCGACCCAATTACCAGCCGAGAGAGCCTCACAAAGTAAGGAAAGACTCACCACAACCGCACCATGTGACGAAAGATGAGTCGCCCTGCTTTGGCTTCATAGCTTGCCTGCACCCTTCGGCCGCGGCCAACGCAGCATGGCGAGACAAAAAGAAACGGGACGACAGCTTTCACAGCCGCCATACGCGCATCGTTGCCTTCTCTTCCCTTGCCCCCAGCGTCCATGCAGGGAGCGTTTCCCCTCGATGTGAGCCTCGAGCTCCAGCCTCCAGAGTCCAACCTCGCAGTGTCCGGCCCCGAGGCCTAGTGCACCAAGCTTTCTAGATTGTCGGAGTTCGGCTGCCCTCTTTGCCGTCATCGCCATGTCACTGCTTTGCCCTGCTCAGCATGCGGTTGACCCGTTTACCATCCCTACTCCGTACTGCGTCCCCGACTCTGTGCTGAGTATCGACGCAATGGCCAACGGCCCATGCTTCGGCATCCTCGTCCCCCGGTTGATGTCATTTCCTGCAACCAACCTCCTGGATCCCGCCCGATATCAGTCCCAGAAGCGAAAAGAGGCGACATCACCAAGCGAGGCGGCGATAGACAAGGCCAGGACGCCAAACCCCAGCACCATCCCCAACCTCAGCCGGCATACGGAGTACTGGGGTTCAACCACCCATCACTGATCTGAGACTCAGAGTTGCCTCTTGTGCACTCCGTCTTCCCGCTTCTGCCCATTTATTCTCTCCTCTCTCACCATTCGCCTAGCTTCGAAGGCTCAGCAACGCGACAAAGGTACCGGTTATCTCCCTGGTCCCTTCGCGCTAGTCTCAGATGCTTGCCGCGGGCCGTCAAATTGACGTTCTGGGATTATGGGACTGAACGGGACTGAAATTGAAACGACGCATCCGAGCATCAAGGACCTTATCCCTCGAACAACGTGACCCATTGCACGTCCGAGTCCCAATCAATTCTCTACATGGCACGGATGCTTCAAAAATCCAGAATTCCTTCTCTACCCCACGGCAACGTGCTTCCACCTCCACGGAGTGAGGATACAGCTTTGCGACTTGGCCCATCTCTTTGGCCAAGACGATCACAGCAGTGTCAAAGACACAGTTAGCTCTTACCGATAGATTCTCCGTGCCGCCCCGGCCTTCAGATCAGTCCAATACGCTCGTTACCCTCGGTCGCAACCCCGTAGAGGGGGGTAACGGGACAGATACAGAAACGGAAACCACCCGGCCAGATTGCACAGGAGACTGGCGTACTGCGTACGTCTGACGGATACGCTGTAGTCGCGGGTCACCCATTGTTGCTCTGCACCTGCATCTGCTCTCTGCAGACTGCAGCACCGTCGTGAATCCATTCGGCCCAATCACCTTCTCGCCCAGCCCTTGTCAGTCATGGTAACCCGCTTTGCCGGCTACGATTGGCAGGACTCTCCTGGTCCCTGAGACCGAAGCCTCAGAAGAAGACTTTCAGAACACACCGATTGTCCTTTTCAGGGTTGTGTGCACATGGAAAACCAGGCCCTGCTTGAGGACAGAACATCGGAAGGTTGGCACGCATCTCGCATCTGCAAGAGATGCTTATAGATCACACCGTTGAGCTTGCTCTTCGCCAGACACTGATTGTTCTCCTCTCAACAACCGAGGCAAGGACGAGAGTGGAGGATGCGACAAATCTGAATGATCTACCCATCGTGTCGTGACGTCGCAAGTTCTCAATAGTCCAATAACCAGGGCAAAAAGGGACACTAATTAACCCTCCATACCCTGGACTGCTGACTGGAGTTCGGAATACAGCACGAACCCTCGTCGGCCATCTAAAATACTCGTGGCACCCATCACGAAGGAAAGGCCGAAAGAAGGGACGGAAATACCCCGCAGACGCACAGCAACGGGGTCGCTTAGCAAACCTTTTCCCTGGTTTTCGGTCAATGACAAGTGCAGTTCAGTTGGAAGCTTCAAACCTGACGCACTTTTGTAGCAAAGTCCACACCTCCCAACGGCTACCTCCTATTCCAACTGCATCTGAAGGAATAGTTCGTCTGCGCTCTCCCAAGGTCATGACGAAAGACGAGTCTCGGATGGGGTCTGCTTTGTTTGCCAAAGTTACAGATCACTGATGGCGGCACTAGCATGATGTCTTCCATCTTCGCCAACACGTCTGACACTAGAGAGACAGCTGCAGGGGTAGTCGACGTTGGTGGGGGGTTTAGTCACGACGCGCTTCAAAGAAGACGCCTGGAAGGTTGATCCATGATGCGGTACCAGCATCGCGAGAAAAGTGTGTTCACGATCCCAGGCAGAAGATTTAAAGTCAACAAGCAGACACGCTCTGCGGTCGCAAACTCGCAGTTCGCGGATACGATGACACTGTCGACAATCAAAGACGCGGCGTCCCCGCCCGCTGGGGTTCCTTTAATATCACACTGTTAAATGACCAGCGACCAGGATCGGAAATTGTTACAGCGGCCAGCGGCGACAGCCACCAGAGTCCCTGCCAGGCCATTTGGCAACCTCTCTCCTGTGAACTCCATATCTGGCTGCAAAATGAAAGTCCCTCTCCTCTTCTGCTGCGTAATCGTCCTGGCCGATGGAAGCTTGGGTCCGGCCCAGATCACAGCAAAGAAGACAGTCGCGAAACGCCATCAATGTTTGAGCGTCAAGCCAGTACGATGAGAAGTGGGAGATAGAGTCGACTTTTCGCAAACGCCCGCCGCAAGGCACCAAAGGGGCGAAGGCTGCACGCCACTCGATACTTGAAAGTTGAAAGTACGCGGACACGTCCGCCATCAACGCCTTGAACGAAGTACACTATCTACCTGACGACCGACAGTATACACGTCGGGACTACCTACTGCGTACACGGCGGGCAGGCTTCAAACTTGTCGGTCCCGATGCGTCTTCCATGGCTTATTTTAGCAGTCTCCATTAGCCGTTTCGTGGCTCGGTCTAGAAGGGCAAATTGAAGGGAGCTAACGGCGCCGTTTGCGGCACCAAAGGCTTGTGCCCTAGCAACAACAACGAGAAAATGAGGATGAAGAAGACAGCGGCCGTATTCTCAAGCGCGCTTTCGACTTCAGGGACGAGGCCAATTGGAGCTGCAGTCTACAACCCCTAATGGATCTCCATTCAGGAAAGGCTCCGTTGCAAGCACGTATCAAAACTCGATGGCATGATCGGATGTCGTGTTACAGCGTCTTTCCGGTGCCAAACCCATTGGGCCTGCCCCTCGTCTCCAACAATAGTGAGGAGAATAAGCAAACAACACCAAGATAATCACCAAAGGCGATCCAACGAAGAGGCGGCTAGTCAGCTGATCGCACCGTCATGCTGAACATGTTACACCCAGTTTCCAGTGGATCGTGAAATGCAGTCTGCAGCTCTGTTTTTCTTCTTTCTCCAGCTTCCGGTCTTGAGGGGAGGCTCGGACAAGCCGTACTGGATCGTTTGTTGGTGACTCGCGGTAGAGCAGCTCTGTACTGCTGATCTCAATGCCCAACGCCCAACTTTGGGAATAAGTCACCACGCCAGTGCGACTCCACGGAATCGAAAAAACGGAGTACAGGTAATCGCACACGGCTACGCCTGTATGATCCTGAGTAGTGAGGATCTGTACTCCGTACTGATACATATTCCACGGCATGCGGGCCCAGAGCGTTGGAACCCGCATCTCTAGCGATCCTATTTAGGTACTGTGGCTCCCGAGTCACTGGTCCGGATGTCTTCCCGCTGCGATTTTACGAGTCAAGCACCGACAGGCAACATACAGCACCGATGGAGAACAGTGACTTATAGTTCGGTTGATCTTTGGGCTGCGTCTCTTCGGCAGTCATCTTTGCTTGGCCGAATCAGTCTACCACGCGTATCTGGCCCACGTAGGCCTGATCCAGCAGTCTTCAGACAAGAAGATACGAGTTCATCGCGATGTCTGCGAAAAAGAATGGATCATTTGGCAAACTGTCTGCGATCTGCAACGGAGAAAGGCAGATAACCTCACTACTAACCTTAGTGACCCTCCCATCGCTCATACCATCTCTTGGCCGTCACATCTCAAGTGTGTCCTGGCCGCCGTGCCCGGCTTGCAGATCCGGAGTTCCGCGGCTTGCACCGCCATGCGATGTCGTTGCTAGGCCACAAAGAATCATGACTAACACGATGCACAAGTCACACTGTCCGTGCCATGGGGGAGCAATGTATAGACAATTCAACGTTCTCTCGCGTTTGCTCTCTTAACCCGCGCGGCCTGGATAAGGATGATGGGTTCACCGTTCGGGCACCACCAGGACATGCCTTGGAGGCCTATGAAAAGGCATAATCCATCATAATCAACGACCTTGTTATTTTGCGAACCGGCTGGTCTTCGAGGATGAACCCCCACTCCAGGGTCTGGGCATTGACCAATGACTCTCGTCCGGGGGCCTGACACCATCATGCCGTCCGTCCTCCGGAATCTTTGGCATCACCATCGTACTATGCCGCCGCAAACCCCTTCAGTCATACAACTGGCACATATTGGCCCCCTTTAACCCTAGGAAATCGGGCCAAGGACCTGTTCGACTATCTGCACGTTGCAAACGAGTGTCACCCCATCTCGATTGCCCCGGCAAGCAATCGTCCGAGAGCAAATCATCCGGTCCCCCTCTTCCATGGTGGGAAACGCAACAAAGCCTCTCCGAGGCCACCGAGTGCGCGATGCTTGTCAATGCTTGCTCACCCAAAAAAAAAAAAAAAAAATCAGCTATGACCAGCTCTAACCACCGGCACCGGGCGACCCTGTCAAGGCTCTTCGGATTTCGATGAGCTCGAGACTCCGCCAACCCAGCTTCTTGGGTTGGCCCCATGTCTCTCCTGTGAACAGTGCCTCTCCGCGTCAGCACTGCCAGAACCCTTTTCCAGGTCGGTGCCACAAATGCTCCGTATCAGTCAAGCAAATGTCTTGCTCCACTAAGCGCTATCAACAATTGCAGCACGCACCATTGCAGGCGCAAAGCGTTGGTTCGACGCGTCGGCGTGGCGACGCTGTACGCGGACCACAAACGATACTCCGTACCCTCATCGCGTTTGTCACCGGTTCGGTTGTCCTTGGACACACTCCCTCCGTACAGACGTACCTCGGCCAGTGCCCGGTTCAATAAGCGCGGCATTATGTTCTCCCAGTACTCCTCGGGCTTCATCGACGTTGCTTCCGATAGCATATCAGTGACATATGTGAGATATAGGGCCCCCGGCGAGTACTCCGCTGAGTGGTTGCAGTAGACGCAACACCCGCCCTCTCGTTCGCGATGGTCTCTGGGGGTTCACCAAGTGTCAGCGGGCCGCGGGGTAACAGCACGTGTCGGCGACGGTGCAACCTCGCCCGTCACACCGTCTTTCGTTATCTCGTCACTCTCTGTCAAACAGACGACGCGATTAAGCATTGTCAAGATCTTATTGAACATGTAGTAATAAACCTCATCGTGCCTTGGAGGTTCAAGATCCACCAGCACAGCGACTGTTGCAACCCATGGGCAGAAAAGTGGCGGGCAGTTCACCCAGTTCTCCCCTCCCCCTCCCCAGGGCTGGCTGGTCCTGGGGTTGCAGTGGCAGTGGGATGGCACACAAGAAATGCCAAGACAAGGAAGTGAATAAAGGCCCAGCCGACCACGCGAGCTGAGGCATGGGGGATGCGTCAATCTGCCGCCGTGGGATTGATTGAGGGTATATGCCAATGCCCATTGCCCACGGCTTTTTTACTGCCTTGCTGCCCATGACTTAATAAGCTGGCCGGTTTATACTATAGACCCGCCTCCATGAACTCAAAACAAGAATACCAGTCAAGTGGCGGGCGACTGATGATGCTGGAGACGAGAGTGGATGCGCTGTGAAGCTATATTCGGCAGATCGTCCTGTTAGGGCCATGGGCATCAACAGCCTGGCGAGTCTACGGAGTACTTTGTAATACGCGAGAGACCGCAAGCGATGTGATGTGATGGCGGGTAGGTCACCGGTCTCAATCCACCCGCTTTTCCTCACGCTTTGACAGCGGCCCTCTCTATTCCCAGTTCCCACCGTCCGCCTTGTCTCAACCGCCTGCTCATTGCAGGTATTTACCGGCATCGCGCTTCTGCAGACTGCACGAGTGAAATTAAGGTTGAGTCTATTGCGAGAGGGTATCAGGCGCGCCTCGCGGGCAATCCCCGTTGTCTCTCTGTCTTGCAGCTTCACCGCCATTGTCTCAGAGTCACGTTGGACAGAACCGATACAGTAGTGTACGCAGTAGCAAAGGAGGAAACATACTCCATCATCCCACTGCGGAGCTGTTTTCTTCCTCTCTTTTGTGATTCGCTGCATCGTCTGAGCAAGTTTAAACGTCACAGGTACACAGTACATCTTTGGATCCCGATTGGGAAGGCCAGAGAGGGATTTCCCCAAGGCGGAGTAACTAGAGGTAAGTTGCAGACTGCATCTGGTCTGGATTGAGATGTGATCGGCGAGAGGATGCAAGCAAGTTAAAAGGTTTTTTTGGTTTTACCTGGATAGTTAGAGGCAGTATTGATCACCTTGCCTTAGTCTATGGATGTGTGATGTGCAGAATTACTGTTTTGGGGGTGAAAGGTTGTGGGGTTTAAATGCCGAAGTATTGGCGGGAGCCTCCGATGGAGAGCGGGATGTTGTCCGTGAGGTGGTTGAGTGAGGTCTAGACTTTTGAGATGCGTTGGTTTATGATGGCGCGGTGGTTGGCATGCGTGTGAGTTGTTGTGATCGTCTGGTTCGTTATCTTTTGGGCAGTGCGTGCCTCTGTCGTGTAGTTGATCGCCGGGGTAAGTGCTCCGGTTCTGTGCAGCTTTTGTTTAAAATGTCGTCGTCGACTTATTATTTTCCATGGATATTGAGTAGATCGTCTTGGGTATACCTGACCGTTCACAATCAAAGATAGGCTCTTCAAAGTGTATGGTCGTTCTCGATTGTGAGTTTGACGTTGTTCCTCTTTTGAGCTGCTAATCACGCATTGAAAACCTACGATGTATGGTCTAGCCCTCGGCCCTCGTCGAGCCGGCTTTACATAGTCATGAAGCCCCGGTTCTTTTCTCTTGGTATTCAATTTCGCTCTCGGCGTGGCAAAGCATTAAGGGACATAGAATGCTCACAGCTATGCTCCAGCACTTGTCATTGTAGATGGCACATTCGTCGCCATTATTGGGATCCCCGACGGGTTGATACAGGGCTGTCCTACAGCTGCTACTTCTTCCAGTCACGAGAAATTACCGAAATGCTGCGCCGAACCTGCTTGCATGTCATCCAGTCTTTCCAGTATCATAGTGTTTCACAAAAGCAACAGTTGCGGCAACTCCTGCACAGAGAACGCCAGCATTTCAAAGTCTACGCTCTTGCCTGTTGTCCATACTTGTCCACACTATTCAGCCATAGCATCTTCCTGTCTGAACTCATCATTTGACGTCCTTGGCGTATCTTCTTCATCCTCAACGTCGATTCCTCAGTCGTGGTCGAAGAAGTCTTTTTCGTCGAGCCCTTTCCAAGCAAACCCATTGTCTTCCAACTCACTCCACAAGTCGTCATCATCCACGGTCCAATCGCGGTATTCTCTCAGCATGTTCGCGGCAACCAAATGTCCTTGTAGCTCTGCAAATTTGATTGCTCGCATGTATTGCAATCGGCCTTTCCCACCAGTTTCAGCTCCCTCACTTAAGAGGAGCTGTATCATATCTATCCTTCCATGCTCAGCCGCGCCTTCTAGTGCCGTTCGTCCGGATTCGGGAGCACGAGGCGCGTCAACGTCAGCTCCCATATCTATCAACATCTTTGCGATTCCGAGTCGTCCTGTGATGGCCGCTAGCTGCAGAGCCGTGGCACCGGCGTGGTCTGCGGCCGGTGCGTTGATATCAGCGCCTGCGGCGAGGAGAAGATCGATTTTAGTGAGGTTTCCGTCTTCAACCGCCTGCTGCAACGGGCTTCTTCCTCTCCCACAGATCATGTAAGTCTTCTTATGGAAATCTTCAATTTTCACGGATTTCAGACTTCCATTCCTCGTGACGAGAAATAACATATTCTTGTCCTTTTGCTGTTCTGGTCGAATGTCGGACTCGCTCGAGAAGAGTCGAATTTCGAGAGGCTC
Source organism: Colletotrichum cuscutae (assembly GCA_030869315.1). Taxonomy (NCBI): domain Eukaryota; kingdom Fungi; phylum Ascomycota; class Sordariomycetes; order Glomerellales; family Glomerellaceae; genus Colletotrichum; species Colletotrichum cuscutae. The sequence goes on from MPDP01000299.1 coordinate 279,446, forward strand.
CTCGCTATCGATGTTGAGGGCAACTTGAATCATGTGTTCCCAAGAGCGGTATCCAAGTTCTTCGAGCTTCGCTTCGAACTGTGATGACTCAAGTATGAACAAGAGTGGCTCAGTGACTTCGGTATGCTTGCCATGCCAGAATGGTAGATGTCTCCATCCTATTGTCCATTCAGAGAGAGCGTTCTGAATTGATTCACTCGAAGGACTGACTGCTGAAAGTGGCGTACCGATGTGGCCACAGAGTATTCTGAGCGCTTGCATGTCACAATTGAGAACAGCTAGGCCGATGGCTGTTCCTTCCAAGAGTGACGGGCATTGAAAGTTTTGGCGGTTTTGCAAAAGCCTCTGGAGAAATTTCGTACATTTGTGCTCTGACGCGAAGAGAACAGCAGCACAAAGGGCGCCTCCGTCGTACGCTTCTGGACTTCTCTTGAACGTGTATTGTACCATGTCATTGAAGCCGGACAGAAAAGCCGCCTCCAGCAAAGAAACGGCACCTTTGAGCTGGCAGGATCTCTCAACGTCGTGTCGTTCTATAGCCTCAACGAGACTGCAGTTGTTGAGGGCCATTGCTAGTTGAGCCTCATTGCCCATCAAACAAGCGCCAGCGCCTAAAAGTGCAATACAGGCACGGACACCTTTGGCTCTTATATCTTCTGCTTGGTCTCCTTTCAAATATCTCCCTGCAGCTTTTTTTGACGTTGACATTACGGCTTGTAGCGGTGTGTTTCCATCTAAACTCCACCAGTCAACGTAGGCGTGGTCTTTTAGAGCAACCTCAATTAGACCAAACTCGCGAACTTCGAGAGAGCCGTAGTAAACGGCCCATTCGGGCATTCTGGCCCCATTTTGGGCCAGATAGTTGGATGTTGTGTTGTCCCAATGGCCCCGTAAGATCGCAGCGCCCGCTGGATTCATGAAGCAATTCCCCAACCGGCCAACACCCTCTCTCAATACCTCGCGGTATTGGCTTGGGCAGCAGGTAATCCACGAACAGCTGTCAGGATTGACGGCGAAGTTTACATTGAGATCAGCCCCATGACAATGCAGAAGTTGGACCACTTCATCGTTTTGTCCGAAGGCCGCGAAGGTCAGAGGAGTTGGAGCCTTGTTCGATAAGTTAGGTCCGTGAACCGACGAGCCATGACTGAGAAGCCATCTACAGACGTTGGGGAAGCCAAACGCTGCCGCCATGTGCAGGGAAGTGATGCCTTCACTCTCAGCTCCAACGACATCGCAGCCAATGCTGTGGAGGAAGTCCAGCACAGCAAGGTGACCCCTCGACGCAGCATTCATGATAACGTCGACCTTGATGAATACCGGTCGCGGTACATATGAGTTGATCGACTGTATGTGGTCCAGTAGATGCTCAAAGGTTTTCTTTGCCCTCTCCTCGTCTAAGATGCCAGCTGCGCAACCGAGCACGCTAACTTTCCTGGAGAAAGGAAGCCTGAGGCCGTCGTTGTCGCCCGATGAACAGTACAGAACGTTGGCTCCACGTTGTACGAGTATATCGATCAGAGAAACAGTACCATACCGAGTGACTTCCATCAAAGATGAAGGTCGACCTCCAGCTATTGATTCGCCCTGAGAGAGGCCGAAATCTACGAGGCGCTTGAAGACTTCAGTCATCACAGGGTCGAGGCCAGTATTTTCGTAGTCACCGAGAAGTTCTAAGTTGTCCAGAAAGTCTCCGAACCCCTCATATGAGAGGCTGGGGTCGGCACCAGCATCCAATAGCTGAAGTGCAAGTCGTGATTCATGCGATTCAACTGCCACTCTCAACGGCGTGAGCGCCTCGCCGAAAACTTTGATCTCTGTGTTCGGAGATTGCCCCAAGGACAGCAACCACTGCACAACCCTCTTGGCTCTTGCTACCTCATGGGTGTCATAACCGTTCCAGAATAATTCATACATTGTAGGAAGTGCGATCTGGAAGAGCTTCTCAATAAATGCGCTTATTGTTGGGCCTGATGTCTTTCCTGTTGCAAGCTTCAAATCCATGATGCCAGAAGTTTCGAGCACATTGACAGTCCAGAACCAACGAGAGAAGTCGAGCTCACCGCTCGTATCATTTTCCATGTTGTTAGAGATCCGGTAGATAAGGAATTTGTGGTATTCGTGTATCGTCGTTTGGCTCGGTGCTTTGAGTAGAGCTTGTGCGAGACCAGTGTTCTCGCCCTCTTCTGCCTCGGGCATCATCGAACCAAGTTGAGCGGCGAGAAGCAGGACATTTGACTTGTTACCTGATTCTGGCATATCCAAGATGCTCCACACGTTGAGATCTCCAAGAGAATTGGAAAAATTGCGCTCAGTATCAATTCGCATGCGTGTTCCGAAATCTTGCGGCACTATACGAAGTCTGAGCGAGGTGAACACCATGCGGGGTTCTGAGTCTCCTTACGTTGTGGATGAATGGACTGAAATTGAAGCCAGGGAAGACTCTTCGACCAGGCAAACGTCATTGGGAAGGATACCGGCGTGCAGACCGAGATGTTCAGCTCTGGAGGTGTACGAGGACTTAAGTTTTCTGCATATAACAGGTTCAGTAAAATTACGTGTGATTAGTAGGAAGCTCTTACCTCTCTGATAACTTGTGAAAGAAACTCGCTTATATCGTCCTCTTTCTTTCTTGACTTTGGCCGGCATGATGATCTTACCATCATGGATAACCTCGCTGAGTTTGCCTTGCTTCTCCCGCATGGAAAGGCGGCCGTCAACAAATTGCCACAGCATCTCGGTCTTGTTCTTTTGGATTTTCCTACGGAGACCCCAGACCTTCAACTTGTACTCAAGCTGTGATTTCCTAACACGTGTGTTGTGAGAAACTGAAGATGGAGAAACCACCGTGTTGACTTACGTTACAGGAAAGCCGTCTTCTTCGAGCTTTCGCATGATCTCGTTGAAAGAAGCTGACTCGTTCAGGAACATGTGCTGGATTTCAGCTCGATGCTGGAGCCACTCTTCGTCCGAATGACGCTTCCGAGAGGATGCCATTATGGTAACAAGCTGAGATGTGTTGCTTAATTTGATATCGACAAATAGCGGTCTCTTGACTGTCAGTAGTTTCTGTTGGAAAATCTGATCGCGAATGGAGCAGGTGATTTATAGAAGATAAGTAAGGCATGGGAGACAGAGTCTTGTCATGCAGCTTGGGATGACTGCGCCATGGGGCTCTCATCATAATTGGCGGAAGCCGATATCTGAAAAGCGCTTGAAGCTGGCAGCCTCAACAAGGTGTCATTGGCCAGAGCCGAAGTCTGAAAACCCATCATTGGTGTGTGTAAGCCAACCGGTCCGCATTGTGCATATGCACCAACAGTCCGACGTGGACGTGGCCCCCGTAACAAGAATCTGAAGCGATTGGCTGGAGCCAATGTCTGAACACGGTCCCGCAGCTTTATGTTACACAACGTTGTGGCAGTGGAAAGCCTTGCGTCTATCAAAGAGGATAGTTATCCTTCAGATTAACTCATTGGCCAAAACCAAAGTCTGAAAACATGGTGCTTGTGGTTGGATACGCCTGGTATGCACAAGCCCTCCGACGACATACGAAAGTCCCAAAAGTCCAAAGAACTATGGTGTTCTATTCGTCGGCACCAGAGTCTGAAAGTCTAGCTCAGTCAAAGTGCCAGGGCTGCATTCTACCTTGAATGTAGATCGAGGAACGAAGATATCATGACCCATGAATTCGAACATAAGAAGACGCCGTAGGGAGAGCTCGACGACGCCCTTCACACACTGTCTCTGACTCTTCTACCTCTATACATTTCATATCCAGACATTGGTCTGGCACAAGCTTTTCTGCTGCCTTGACCCGCGCATTCTTAGACCAGAACTTTTATACCACAAGTCAAGCTATGCAGATGACCCTCGAAGCCATTATTGGTATTGTAGCCCTGTTTGTAGGGTTGCCACCTACATGTTTTATTCTCTGGAAAACTTGCATTCGCAAGGGACAAAAGCAGAGGCACGGTAAGAACAGCAGGAACCCGATGCCCTGACTAGATTCATGCTAATATGAGACGAACCAGCTATAATCCCATTACACCGACGTCACACGATCGCTCAAAACGACTCTCCTCATTACGAGCAACCATATTGGCCAGCACCTGGTTCCATCTGGAGATCTCGGACGATCGTTGCCTTCGAAACAGAAATGAACAGGTATCCCAGTGACGAGCCTACCTCTCGACAGAGCTGGCCAGCTGATGCCTTTATCACATGCCACTTGGGAGGCCATCATGCTTAAATTATGGGAAGCAAGGTGCAAGATACCTTTAAACATGTGGACCATCTCCTCCGCCACATCCAGATGTGAAGGACGTGGCCCACATTCGCTCGTCATTGTACTTTTGTATTTAAACCATACGAGTGGCGATCCTATAGAACGGAGTGAAGATAGGTGAGAGTAGCAAAAGAAAGACATGTACATGTACCTAGAACATAGGGAATTCATAACCCCGAAAAAGCAAAAGATTTCGTAGCACAACCTGGTTTCGATCCAGGGACCTCTGGGTTATGAGCCCAGCGCTCTACCCCTGAGCTATTGTGCTTGTATTAGTGCTTGTTGATGACGACCTGTTCACTGTTTCTATTCAAGAAGGGCAGATGTGGGGAGTGAGTCATTATCGTGTGAATTTTTTTTGGCCTCGTCTCCGCTGTGGAAACGTAGAACTCAAAGCTGAAAAGGTTGGCGACGAGGACGGAGACGGGATGGGGCGGACGGAAGAGAGGGTCTCGTGAGATCGCATCGTGTGAGGCCAAAAAAGCGTTCGCCGGGGGGTTATCGCCTCCACTTCATCCACCCGTTGAGCCGTGAGCCGGAAATCCCCCGGACAGGAATTCAACGACATGGATAGATAGTATTACAACAGACGCTTCTTAATCATCGAACCCCTCAAACTCATCGTCCTGCCCGCCAGCTGCCGCCTTGGCCTGGTTCTTTTTCCTAATCTCCGCAATCATCTCGTTCAGCTCCATCGCCTTGATCTTCTCCTCCTCCGTCATGGTCGACATCCGCTCGGCCTCCCTCTTGCGTCTCCTCTTGTCGCGGCGCTCCACCCGCACGTCGTCCCTCTCCGTCTGCTTGCTCCACGCTTCGTTGGTCTTGCGCTTGCGCTTCACCTCGTCCGCGGCAGCCGCCTTATCGCCGTTGCGCTCCGCCTCCGCCGCTGCTAATCTTGCTGCCTCCCTCGTCTTGTCCTTGTAGGTGAAGTTCTCCCAGTCAAAGTCCTCGTTGCCGAGCCACTTGTCTCCCTCCCAGTTCTTCGTCTCGGGCATGCGCGGGAGACGGAGCAGACCCCAGGCCTTTCCGAGGTCGGCCCAATCGAGGTCCTTGACGCGGAAGATGGAGGTCGTCAGGTGAGCGTTGTAGCTGCGTACCCAGCTCACGAAAGCTCGTTGCGCCTTGTCGTGGTAGGCGCGGTCGCTGCGGAGGACGTCGCGGAACTTTTCTGATGCCTCGTTGGCTTCGTCCTTGGTGACGGTGATCTCAGGTTTCGTCAGGGGGAAGATGGGCGTCTTGCGGACTTCGAGGAAGGGAATGTAGTCTTCCTCGTGACCGGGCTGCAGGAAGACGACTGACAGTCCCTTTCTGCCTGCTCTTCCGGCACGTCCACTCCTGTGGATGAAGACCTTGGGATCTGAAGGAGGATCAACCTGGCAGACAAAGTCTACTTGTGGAATATCGAGACCTCTCGCTGCAATATCTGTGCACAGCAATACGGATGGTGATACCGAGTTGACAAACTTGTTGAAGCTCTTTTCTCTTGCCTTGGGAGGGAGCTTTCCGTGTAGGGGAACAAGTGTGAAGCCTTCCGGCATGATGGTGGGCAGAACGTGCTGGAAATAGTCGACGGCAGCGCAAGAAGACAAGAAGACGATGCTGCGCTGTGGTCGTGGATTGAGGTTCTCGAGAATCTTGCTTAGCGCCGGGAGCTTCTGGCTCGCTGGTGTAACCAGGTAAGACATTTGCAGACTGATTGGTGTTTTCCGATCTTCAATGATTCCTCCATCCCTCAAGCTCTTCACGCGCACGGCAATCTTGACCGGGTTCCTCAGACCGACGGTGATAATCTGTGACACTGCCTCTGAGACCGAAGCACTGAACAAGCCTGTTCTCCTCTGCTTCGGCAAGTATCCCAGAATCCTCTGAATATCCTGCTTGAAACCCATATCCAGCAGACGGTCCGCCTCGTCGAGAACCAGCATTTCGAAAGTGGAAGATGTGCAGTGGACATGCGGAGACGCGAGAAGCTCAACAAGTCTTCCCGGTGTCGAGACCAAGATATTGGGCGCATGTCTGACGAAGTAGCTGAGATCTTGCTGTGTGGTGGTCACTCCGCCGACGAGCAGCTGAGGAACGATGACCGGGACCGTCGTGTCGGGGCGCTTTTCGTCTTCTTTGAGGTGGGGCAGTATCTCGGCGGACGGGGGGTGGAAGCCGGCGAGGGACTGGAGAACGGCATGGATCTGGATGGCAAGTTCGCGGGTCGGGGAGACGATGATGGAGAAGACATGGCCGCGCTTCGTCGGTTCGGAGAGGCGCATGAGCTTTTGGACGATCGGGAGGAGGAAGGCGAGCGTTTTACCACTGCCGGTGACAGCCTGGGAGAGTCAGTATTCGCATCTGCTAGCACGGCTGTTGTCTTCTTTACCTCGACTACAACGTCCTTGTTTCCGAGGAACTGTGGCAGACATGCTGCTTGTACGGGCGTCATGCGCTGGAAGCCTTGGCTGGACACGAAGTCGAGGATCCATCTGGGCGAATATTAGTTGGATGCGCAAGTAGAAGCAGTGACACGGGATCGTACTCAGCCAAGGGAGGGGTGAGACCTCTCCAGGCCCTAGGATCCTTCTTCTTCTCTTCGGGCGCCATGGTTCAATTGGTCTGGGACAAATATCGAGAGGATGTCAGGCACACGGAGGATTTGCGCTGCATGCGACTTCAATGAGGCCGTCCGAGCTGGAGGGGCTCGATTTCCAGAAACTTTTTTCGTTATCGTTATCGATACGGCATCGAGTGTTGCCTTATCTTATCTTCACTCTTATCGACCAGCAGGTGGGTGGGTGTGCTCACGTGGGGCGGTGACAGCATTCGAGGCCTCCTTGGCGCCATGTCTCTGTCCGACCGCCCACGGACAAGCCAGTGATATCATCCCGATTGACCCCCAACCGTCCTCAGCCACTCGCCTTGACATCTCGCCCAAAACTTTCAGCCCGTTTTTGCAGTTGAGCGGTCTGGAAAACAAGGAAGGACATGGAACCGGCGGGACGGCCGGAGATGGCTTCACATGCTTGCAGCAGTAAACGGCGTAGCGCAGCCCACTGAGGAGGAAACGAGAAAAAAAAAAAATCACCCCAGATTGAATCGTGCCCTTGAGAAAACCCCCTGCCAAATGGACTTGGAGTGAAGCGGTGCGCCCGACAGGCCGGCCATTCCTGGGTAGTCGCGTGCACCGGACATTTTGGAGTGGGATTCGGGGCGCTGGTCATTAGGCCCTCGGCACACTGTGCTGCGGTTTGTTCAGACTGTGGTTCACCCTGAGAGCCGTCTTTGGATGATCCTTGACTTTGGCTTGTGCTACTATTTCATGAGAACCGTAATGGTTGATTGTTTAATCTCCATGTTGAAAATGGATGAATGAGAAACGGGAATTGCATTTCAACATCCCCAAGGGTTCCTAGAGATGTACCCAACGTACCTACCTCGATGACTACAACAAGGTAATGAGTACCTCAACCTTGAAAGGCTCTGCCTTACTAATGTTCTTCGGTTCTAGTGTACCTAGCAAAGTTCGAGTGCAAAGATAAGACGGCTTACCAAAGCAACAGTGCGGCCGGTCTCCAAACACCGTTTAGATACGTCGCTGCAAGTACTCGGTACCTTGGCCCGCGGAAAATCCTCTCTCCCAGTCCCCAGGAATCGGCGGACTCGCAGCACAACAAGACACCGACGATCCGGTCCAAACACCTCGTCCTTAAACACATGTCACGCTGCCTGCTGACCGACCGCATGTCTCCGTGGTCTTCTTCCCCCCCGTACCAACCCGGCTCAACATGCGGCGGAGTTGCTCTCTGCTGCATTTTCAAACATCACCCTGGATTCAATAGCCCAACCAGCCTCCATCCTCCAACCCCAGGCCCAGCAGCATAGCCATCAAAGGAATACCGGTAATCGCTGTTCACCGGCAGCACCCTTTGCCATCTACGACACCCACGCCCGCGCCGACTCCGCCTCCGTCTCTCCCGCCTTGGACCCCCACGACTCCCGTTTATCTAGAAGAGACAAACATCTCCACTCCTCACTCTGGCCGCTGAGACGACTCTTGTTCCCCTTTCAACGCCTCTTTACGGGAGCTGTCGTTTGTCCTGCACTCCCGCCCTTCCCTTACAACATGTCGTCCGTCCGCGCCATACCCTCTACCCCGCGGGTTATCTCCCCGAGCCCGACACCTTCAGAGATTGATGCAGCGTCACAAGACAACTACTTTGGCCCGGTGACGAGGTCTGCGGCGAAGAAGCGGCGAACAACGCCCCAGCCGCTGGAGGAACGGGCAGAAGAGGATGACTACGAGCCATCGACAATGCGCAGATCGCGCACGAGAAGTCGATCACCCATCGAGTCCCGCCGAATCACGCCCATGACCACGGTCAAGTCGCAGAGCAAGAGAGGCAAATCGCCCATCATCCCGAGCGAACCGATCACGAAAGAAGTCACCGCCAATGGCGAAGCGAACGGCAAACCCAAAGCTATGACGACCAACGGCCACCTGGCCCCTCCATCTGCTGCTCCCACGGGATGGAGCTGGCGCGACTTCAGTCGAAGCCCGAGTCCGCTGGGCTTGATACCGATTCACCGAAAGTGGCGGACCTTTGTACACAAGCACGAGGTGCCCAGAAAGATCTTGCACGTTTCGATCGGGTTCTTCACTTTGTGGCTTTACGTATCGGGTATCCAGACAAGCTCAGTCGCACCGTGGCTCTTTGCTGCGCTGATGCCCATTACGACCGCCGACTACCTCCGTCACAACTACGCCTCCTTCAACCGATTCTACGTCTCGGTCCTCGGCGCGCTGATGCGCGAGAGCGAATACGCCGGATGGAACGGAGTCATCTTCTACCTGCTTGGCGCGTGGATCTCGATGCGCTTCATGCCCAAGGACGTCGGTGTGATGGCCATCCTCCTGCTCAGCTGGTGCGATACCGCCGCCAGCACCTTTGGCCGCATGTACGGCGCTTATACCCCGCGCATCCGCCGCGGCAAGTCACTTGCAGGCTCCACAGCCGCATTCCTTGTCGGCATCGCCTCTTCATACTTTTTCTGGGGATGGCTCGCACCGAGAACGGGACCTTTCCCCGGCGACGAGAATTATCCCTTCATGTTCACGGGAGCACTGCATCTACCCCGCACCATCGCAAGCGCCGTGGGGCTTTCGGACGCTCAGGCTACCATCACCGGACCGCTAGCGCTCGGAGTCATGGGTCTGTGGTCTGGATTTGTGGCGGCCGCCAGTGAGGTGGTGGACATTTTCGGTTGGGACGATAACTTGACGATCCCGGTCCTCAGCGGGGCTGGTATTTGGGGATTCCTCAAAATCTTTGGCTAGAAGGCGGAACTCATGGGCCGGCGGGGGAAACTAGACGGGCGGAAAAGAACTTTGACTAGCTCACCGACGGCTGCTAGTACATCAAACGGCAATCAGTATCAAGAAGAGAGAGATGGGAGAGTCGGTGGTTGGGAAAAAACGGCGCGTCTTCTGCCTCGTATAAACGGCTGGCAATGGCGTTCTACTTTGCATGATTAATCGGCGTTCATATCGTGTCCGCTGGGATAAGAGGTAGGGGACGGGGGCGGGGCAAGGCATGGTATGGTATGGCAATGGCATGCGAGGACGGCCAGGACGAGGAAACATACCATCATCACGACAACGACGGGGTATCTCGTCCACCAAGTTTGTACACTTTTTTTTTCTCATGTTTTGTTTGATGCGAATACAGGAACGGGAAACACCAGGTACGGAATCAAAGGAAACGTACAGAAGGGACCTGACGTCCCAAAGCCACGGGTATATAATAGTTAGCTGCTATTACAAGATAACGATAAAATCAATCAGAACTTTGCCCCTCCTTACACTTATTTTAGCCCTGCTGGCTTGGCTTTCCGTCCCCCTCCCCCATCGTCTCCGTCTCCGTTCGACCCCTCACTTTTTTCACCCATCTGACATGCATCTTTTCTCGCGCGATGATACCGAGTACAAGGACAAGGCCCCGAAGAAGGAGGTTTCTTGTCAAAAAGTATTGGGGAACCACCTGAGCGGTCAAACATCGTCACTGCCTTAGCGTCCTGGGAACGGCACAGAGAAAGGATTGACCTCCTTGTTGCGACTTGTGAGTTTGAGCTTTGCGTCTTGGCCTCCCAACTTGAAGTCGCAGAAGCAGCGAGAGAATGGTGGGTGGGCGTCTGTGTGCGTGAGATTAGCCCTATCTATGAGAGATGAGTATGGTGATATGTGACTTTCTATGATCATCGTCACATCGCGCTTTCGTCACACTGCGGGCAGAATTATCACTAGCAAAGGAGCAAATACATCATCATCATCATCATGATACCAAAATGGCCCCATGTCGGAGCTGGGCCTCAAGGAAAGACTGGGCTGACGGCCTGGCCTGTTTGACGCGGGCAGCTGCGTGGGCTGGGTGATGTCGTGCAGCTTTCGGGTCTTTCGTTCACAGGTGCTTGTTGTGCGCTTTTACCTTGCCTTTGCCTTGTCATCCTCACCGCGTGGCATGTTAGGCTCAGCCATTGGCATATTTTCCGAGGTAGGATGAGTACAGCATATGAGCAGCGTGGCTTTTTGGAGTTCTACAAGAAGCGCAAAATAAATATACGAGGCGGGATTGACGGGCGACACGACACGAGAGCGAGCTTCACGCGTGTGTGAGAGGGAGCTGCGTGAGACGTTGGGGATTGCGCGGATACAAGCGGTTTGGGAGGAAACGCGCAACACATCACACACCTACAAGTTCTTGAACCGTCGGTCTGAATTTAGATTGACCTTGCACAACGGTCGATCCGTGCAGGATACAGAAACCACCCATGCGGTACTGCGGTAGTGCGGTGCCGGCGCTGCGCTGTGCTTCCCCTTCTTCTCATTCTCGCTCTAATGCTACATGACCCAATTTTACTTACATACAGAAGGCGTCTGCGTGGCTGTATTCTGCATCTTCAGTTTTCACACTTGTGTTGTGCACATAAGGCTTGGACCCATTTCTATGGCGGGAAAAAAAAAAAATCTTGGCCTGGGCTGAGAATGAGCGATTTGATTAGAAAGTTGTGTGTCCGCGGCTGACAGGTGAGAAAAGCGTGAGAGTTGGGAGATGCAGAGGGGCCTGCGAGTGTATCTGCAGGATGGGCGATGGCTCGCGGATGGCGTCGATGGGAGGCGAGTGAGTAGTGACATGGGCACTGGGGATTGGGGAGATACGACGGCAATGTAACGTCGACTGATCTCGGAAAAATCATTGGGAGCAAATCGAGGAAAGGTGTTGATTGGGAGTTGGCAGCTCGCCCTTCTTCTCTTTCAAGTCATGGACCAACGGCTCGTTATCCAGTAAGGTGGTGCCCCATCATCGAGCAGCCCTGTTTGACTGCATCTGCACCTCCGCTCCTCACGTTTCCTGGTTCATGCCATGGCATGTTACCGTGCAGCATGGGAAGGGCAGGAGGGCAAAAACAAAAGCCAGCGATGGTCTCGGATAGGTGAGAGGCGGATGTGCGATGTTGCGTGTAGCTTGTCCCACCACCGCACCCCTCGTGTGTCTGTCTCTTTGAGATACGCCTTTTTCCCATGTGGCCGTCACCCGACCCCCTGGAAGACATGACATATCCATACCTTACCCCATTGCTGTAAGAAGGGAACAAGGGGCACCGGCGATTGCGGTGTTGGTTCGGAGTCCCGTGTTCAACTTTTGGAGTTTACAATGTCACCCTCTTTTTCCTTTGCAATTCGGGGGTTTGAAAAGTCTCAAAAAAGTCCGGAAAAAAAAAAGAATCTAGAAGCGCAATGGTTCAAGAAAAGTGAAAAAAAAAAGAAGGTTTGATGGGCACGTTTTCCGTGGCACAGACCGTTTTCTCGTTTCACCCGTCAGATCAGCGGTCGTCACCGCTCAGTCTCATCTCACGTAGTCTTCTCAGTGAGATTCCTTTCCTTTCAGTCTCACATCAACTTCACACTCTACGCCCGTTACGACACACAAGCGCCCAAACCCGAACGGAAGCTCGGAATCGGTGACGGACGAGGGCGGGAAATTCACCTCTCGGTGGTCAGTGCCTGCGGTTCCTCTTCCGATTCACTCAGAAACCTTTTTGGTGGCGTACACCAGACGGAGGATGGAGGGGGTTCGAGCCTCATAACCGAAGCATTGGCTCCCTTACACTCTCGTCTCCCCATGCAAACCCCAAAGCCCCCGTGTCCATCACCAGATGAGATCTCGACCTATGGGCGATACCTCACATTTCCTGACCCTGGCTGGGACTGGGGTAGGTAGACTACCTAGCCTGGCCTGGATGGCTCATACATCATTGCCTTAACCTTTGCGACTACCGCCCCAATGTGACTATCGGCGCCATGACTGTCATTCAAAGTCCCTACTGCAACACTAGCCGGCTAGTCGAGCTCGAGAATGGTCGTCGTCGAGGACGTGCCGGCTTCTCAAAGTCTCTAGGTATTTTGGCGAGCAAACTGTCTGAGGTGTGCCTGTCTGGATGGGACTCATGGGAGTGCCGTTGGAGTGCGTGCCTGCGTACAGATAGAGAGACACAAGCCATTCATTGCCCCTCCCCCTCCTTTCACCCCCATTGACACATTCCGCACCAAGAAAAATCCTGGACCTCCTGGTCCGGCTCCGGCTCGAGACCCGGGCAAGCCATGGACCTCCCTTCGTCCCTCAGACCAGATAATTTTCTGCTCGCGCGCCAGTATGCTACGATTTTCTTTCCATTTTTTTCTCTTTTTCTTCTGCCATGCGGCAAGTTCAAACGTCAGATGGCTCCCGGGGTAATCCCCGGCAAAAGGGGGCATCTCTCTCATGCAAGCCCGTATCCCCCTCCATTCACAAACCACCGCTCGGGGTATTCCAGAACGCCGTTCGTCATCCGGGGGACACCTTGCGTGGGGCATCTCGGGTCCTTGCCGGTGTCGAGGAGGGACGAAGAGGCAGCCCGGCGAACCGTGGGTTGTGAAGATGGGGAGGGGGAGGGAAACAGTTGGTCATGCCATGGATCACGGCAACCCGTTTGCGTTGAGCGGGTTCATGGACCGGAACTGAATTGATCACTCAGTGAGCAGTGGCCTTTGTCCGTCTGTCACGCCCGCATCAAACCCCCGCGCGCCGTACGGCATTGCATGTCTTCAGAGTTCAACCTGACGATCCCACTCACACGGGAGGCGAGTGAGAACCGAATTCACATCGAGGGGGTCAGATACTTGATACTCGGACACCAATGGGTTTGAAAACAGGTATCCTGTGTATCATGTAGCCAGGTAAACAGGAATGCCTTGTTGGCTGCCTTGCCATGCTCATCATCATCGTTGCATTTGAGGTTCCACCCCCGGTACATGGAGCCCAGTTTGCCGATTCCTAAGAAATACCCGAAGAGATAATCAGACAAAGACCATCAATGTTGGAGGGGACCTATCCGTAAGCCCCCCCCCCATCTAAATCTACGGCGTATCGTAGCACACGGCGCACGGAATTTGCAGATCCACACGGGCAGCAGAAAAAAGAAGATGAAGAGATGCCCACAGCAGCAAGACGCATGCTCAGGCAATGGGGTGACGCGAAGCCAATGCGCCGCTAGATCAGATGGGAAAAGGGCGCGCCGTCATTTAATTGCACTCGTTTCCCTTCTGCAACTCTTGACATTAGGCAGACAGAAGTGCAGGTAGGCTTTCGTACGTCGTTGGGTTTGATGATGGTGAAGCGTCCCTTTCGATTGGGCTGTTTTGGGGTCTCTTTGGGTACCTTTGCGTATAAGGTCGGCTTTGGGCTGCCTCTCACTCACTCTCACTTCTCGGTGCTAGTCCAGACACTCTCTCGGCTCACTCGACTCTTTGGGTGCAAATTGGAACCAACTTTGTCAACCGTTACCGGCTGACGATGACGACGGAAAACTTGGGAGGGGGAGGGGGGAAGGCCACTCACTTACACCGCCGCTCTTGGAACTGCGGGTGTAAGATCTGCCCAGGTTGCCCGCGTTCTTACACTTCCCAACGCAACGCGCAAGCAACGCAAAGCAAAGCACAACATACATTCTTCTCAAAAGAAGATGCCTTGTATTCTCGAGAGACGCAATTTCGTTTCCAGAGATCACATGCGATGCACCTCGTAGAGGAAGCTCCGCCTTTGCGCATACATACATGCCTCACATACATGCTGCTGCTGCTGCTGCTGCTGCTGCTGCTCCTGCGTATGATGGGGGCCTCTCGTAGATGCACTCACACCCCCACCCTTGAGGAGGCCTGAGGAGAGGAAAACACGCAAAGAGACAAGGCCAGATAGATGGGAGAAGGGAAGAGGGAATCCTCGCATCGGTGATGGAAGTTCGGCGGGGGCGAATTCGCACTTGAGTCGGCGCCGCTTTTCAACATTCATTCATCGCCAATGGAACATGGTGAAAACATGTCGATTTAAGCCGACCAGTTGCTGCCCCTCACACCCCCCCGTCAAAACGTCTCTAGACTCTGCGTCTTTGAGTGCATCTTGGACGGAGCCAGGCGTGTCAGGGTCATAGGGTGGGATTACAGGGGTTGATGATGAGCCCTGCCGGAGCCCTGGAGAGGTATCCAGTTCAGGTAGATTCTGGAAGTCGTCCGTCCTTTTGCACCAATCGAAACTCTGAAAAATGGCAATGATTCGAGTCAATCAGAAGCGGGAAAAGTAGACGGTGTGGGAGAGATTGGGAGGGGAAGACTCGGGAGAGGGCAGCAAAAGGACTCTGAGAAACCCAATGGGAGCGACGAGAAGTCCCGACCAATGATAAAAAGCCGGAATGAACTAAGTTGAAGTCGAAAAGGGGAAAAGGTACTTGCAGGGGAGGGGATGAGGTACAACAAAATAAAATAAAGAAAAATAACAATTAAAATGGAATAAACCAAAAAAATATTATATCCTGGGGGGCTCCCGTCTTGACAACGCATCACCACATAAAATGCCCGAATCTACTGCACTTCTGCCTGACCTGACGCCAGGGTTAAATCACAGAACGAATACCTTCCATTACTCTCCAGTCGCATTCGCACATTGGAAAACGGCAACATGACCGTTTCAAGAGACTATAGTACCTACAGATACTTCTTTGCCTGAGAAACGATCAGCATTTGGGGGGGGGGGCACTTCTTTATCCCGCAGTCCACACCCGTCCCCGGTTCTATCAAGAAGGTGGCTCCCACAGTCCAACGAGGCGACGACACGAGCTGCGTGGGAGTGGACAATCTCACGCTGCTTTTGATTCAAAGTCGTCGAGAAGTTGCTTGGCCTGCATGCTCGGTACATGTATCACATTGTCCATACGTTGTATTGTACCGCTGTGCCTGAGCATTGCATCGTGGTGTCGTTGAAGACGTCTTAACATCAGGACGATATACCTCGGGTTGAGAGATACCTCGAGGAACGCCAGGTTCGTTCGCAATTGCGAACGAACAGCAAACGGAAGAGGAGAAGTGTCCCCTCTTCCTGCCCCTCGGCCGGTCTTTGCCCCGTTACATTCCCATTCCATTCTGGTCTCGTCTCCCAATCTTTTGCTGGCCTGCTCTCTACATCCCGCCCTGCCCTGCCCTATCCAAACTTCTTAGCTCTTGATATTCACCCTAACCCGTCCTATCCCCTTTCATCCCAACCCATCCTCACCCTCGTCAGCCCGGCACACTCGTTGGATCAGAGTTTCGATCAACGGCGGGCCCTGTCTCGTTTCCCCATAGACCCGGCTTTCCCTAATCGTCCTGACGTCTGCCCATCGTTCAACTTGCCCCAAGTTGCCTTCGTCTCCATCTCTGGCGTGTATCCGTTTTACCGCCCTCCTCTTCCTCCTTCTCTTTTCCCCCTCGACACCGCTTCCGTCACGAATCAGAACCATACTGTAGCCCCTCTCCGGACGGTTGAAAGGCCGGTCCGGCTTGCGTCTGACTGGGTCGATATAACACATACGACCCGCATGGCCCTCCGTCATACGTCCCTTTTTTTTTTTTTTTTTACCTCCCATCTACGGCCACGGCGTGTGTCCTGTCCGCCAGAAGGAGACGTCGTCGTTGGATTCCCGGGGGGAGGGGTGTGTGACTGCCCATAACCAACGTCCCGTTTGCCTTCCGGACTCTTCTACGTAGGTACACTTCTAGATTCTACACACACCTCTTACACCCACACCTTCTTTCCCACGCCTCGGCCCCTTTTGGAGCTAAAGCACCTTCTATCCTTCTTGACACCGCACGGGCGTGGACGGAAGGGAGGGGGGGAGCCACCCCAAGCAACCACAAACCACACAGCCCAAGGTTGATGAAGGAACCCTCCACGCCATGGACGTGGACTGAAGACGTCCGTCCCTGCCCACAGAGCCCCATGCCCCTGGCTTGCAGGTTGCAGCCATTCCATCCTTGCCTGTAGTCGGTAAAAATGAGTAAGGTAGTGCGGAAATACTTTCGAGGTTGTACCTCCCTTGTCATCAGGTGGGTGGTTCGGCAATGTCTGGAACTGCATGTCTCTTGGTTCGCCGTTTTACACGACATGCATCGTTTTTTCTCTCTGCTGCCTTTGCTTGAACCCACATACCTACATTCTTCTCCGTGTGTCTTGTCTTGTCTCGTCTTTTTTGCCCTCCCATCCTGCTCTTTTGCCAACCTGCGTCGGCCAAGTCCGTGCCCCCCTTGAGTTTATCGGACTGTTCTCTCCTTTCGTTTCTCCGCAAGTATCGACCTGGCTACCATAGTATTTGGCATCTTTCGTCTGTATATTCCACAGACTCTCAGAGATATTAGATCCTTTACCCGTTCCGGTCTGCCCACCCCCATCCACCCCATCGTGGACTATCTCCACCAATCCCACTTGTGATAGTCGCCTCCCTCGGCATATGCAGACACCTCTTGCTCCCTTGCTCCCTCTCTCAGTCCTCGTCTTTGCCTCTGATACTTGCCGCGTTTTTCCCCATCATTTTTGCTTTCTCCTTGAGAAATAGGAAACGCGGCATGCAGACGTAGTAGCAATCTGCTTTTCCTGCTTCTCCTTGGTTGGCCAATGGCTCTGTCCATCACCCTCCCACCACCGTCCGGCTGCCACCCCTTCCAATGCCCACACCCTCAACGTCCAAACGCCTCATCGTCGTTGGATATCTCTCTCTTCTTTTTTCACTTTTGTCTCCTCTCTTTCTCCACGGCCCATATATCCACATTAACAAGCGTTGCGGGTGAAGACAGGGTTTAGTCTATGCCACTTCCCTGTCGCTAACGCACAGGCTAGACCAGGCCCAGGCAGGTCGACCGGCTGCCGCTCATCATGGTCCTTGTCAATGTCAATGTCCATGTCCATGTCCATGTCCATGGTGGACGTTGTTGTCTGCGACCCTTTTGGCCGCTCTCTCTCCTTCTCTGATCATCCCATCACATCATGCCCTTGGACCATTCCGTCTGTTCCCCCTTCCGCGGAAGGAGACCCGGTTAATGATGAAGCCACGGCTTGTCATCGGACGAATAGAGGCTTGATGTCTTATCCCCCTTCCAAACAGACGAAGAATATGGAGTCCGAGGGGAGGGTTTCGGAAAAGTATAAAAGGGCACAACTTGAGCGGCTTGATTTCATTCACTTCATCTTCCTTTCTCATCATCAGATTCCTGGACTATCTTGAAGCTTCCATATAGCTTCCTCCAAGTTCTCTTCTTTGCTCAACAAGCAACTTCCTTGCACACTTGACTCTGTCTCACAGAGTGCCGCCGTCCCCAGTCGACACTTGGACTTAGCCATCCCTTGTTTGCTTCACATCGTACACAAAGTACACGTCACGCCTCTATCGTCAACTGCCGGCCTCCACCTCCTCCTGCGCCCATCATGTCTTCCCACT
This sequence comes from Colletotrichum cuscutae, assembly GCA_030869315.1. Classification (NCBI taxonomy): domain Eukaryota; kingdom Fungi; phylum Ascomycota; class Sordariomycetes; order Glomerellales; family Glomerellaceae; genus Colletotrichum; species Colletotrichum cuscutae. Next base: position 297,555 of record MPDP01000299.1, read on the forward strand.
ACAACTCCCACTACACCCTCCCTCTGCCCGTCCCCTCCCACAAGGGCCAACACTACCCAAGCTACAGCAGCACCTACTCTGTATCGCCTCCAGAGACAGATGAGTCCGTCAGCTCAGGCACCGGTCCATCATACAGCAACAGCGGCTACTCTGGCGGCTACTCGGTGGCCAACTCCAGCTACGCCGGAAGCAACAGCGGCGACTACGAGAGCACCCACCACTCGGCCAGCGGTGTCGACTTCAACGACTACATGCAGGACCGCTTCGCCCAGACCTTTGACCCCATCCCTCTTGACCGCAACATTGCGGTCCAGGCGCAAACGTAAGTTGTTTCCTCCGTGTGGCGTGCGGCGCATCCCATATGCGGCGGCGAGACAGAACAAAGAGGCTAACGAAGAGGAATGCAAAAAATAGGTCCGGAAAGCTCAACGCAAAGCACCGTGAGCTGCTGGAGCTGCAAAAGAAGGCGCAAGCTCGTCTCGCAAAGACGCGCGAGCGCTTCAACGAGGGTTACCGCGACGCTCAGGACGTGCGCGCGGACCTCGAGTGGACGCAGAAGAAAGTCTCGTAAGTTGCACCCTTTTCTCTCTCCATTACCTCTTCCGGGACTCCGGAAAAATTGCAAAGGAGAGGCAAATTCTGCAGTACTGCAGTATGCGATCCCAGAAGTTTTCCCCGCGAACCAGTGGGGAAATAACTGAACCGGATTGCTGGTCCGATTGAACTGCGCGACTGCAACATTGGGCGTCGGAAAAGGAAATCTTTCGGGGGGTAAAATCTGCGAGATCTGAGACATTGCGGCTAACACGCGGACCTTTTTTTGTGCAGATCGCTCAAGAGCAAGACTTCTCGCAAGCACACCAAGGAGTACAGCAAGGCCCGCGCTCGCTATCCGTCGCCCGAGTACTAGAGAATTTCCTCTGGTATTCCGGGTGGTTTGCTGCGGATTGAAATGCGAAAGCTTCTCAGCCGCGCGACACCGACGACGTTGAAAGCAAGCGGCGAGCTTCTCCTTCTTTTTCAGCCTTGTTTTTTTCCAGCGTGCCATTTTCAACTGCGACCAAAAGAAAAAAGTTTCAGCCTGCCGTCGTCACCACCACCACCATTGCTACTACCACTACCACCACACCACACAAAAACGCACGACATACATACATCCCTGCCGACAAAACTGCAGAAACGAAGATACCAGATTCCCGGAGATTTACTTTGCATTTGATTTTCTTTGGATGAGCGCACGCCTCCCTCCATCTCCGCTTGTTTACTTACCACTATTTTTTTTCTTGGGTACATATTGGGCTGGCAAGCATGGGAGGGGAAGAGAGGGAACAGGGGCCCTAGGCGAACCTGACAGCCGGGACGGCTTGACGCGCAGCGGCACGGCGCGGGGCGAGCATGGGGGGCCCGCCTAGCCGCCCATCTCACGCTGCTTTTGCGACGGGCAGGGCGGCGGACATGCGAGCTGCGAGCTGGAGCAGGGTCGAGTGAGGAGTGGGTTGAATGGGGAAATGTCATTCCCAAGCGCCCGGTAAACCTCCACACACACACACGTACATGCCCTGGGCAGTTTTCCCCCAGATTTGGCAGACGTAGGGCTGCTGTGGGGTTCCGACCGACCTTCTTTTGACCTTTCGCCTTGAGAGAGAGGGGGGGATGTTTTTGTTGCACGAGATGATTATGAGACATGATTGGATGAATGGGAAAATGATTTGGGGCGGCTATGTTGTTAAAAGTACACCTCACCCCCTCCTTCCGAGGGCAACGGGGCCAGGGCCAAGTAGCCCGGGGGCTGCAGTAGTTGTTGGATGGGTCTCTAGGCCGGTAGAATGGCTCGGTGGAGACCGGGAGGGAGGGGACGGGAGACAAGGAGACCAGGCCCAAGACGAGGGTACGGTACAAAATTGTTGGCAATCTGTTTGCAGGCGCTTGTCCTCTTCGGGGCGGTGGGATATTGCTCTTTCGGGAAGGATAGCGACGGGGAGCTGGACGTGGGTCATGTTCCTCTGACCCTCTCGGTGGTTCTGTAGCGACGACAGGGTATTTCTCCGTCTCGGGATTCATAGTCATATCATACTCTCTTCTGGTTCGGTCGTGGTGGCCCTTTGCCGGGCTGCTGGTCCACGATATGTCCACCGTAAAAGTACCGTTGTGATGCCAGGGTCTCCGTAATGCCACCGTAAAGGACGCCCCAGGCCTTGGCCAAGTCTGGGGGGTCCCATATATCCAGTGATATATCAGGTGATGGATGGGCCATGATATTTTCCCCTGGCCTATGTCCCACACGGATAGGGACATCACGTGACGCGGTCGGTGAGGTAGTCGGTGAGTCGTATGTCGATATGCCAAGTGTCATGGTTGAGAAGGCGTCGAGGTGGAGGTGAGGTAAGCATATCGATATATGTTGACCTCACACTTGATACCATTGTCCACACGCCTCTCATGTACCGACCCATGCCACATTGAACATCGATAGTCCGTCGACGTTCAATCAAGCCTTCTGAGCTTGGGTACCCCTCGCCACCCAAGTCCCCTTGGACAGAACCCCAGCCTTCTTCTCGAGCTTCTCCCATGGGTTCTCATTCGACGCGGGGTCGTAGTAGCCCTCCCACCAAGGCTTGCCATCATTCCTCTGTTGCTGCTGGTACCCCCCGCGACCGCCACGCTGGTGCTGGTGCTGGTACTGCTCGGGGCGTTCCCTCGTCGGCATCGTCGTCGGAGCGGTTCCCATTTCCTTACCCCACGACGCGTCGGGCCGCTGGGGTAGGGCCGATGATGTTGGAAGAGAGTAGGTTGTGCTCTGTGCCTGCGGTGCCGAGGCTCCGTCATCTACTGCCGCACCTCGGTTGGCGAGTTCGTCTATCAGACCTTGCGCGTGGGCAAGGGCCGGGGCGACGGTTGGGTCTGAGTAGAGATTGGCGCCGCCTTCCTCTGCGTCCACGTCACCAGCGGCGGCGACAGCAGCGGTTCCATCGTCTTCATCGTCGTCGTCGAGGGCTATCTCATCGGCGTTGGCGGCGGGCGCGGCAGCAATCTCGGTCGTTGTCGTTGACGGAGCGAGGCGTGGAGCGCGAGGGGCGAGTGCGGTCTGGTTCGCGCCGGTCGCGGAGGAGACGGCGTCGGTGCGGTGGTTGTATTTGCGCTTCTTGGCGGCGGGTTGGGTCCCGAAGGAGGCGAAGCCCATGAAGGCTGCCATTTCGGGGTCGATTGCGAGGGAGTCGTCTTCGTCCATTGTGGGCGGTGAGGAAGTTAGTCACACGGGGTCGGTTGGTTGGGGCGTCGTTGCGAAAGGGTGCTCGCTGCGGAAGAAGTATGGGCGATGACGTTGGAAAAGAGATGTTGGTATGGATAAAGTAGGCCAGCTTCCTGCAGGAAAGAAACAGCTCTGGGCGATGTGGGGAGGGAAAAAGGCAGTCAGCCAAAGAGGAACAGAAAAGGAGCTTTGGGCGCGGGAAGAGCCGTGGACTTTTCTCAGAGAAAGGGGAGGGAAGAAAGAGGGAGAAAAAAATGTCGAATCAAGACCCTTGTCCGGCACTGGCCCGCTTAATTACAGCCTCGTGGGACCGGGGCATAAGGTACCTTAGCTAGGTAGGGAAATAACTTGGGGGCTTCCAGATTTCCAGGGTCTTTTGAATGGCATGTCGTCGATGAAAGAATGACGGACGACATGTTCGGGTATTTGCGGCTGTAGATATGGGCGAATGAGAGAGCAATAATTCATTTGCGAATCAAAGTCATTGCGAGAGGAGTGCACAGTTAATACCAATACCTACTCCCTCTCTAAGGCACAGAATTGGAGAGGAAGGGGGGAAATGCTCGAGTCTCCATCGTCGGGCCGCTGAGACGCTGACATCATTTGAAACGCGACGTACTCCGTACCCCTGGCGCGGATCCCGGAGCTTGGGGCCATGGTTTGCGCTTGTCTTTCAACTTCATTCCAATATCTTGACAACGACAACCTCTTCCGTAGAGACACCGAATATAGCGGCACCACTTCGAATCGCAGTCGCGCGTGAATACCCGAGCTCTAAAACGCGACATCTTACGGGGTACCACCTCCTGACAGTGTTGTCAACAGCGACAATCCCACGAAGCTCCACACAAGCTCCGAAGCACAACTTCAACCTCCACGACATCCACCTCAACATCTTTGCAATAGATAGAGAGCATCATGGCGTCCCCACCAACAACAGTCACCCTCCGCTCCCCCTCAAAATACACAACCGGCTCCTCCCCATCACCATCAACCTTCTCAGCCCCGCCCCTCGAATGGCTCCTCCGCACCTGGTCCGTAACCCACTCCACCCTCGCAATGTGGCGCGACGCCCGCAACGTCCGCATCTCCTACGCCTCCATGGCCCCGAAACCAGACGGCACAGCCCGCATAGACGACCTCGTCGAGTACGAGTCCAACAAGACGCCCCACCCCTCCACGGCCGTCAAATCCGTAAAAGGCGTCGATACCGCCTGCGCCGTCGGGGATACTTCCGTCTGGGACTGGAGGGGGAAAGGGTGGTTGTTCTTCGTGGGCAGTCATTGGGAGGTTCTCGGATGGGGGGAGAGGAAGATCGAAGGCAGTGGGGAGGTGGAGAGGTGGGCTGTTACGTGGTTTGCGCCGACGGTGTTTACCAAGGAGGGTGTTGATATCTACTGCGATCGCAAGGAAGGGTTGAGTGCCGCTGGGTATGAGGAGGTTATGGGCGCACTGAAGGGCTTGGAGGCCAAGGAGTTGGTTGGCATGGTGGAGAAGGATATGTTGCCTGTTGAGATTGCGTTGCCCTGGAAGGAGGCTTGAGTGTTGTGTGCTTGGATATTACGTTGCCCGGTTCAGGCGTGTCTTTGATTTGAGTCTGTATAGTAGTGATATAATATCTAGGCTGAGCATCTATTCTTTCATATAGAACCCATCACAATAACAAACAAGTAAGCTCGCAGCTGTATAGTAGTGTACTATAAATTTCTTGGTTCAGACTCTTCAAGCACTTATCAATCTTTGTGTAAATGTCTCAAGAAGTGAGTCTGACAAAGTTCTGATAGGCAATGAAAGCATCCATTCTCTCCCAAAGCCATCGCTCAAAATAGATTGCCACCCCAGCCACCATCAGTGACCAGATGTCAAGACATGTCAACGTAGTTCGACAACTTATTACAACACTATCTAAACAGCCGACGGTATTCTGTTTTGGTTACAGGCCATGATATCATTCTGCCTTATCATGGAGAAACTCTTCAGGCTGTTCCTACTCAAGTTGATTTGTCTCCCAGAATCACTACTTTGGATCATTCAGAATAGGCTGCTTCCTAGACCCCGTTAGTGCTGAAATAAATAAAAAACCCATATGAAAAAATGGCGACGACTTATTCTGAGACTGCTTCAGCGTGCGTCTAGCATCTTGTAGAGGATGCTGCGTGGGGAGGTATAGAGGTACTCTTTGTTGGCGTGATGCGTTCTGCTGTCATTCATAGCAGGCTACTAACCTACCCATATTCGTCCTTCATCTCTCGTCACGCAGCTCCTGGTTCACGTTCGCCCACGAATACCCCGTCAACTCTCAGTTTTCGCCCCATGCACATCACTCACCCCTTCCCATTCTCATTCTCATCCCATCCCACTCTATTCGATCAACGCTCCAACCCATCCTCCTGCCCAGCTCTCCCTACCTCATTCCAAATCACTCCCATTTCCGTCATCGATTAAACCAACTGGCCCAACGACTCGAGATTCGAGGTTCAGCCCCTTTCGTCCACCAAGCCTCCAAAATGCTTTTTCCATGCCACCGCTTCAGCTGATCCCGCCTACACGTTTAAAATCGGCCGTGGTCCGAGAATCAGCCACAGACTGAGGGGTGGTTATTCACCTTTTTCCGCTACTCTCTCTTGATACCGACCTTCCTTGTCAGTAAATAAGTCGACTGACTCTTGGATTCGTTGATGCACATCATTGGCTACGCAACCAGGAGTTGAACGCATTGGTTCTCGCTATATCCTCAAGGCAGCTTCAGACCGTCAATTTCCAGTTTCTTGCGAGCTCAATTCTGTAGATTTGATGGCACATGGCAATATGGACTCATTGAAAATTGCGCTGATTCCAAATGTGCGATATCAAGCTGATCTTACAGAAGTCCGTGCATGCAACAGGATAAACAAAGACACAATTTCGAAATGTGCAGCAAAGTAAATCAAGGTAGAGATTCGTATTCAATTTCAGTACCATTATGATTATGTCCTCCGAGTCAAATTTCAAGCGAATGAAATGGGTATACTGCAAAGCCCGTCCAACGTGATCATGCCGATTTGAGCTATCATCTCCCGGCAGGCCTCTGTCCATCCTTACCCCAAATCTCTCCCGCGCGCTACAAGTACATGTTATTCTGTTTTTTTTTTTTTTTTTTTTTTTTTTTTCTATTTCGTTGTATGGAATTATTCGTCGCAAAGGGGTATTTGAAAAATCAATCGTGTCGGAGTATCGTGAAGCGCAAGGGGTATTGACGTCGCAGCAAGAGAATCAAAGCGTAATTGGTGACAGCCGTAAAGGGGTCGGCTTTAGTGTGACCAAGCTATTCCCCCACACGAGACCTCAAGTCAGCACTCGGTGCGAACTCAAATGTTTTCGATGACACGAGAGTTAATGGCTTGCTGAAAGCCGGAATCCTGACCTCCAAAGTCGTTGAAGTCGCCAGTGCCGTGGTTGGCACCGCTCGACTCGCCCGCTTGGTTGTTGCCGCTGAGCGACTGCTGAATGTTGGGCATGGTCTGGCCAGGACCAGGCAGGAAGATGACCTTGCTGTTGGAAGACTTGGCCATCGCCTGCATGGCTTCGAGGTAGCGGATCTGCATGGCAGGGGCAGACGACAGAATGTCGGCAGCCTGGCGCATGAGCTTGGCAGATTCGACCTAGATCGTGTTAGTGATGAAATGTAATCATGTGAGATTTAGGATGCGTACCTCAGCCTTGGCTGCGATGATCTTGCTCTCACCAATACGCTTGCTCTGGGCGGCCATGGACAGCGACTCCTGCAACTCCTGGCTGAAGATGATGTCCTTGATGAGCATGCTCTCGACCTGAACACCCCATCCGGCAGCGACATCCTCGATGATCTCGCCAATGGACTGGGCAATCTCCTCACGACGCTCAATAACATCCTGGAGAATGCGGGCACCAACGACGTGGCGGAGAGTGGTCTGGGTTCGCTCCATCAGAGCCTGGCGCACGTTGGAGATACCGAAGGCGGCTCTGTGAGGTGCGACAATGTGGTAGTAGATGACAGAGGTGAGGTGCAGGGTGACGTTGTCCTTGGTCATGCAAGTCTGCTGGGGAACCTCTGCCATTTGAATCTTGACGTCGACCTGAATGAGCTTCTCGCTGAGAGGGTTGACCTTGACAAGACCAGGGTCGACGGCCTTGTAAAATTTGCCAAACTTGGTGACGAGACCGACATTACCCTGGTTCACGTTCTTGTAAGGGTTCGGGCAGACGATGCAGCAGGGGATGGCACCAAGAGTACCAATGCAGGCACCGAAGGTGTTGACTGGTGGTGATGTTGTGTCAGTGGTTTGCGATAGGCTTGGAGGAGAGGCGGATGCAAGGATCAGACTTACTCATGGTTCCGTACCAACCCTTGGGGTTGGCATCTTCGGCGACAACTCTGGCGTAGCTGCGCTGGAGATCCTCCTTGGTGGGAGGCTGGACCGTCATCTCATTGTGAGGCTTGAAGCCGCCCTGTCCAAGACCGAGGCCGCCACCGTTGGCCGTGGTTTCGCTGCGCTCCTCATAATCGGGTGCGCGGGCCTTGCCCGTGGAAGTGCTCTCGTGTTGCGGGGCGCTCATCGTGGGCGAATGCGATCGAGACGAGTTGGCTTGGAGAAGGTGTCGTGCAGATGTGTTGGAAGAAGAAGCTTGTCGAGTGCGGGTATCTAGATGATCAGAAGCTTCGGAGGTAGATTCTGAGTGATGAACCATGTGTGCTAGCCAAGGTACGATTTGTGATGGTTGGGGTAACGAGGTTCTTAAGTAGACGACGTCTGGGGTAGGTAGGTACAAAATGGAGATGTGTCGAGGGGAGAATGAAGACCGGGGACTGCACTAGGTAAGAGTTCTAAGACCAAGGGATCATAGACACCCGACGGGTCTAAGAGCAAGGGTCGAATCATTCCGTGGGACATGGAGGACACAGGGTGGGCTGTGTTTGTGCCCAGGAGCTCTTTCCTTGGGGTCATCTTCTTGGGGCCTTCTTTCTGAGGTGGTGGTGGCACTGAGCTATCGGCAAGCGCGATGATAGGCGGGAGAGGAGAGGAGAGGAGGCAGTCGCAAACCGCGAAAAGGAAGCTACAGGAGCCGAATGGTGGAGCAGGGGTCTCGCAGCACCTCCCTCAAGACTCACTAAGGTGACAATGATATTGCAAAGTGCAAGTACGAAGCTGGAGGTACCTGCCCCATGTTCGAGTTGGTTGCCCCGTCTGCGTCCGTGGGCTGTTGAACGGGGCAGGGATGTGAGCACCAGGGAAGGAACGCTGGAGCCATGCGGGGCAAACGTGCCCGATGGTGGAGAGCACCTGCACTGCCCGCGAAACTCCAACATGCGGTGGCCCATGCTTAATTTGAGCTTCCTTCCCTTCACGGTCACGACGTTCTTTCTGCCTACACCAAGGTAATCATCTTGCTGACTGTTTCTTCTCGGCACACGTTCCGTATCATCACTTGTCTACTTTACCTACCTAGGTACCTACACCAGGACAGCCAATATGTTGAAAAGATCTCGTGGTCATGGACGGCCTCAAAAAAAAAGCCGCAATGCTAGCAGAATCGACACCGTTGCGACGGCTTGACTTTCCATATCGCGCCCAATCGCGAAGCTGCCGGTCTGCCGTCTTCCCTTCAAGGTCCCTACAACCCAACCAGAGTGACATGGTTGTTTCTTCTCTTTTGCCCGGATAGACAGCGCGACTTTCACCTCAACTGCGCGCATCGACCAAGTGTGATCGCCCGACTGCTTCCAAACTTTACCACGAGGGCAATGTCGCTGCTCCGCCCTCTCCATTCTTCGCCGCCTAGGCAACAAAAAAAAAACCTCACGATCCGATCCCAACGGTCCGTCCTTGGTGGCAGAGCGGTGGCGGACCCAATCCGTCCTTCAATCAGCCTTGGCTACAGCCAAGACACGCCGCGCACGGGGTTGATTGCTGACTGCTCAGGGCGGGCGGGCAGTTGTGTTTTGGCACCTTTGCACTTCTCCAACCTCTCCGAGAAAAAGTGCACACCATCCCATCCAAACACGCCGTCTGATCTCGACAAGCTCCAGGCGGCTGTCTGTCTGCCAGGGGCAATTGAATCACTGAGCCTGCAACTATCGACCAAAATGTCACACGCCAACGGAGAACGTTTCACACATCATTCATCTCTGTGTCATGATATTCGGGGCCCTGTCACCCCAACATGCACAACAGCCAATCAACGTCCTCTCGCGTGCCGACTTCCGCCTAGGGAGGAGGGCATGGCAGAGTGGCATGATGTCATGGAGCCCCGGCGCCGAGATTTGGAGAATCCTACACTACGAATACTATACCCTCAAGTCAGACATTGTGATTGTTCGCCGACTGCATTCGGTCAATACTTGCATGGCATAGCGAGTGGCTTACTTTACCTACCTAAGGCAAGGTATTTATTTATCCGTTACCTGACGGCTCCTGCGGCCGGTAATCACCCACCAACGGATCCTTCATCGCAGAGCCTCTCTCAAAGTCCGAGGAATTTGGAGACCAGGGAATGACTTCATCGACTCCGCTCTTGAGAATGCGCCTCCAACCGCTCGTGCATATTCTTACATTGTCCTCCGTAAGGTAAAGTGGTGTCGTCTCCACTCAATCTACCGTCGCCGCCCAGCTTCTGGGCAGAACGCCATTCACAAGTCTCAGCCTCCGGATCGGCCAATCCACGCCGGCCGCATGTCTCCACCCTTTCCGAAAGTGGCCCTAGCGTCTCTCCGGCACGCGTGACCCGGCACTGCCCCGCCAATATTTGTCGCCCGGCGAACTTGGAGCAAGAGCTTTCAATTTCTGCCTTTCCGCGCATCAATATCTCTTGGGTATTTGAGAAACTTGACATCATACTCCGGATTGGCCAGAATGTCGGCCGATCCTCCGCCTTCATCCCGACAAACCAACACCAATTTCCGGTGGCGACCCGCTGGCGGCTGCAATCTTTGGCCGACTCTCACCGAATCCAGCACCCGGCGAGAACCGTCTCCACGTTGAACCCATAACCTTCGTCACATGCTTCCGCAGGGCGAACGCAGACTCCACAAGGCTTAAATGGTCGACTGGTTTCGTTCTGCATCATCCTTGTCGTCTTACTGCGTGGTCTTGTTTGCTGTGTAAATGTGGGAATAGCTGAGCTTTTTTGAATATTCCCTGATAAGCTCAGCCACCAACGAATGCCCCGCCATCGAATCCTTCCAGAAGCCTTCCTTTTCCGCCACCCCTGCGCCGCCGTGCATCCCTCGTCCACGATCTTGCAATGCCATCGTCTTTCCCATCTTGTACGAGGTTGACTACCTAGTACATAGGAACTAAGCTGCGAATACGCGGTGCCTAATCATCCGCGCCACTATGGTTTTGTAGATCACTGCCACGGTCCAGTATAAGTCAATGTGGCAATGGCTGTGTTGGGGTCATGATACCTACCCCAGATGTGGAGGAGCCGCATTCTCTAGACAAGGTAAAAAAACCCGTATGAAATAAGCTATCGAATTCTTCTAGAAGAGCCAGCATGTGGGGTATCCATCACGGGATGATGACGGTCTGGTTCCTGGTTCCCTTTTGAGCCACCCTAATCCCATGCCTACCGCAACGCCTTACAAGACACATCCAAATAAGCAAAAAGGAAACAGCCATTTTACTGACAGCTATTGCCATTCCAATAAGGCAAACTCATCCATCACTGCCCTCTAGTCCCCTTCATCCCCTCAAAATCCTCCACAATGGCAGCATGATCCATCTTCCACCCAGGGCTCATGGACACCATCCAATCTCCCTCCAACAACTTCTCATCCTCAATACTCCTCCTCGTATCCGCATACGACGCAGCCCAGATGCTCCTATAAATCCCCTGCGCCGGGTAACTAACCAACCCAAACGTCGCAGCAGTACTCTTCGTTACAAGACTAGCCACCCCCTTCCCAAGCCCCTTGGCCGCCCCCAGCGCGCCCTGCTCCTTTTTGCCCGTGTACGTGTGCACAAAGATGTCTGTCAGCCCGCCCTTCATGTCCTGGCAGAACGTCTTGCCCGCCACCGAGACGCCGCTGCGGAAACCCTCGACGGCGTCGTGCCTGCGGACGGGCTCGCCGTACAGGTTCGGCACCGCGCGGAGACCCTCCGTCACGGCGAGGGGTATGTCGACGAGCAGACCTTTCGTCGCGTTGCTCGCGAGTTTGCCTACGCCGTTGGCTGCTGCGGCTGCCATGGCGCCTGGTCTTGCGCCGTTGGAGGATGATTCCTGGCTACCCCTGGATGGCGGCGCCCGGGCCGAGGAAGTTTTCTCTCCGGTTGCCGCCGCCCCGTCTGGGACGCCGACGCCGGGGAGGGGCAACATGGCGAACGCGGGCGCTTGGCTGTGTCTTTGCGTGTTCTCGACTTGCTGCTGCTCTTCGAGGTTCTCGCCAGACTCGCTGGTGCGTTTGTATTGTTCAAAGGGCTTGACAATAATGTCGGCTGTGGCGCCTGCCATTTTGACGATTGTCGAGATGGAGGCTGCTGATACTGCCGTCAGGGGGTCCCATCTCTGGTTCTCAATGTTTGTCGGTTTCGATCGGTATCTGCAAAAGAACAGTTTCAGTAACAAGCGTCATGGAGAGGGTCCTTGAATCGAGTGTATGAGTTAACCACGTACGACTTGAGCTGCTTCCGCTGCAATTTTCCATTCTTGACCAAGATGGACGCGACGGGTCTACACATCTTGACCTGTTTCTTACCCCTCCCGTGGACAAGCGCCGCGGGCTGGTCGGAGAAGAAGTCGCAGCCCATTTTCGACTGTGGCAAGTTGGCATGGAAGGCGTCGACGGCGGCCTGGACGCCGTCCTCCCTCTGCATTGCGTCGGCGAGCTTTCTGGCCGAGCGGATGGCGTCCAGGGAGAGGCAGAGCTGGATGGCCTGGATTAACTTTTGCGATGTGAGGGAGCGGTAGGGGATGGGGTCTGGTCCTGCGCCAGCTTCTGCCACGACGGCGCCCCAGAAGGGTTGGCTATGGGGGAAGTGTCAGTGAAATTGTGGCCCATGTGATCCTATTTTTTCTACTCACTCTCCGAAGAAGGGAACAATGGTTGTAGGCTTTCCATATCTCAATCCGCAGGCTGTAGTACCGGCGCCGCCGTGGTGGATGACAGCGGCGACTTGCTGGAATAGCCACTCGTGCGGGCAATCGCCCACGTAAAATACGTTGTCCGACTCCTCGCCGTTCAAGTTGCTCCAGCCTCTCGAGATAATGGCTCTGACTCCTGTCGCCTTGATTGCGCTGAGGACCATGGTCATGAGGCCCTCGATTCCACCAACCACGATACTTCCGAATCCGACGTATATGGGTGGTGGGCCGGCCTTGAGAAAGGCTTCGAGGTCGGGAGGTGGTGTATACGGCGCAGGGTCGCGGAAGAAGAAGCCACTAATGTCTTGTTGCTGATCGTTAGCTTGACTCTTCATGGTAGAGTTCTCGATGGGAAACATACCAATGTGCGGACCCCAATCACCGGGCTTGGGCACGAGAGACGGCGACCAACAATATGTGAATGGGACTTGCAGACTTTCCAGTATACGATGTCCCTCGGTCGACGGAACAGGTTCCAAGCCAAGTGACTGGACTCTCCACGCGTTGACAAGATCTCCCAAGCTGTTTTGCCGTTAGCAACATAGCCACTCGCCTGTGAAGAGATACAATCTCACCCCTGCCATGTCAAAAACTCAACAGCAGAATACGAAGCATGATTCGTACTCTTCTTATCCGCCCTTGAAAACCCAGTATTCGCCAACGGATGCGGAAACGCCTTGGTACTGCTCCACGGCATCGTAAACATCAAATGCACCGGGATTCCCAGCGCCTGGGCGCAGTGCACGTGGGCAAAGCTCGGCGGGTTGGCAATAATGGCATCAGCAACAAATGGCACGTTGGAAAGGGGGTCAGGGTGGACGCAGGACCGCCAAAAGCCGTCGAGCATCTCGACGTACATGTCGCGCTTCCGCTGGATGATGCCCGCACGGATCTGCGACATTTTGGGGATCAGGGAGGGTGACTCGACCATGTAGGCCATGAGATCGGCCGGGTCGCCGCCGACGGGGAAGAACTCGATCCTGTTTGGTGAGGCGGAGTCTGGGACGGAGTTGTTGGATTCGAGGACAAAGGAGGAGAACTGCGGGTGCGTTGCGATGCGGACGCGGTGGCCTGCTTTCTGGAGGGCGGAGGCGAGGGCGAGGAAGGGCTGCACGTCGCCTCTGGAGCCGACGACTTGGACCACGATATTGAGTGGTATTGGCCATTGGCGTTGAGGTGTGTACTGGGGTGTATACTCAGGTGGTGTCTGGTCTTCGGCTTGCGTTGAGCCGGATGGTTCGCCTTCTATTCACTGCGTTGAGCGTTTGTTTTAGGGTTATTGCAGGGTCTTGGGGCTGCTTTACCTTCGAGGTAGAGGTCCTCGAGCCCCAAGGCCGAAGCTTTAGACTCTCTAGAGGATCCAAATGTCTCTCTCTTTTCGCCTTCCATGTTTGCGTACTTCACGTGCTGAATAGCTGTGTGGTGTTGAAGGTGGATAGTAAAAGAGGACGTGGGGAATAACGTAGGAGACAGGGAGGGGCAGGATCAAGTACATATAAAGAGACTTAAGCATACGTTAATCTACCTAGTACCTTGCCGCATAGCCTCCTGGGTAGTGCCGCGTCAGGAAGTCGGCTACTCTCAGGTTAGCCAGTGGATCTACTTTTTACCGTCAGCTACTAGCTAGGCATCTAATGTCGTGGATACGAAATGAGCGGCCCGAAACTCAACTGGTCTCGCTGCTTCGGGGTGACCGTAGAGCGAAGGGAGGTATTCCCTGCTGCTTGGAAAAGTCTGATGGTAATCTCTGTCAATTGTCTTGTAGTCGCTCAAGCGATCTTGTTCTTATTCCACGAGACTTTTTCTCGAGAGAGGCCGGATATTGCCAGAATCAAGATTATGTGCTCAGTCTCACGAGCACTCTTGTTTTCAAACTCGATAAATCTATGTATGTCTTTCAATAAAAACCCATTATCCTCTCATTAACCCCAACGCCATACGAATGTGCGAAGTAGATGAGTCTATTACCCGCGGTCCATCTAGACATTCTCTTCTCGACTATTTGGAAGACGATCCAATTCAAGCTTATCCTCTTCCGATTCCTGCTTCTTCACCGTCCTCTTCATCTTCCTCGACGCGCAACAAAAAGCGCACCCGTGAACAGAGCTCAGAAGCCACAGCAGCATGTTAATCCCCGCAATCCAAGCACCCGCAGCAAGTCTGGACTTGACATCGCCCGTAACGTTGATACTCTTCTCGCCGCCCACGACCATGGAAGAAGACAGACCGCACAGCGCGGCCCAGAGGACGGCCAGCCCGAAGTCCCATACAGACCAGGCGGCGTGTGTAACTGTCGCGAAGACGTGGTAGGCGCACGTCAGCGCTGAGAGGACGGCCGGGACGAGGGCGTAGATCCAGGGCGTTCTCTCGAGGTTTTCTCTCGGTAGGGTGCTCCAGGAGCCGAGCGTGGCGGCATAGAGGCCAATCGTGACGATGGCGAAGACGAATTGGAGGATTCGGATGCAGGCGCGGACCCAGAGGCCGAAGGCGCCTGAGAGCTGCCAGTAGTCTGTGTTCATGGCTCCGCTTGTGGTATGGGGTTTGTGTTTACAAGCTGTAAGGCACTTGTAGAGGAGAGAAAGTCTTAGGACGTTGATGTGTTGGTAGGAGGCGAGATAGGAAGATGTCTGAACTCAGAGGAGAAAAGAATTGGAGATTGATGGATTGTAGGGATTTGAGAATGGAGGGCGAGGAAGAGGAAGAGGGTTGAATTTCGGTACTCCTTTCCGGGCAACGAAAAGTCAATGGATCTTTATCCTGGCCACCACTGGTTGAGACGTCTGGAAAAAGAAGAGACGCAAATTTTCTTGACGCCGCCGCTCAAAGTCATCTGGTCACAGAATCACTCCTTACTGTATGCTTTGGGGCGTGTAAGTCGTCAGCGGGGTCTCCCTCGTCCCTGAATCATGGCGATGAGCCAATCAAAACATTTCCGCATTCTGTACGAAAATTCGCTCGTTTTCGATACGATTACTGTGTATTCTACAAGCCATGAAGTCCGGCCCCTGTTTTAGTCTCCAGCCTTAAACCCTAGTTTTACCCAATCCCCCCCCCCTTATCCTAGAATAATTATCCAGTAACGAGTCGCAGTACACTTGATGACTGGGATTCAGATTCTGTTTCTGTACAAGGTCAGCGGCAAATGGCAGAACACATGGAGCTATTCGGACTTGGCGCGGCGTACGGCGATCCTCACTTTCTGGGAGGTGGCTTCGGAGGCATATCGTCATCACAAATACCGGCTTGTGAGTGGGCTTTTTCTTGATACCCTGTTTTCTCATGCCTTATTACACTAGCCACAGCACATTGTACGCGTCCCGGAGGCTCGGCAATCAGGGGAGATACCCTCGTGTCCTCCGCGCCGTCGACATAGCCCTGTGGAAACTTTCCGTCTGATGTGACTTGGACCGGGACAACTAGTATCGTGACGAAATTGGTACTGAACATCTGTAGCGATGGCAAATGTGACGAAAGTGGAATGTCGTTCAACGATACGAAAATGAGAAGATGGCGGAGTCCACCGTTCTGATATAAAAATGCCCATCGAGACCGCATCATGGCCTTTATCATTGGTAGTATCTCACAGGCACGCACACAAGCCCGTCACCTTCTCTCGTTACCACAATGGCTGCCAAAACCGTCATCTCGTTCCTGGTAACCGTCTGCGCTCTAGGCGTCTCCGCGCAGCAGACATGCAAAGTCACCCCCGACGATGCTGCATGGCCGTCCGACGAGGATTGGTCGAAGCTGAACGCAACAATCGACGGTGTTCTCATCAAGACTCGACCCGCCGCATCCTCCTGCTACGCCGGAAACCCGTTCGGCTCCTTGCAGTCGTGCGAAGACGTCGAGAAGGGATGGGGATACTCCGCCTACCACGCATCCCTTCCTGAGTCCATCGACTCCTCCATCTACGCCAACAACTCGTGTCTCCCTCCGAGTGAGTCCGCGGCCAAGGGTTGCGAGATTGGCGGCTCGCCGCAGTACGTTGTGAACGCCACGACGGAAGAGCAGATTGCCACTGCCATGGGCTGGGCCAGCTCGCGGAACATTCGCATCGTCATCAAGGGAACTGGGCACGATCTCAACGGCCGGTAAGATGTCTTCAATCTCATCCCCAGAGCTTTCAGTGCACTAACCTGACTCTAGCTCTTCCGGCGCCTACTCGCTGTCCATCTGGACTCACAACTTCAAACAACTCGAATACCACCCCGAGTGGAGATCCCCCAGCGATAATAGAACCGAGGCGGCACTCACCATGGGAAGCGGCCACAACTGGGGCTCCGCCTCTCGAGGAGCAGCCAAGTTCAACAAAGTTGTTGTCGGAGGCGTTGATGAGACAGTCGGAGTCGGCGGACACATGCAGGGAGGCGGTCACGGTCCCCTCTCGAGCACGTACGGCCTCGCGGCAGACCAGATCCTGCAAGTGCGCGTCGTGACGACCGACGGCCAGATCCTTGTCGCCAACGAGGCGCAAAACCAGGATCTTCTATGGGCCGTCCGCGGCGGAGGCGCCGGCCAGTACGGCCTCGTCTCCGAGTACGTCATCAAGGCGAACCCCCCGCCGGGCAATGTTGTCTCCAGCGGCATCCAAGTGTCGGCCGTCGGCAACGACACTGCCTCCAGAGAGGCGGCCTGGAGAGGTGCCGCAGCCCTGCTCGCCAGTGTGCCTGACTTGATGGACGCGACTCTCACCGGGACCGGCATGTTCAGCGCCGAAGCTCTACCTGCCAACTCGTCCGAGACTGTCCGCAAGGTCACCGCCTTCATTGGCTTCTTCGCGTACACCACGACAGCAGAGAAGATAACCTCGCTTCTCGAGCCCGTTAGAGCTCGCATCCTCGCAGAGGTGGGCAACAAATCTGTCACAGTCACCCTGAGCGAGCCGTCATCGCAGCCTGACTTTATGAGCTTCTTCGAGAGCCTGAACACTTCGCCCAGCGCAGCCGGGGCTGGGATGATGACGAGTCGCCTCCTCGGACGCAAGGAACTCGCGGAGACTCCGGTGTCGGCCGTCTCTGGGTACCTCCAGCGTCTCAGCGTGCCGCAGAACCCCACGGGTAGCTCCCTCATGGTCATCGGTCTGCAAGGCGGGCTGGGGCCTCGCAACGTCCCCGAGGTGATGCGAGGTGCCCTCAACCCGATGTGGCGCTCTACGTACATCCACCTGATGAGCTACGGCGCATCGGCGGATCCTAACGCGGCGCCCCAGGAGGCTCTCGACGGTGTCGCGCAGTGGCTGGAAGAGACCAAGGAGCCCGTCTGGCGCGAGTGGGCAAACGAGGGCAATGCTTTTGACTCCATGTTCAAGGAGGACTTTTACGGTACTTCCTACGACCGTCTGATTGAGATCAAGAGCAAATATGACCCTACCGAGAGTCTGTTCGTCTTGTCGGGCGTCGGAAGCGATGCTTGGAATTACAACCTCAACAGTGGCAAGTTGTGCAAATCGGCCTGATTTGCTCGGTCTAGTGATGGTAATTCGATGACCGCTCGTGACTGTGACTGGCTTGGCTTCGATATCACAACTAGCTGTTTCTGCCCTTCTCTCGTAGATAGAAATATCATTTTTACTGCCATAATTGAAACTTGCTTGGTTCTTAAGGTTCTCCCGACCGTCGGTGGTCATCTCGGTGTCGTGAGTCAGAGTCTCGTTTGCCTCGTTCGTGCTTCTTCTCATCTCTTCCTTCATGGCGGCTCCTTTCATCTCTTCTAGATCGCCTATCGCTTTCGTCCCTTCTTTCGTGTCGGTGATTTCTCTCTTCTTGATGACGGTCCCTGCTCCGACGGCGCTCATCTTCTCGACTGGACCGAGGATGGCGTTCGCTCTCCCTCCTCGAAAGGGATCTGGCTTCACCATCATCCTTTTCACGAGACCTCTCTCGAGGGTGGCGTTCTTCATTCCTCCGATGCTCTCGTTTTCGCCGCTCATGTTTCTCCTTTCGCTTCTCCTCCTTGCGCAGCTGCTCGAGCTCTCTCTGTCGCTCGGCTTCAAATCTTTGGCGCTCCTTCTTCACCTCTCTTACTCTGGATGCTCCCATCTTCATCATGGCAAGAGGATCATTCGCTACTATCCTCTGTTCGTCTCTCTTCTTCCTCTCTGGGTCTTCGTTGCCAAATGCGTCCTTGCCGGCGGGCTCGAGCTCTGCGAGTTCAGCTCTTGACCCAGATGCTGCGTACCAAGGGCCGACCATACCGTCCTTGCCGGCCGCATTTGATAATCGCATTGTGTACTGGTCCTCCATTTCCTTCTTCCTTTTTGCCGCTTCCTTCTCCGCTTCTTCATTCTTTAGATGACGACCCTGTTTTCGTTCTTCGCCAAAAAGATCAATGTGCCCAGCTGCATCTACGATCGGCGCAGAGCTGGTTGACTTGCGCAAGGTCTCGTTGGCTGTTTGCAAGACGCCTGAACGCTCTCTTGCAACACGTAACTCAAAGTCAGTGTCGTCCTCGCCAGCGCGCTTGCGCTTCTTTCTCTCCCTGCCGAACGAACCGGCATCACGGTCCCGATGTCTTGGCTCATCGTCAGGGGTTTCTTCTGTTGGAGGCAGTGGCGGTGGCTCCTCGCCCCGTAAGATAGCTAGTCGGCGCTCGGCATCGACTTCTTGCATGCGCTGCTCCTCGGCCTCCTCCTTGGCCTTTGCGGCAGCCTCATCGCGACGGACACGGGCGATGTTGTCCGCATTGTAGACGTTCCAAGACTTTTTGCCCAGTAGGTGTCTGTTTATCAGTTAGATTTTGGCTGATCATACTGGTCGACAGATGTGACTTACAGCGGCATGATTTACTTGGGCCCCTGGAAAGCTTACATTACCAAGAGGAAGCTATGAAAGAGTTTATGTAATGAGGATGATGGCTCGCAACCTATGAGTCCGAAATGCGAGCAGCTTCAGTGAGTCCTAAAAGGGACTAGACTGCATCTCGAGCCAATCGACGTCATTAATTAGGCGGCAGCTGGAGACCTGAAGTGGGTCATGCCTGGCGACGGCAGCTGCGTGCCCCACTTCACTTTGACTTGCACCTTCCCGCCGTCAGTCAATGGAACTGCTGCACATGTCACAATGGAATTTGCTGAACAACTTCCTTGTCAAACTTAGTTACCTTACAACAAGACTCGTCCCGTAGATACTAGGTAATGACACAAGGTCAACGCTTGAAAATGATTGGACACACTCTTATACTCAAGTTGCGCAGGCAGCAACGCTTCTGCAAAGAAGACATCTGGATCCTCAAACTGGCCAGAGTTGAAACAGACTGAACACGGTTACAAACCACGGGTGAGATCCACATAAGCATCAGCGCATCTTTCATGCCATTCGCTGCAGCAAGGGTAAGGTAAGGGTCCCCTCGATACGTACCTGCTTCGCCTTGTGTCCATTTGGCCCAAACAAGGTTTAGCGCTCCCCGGGCCCAGGGGACTTGAAGCGAAGACGAAGCCGCGCAGCCCCTCCAACATGCACCATTCCACCTACCATTAGTGTACATAACCTCCCCTCCGTCATCCCCACCGTCTTCTTCAACACATCTCAAGAACAAGAAACCAGAACAACTCGGCCGTACGAAATCGTAACCAACCTCACAACCAAGCGATCCCATCTTTTCTGCCACGCCGACCGAGCGCCTCAGACATGAGCTTCCCCGAGAAGCCGCTCCCCCGCGGCCAGCCGCAGTCGCCGAGACAGCCCGGTGTGCGGCTGAGGATCGAGAAAGTCAGGGACAAGGCCCTGCAGACCCAGCTTATTTATGCCAACGTGTAAGCATCTTTCGAACACGCAGTCCCTCTTCTCTTCCGCTGCTAACCCTTCCCCTCCCAGCGCAGGTGTCAGCTACCGAGACTTCGCCCCGAGCCGCGACGGCCAGGACATCAACATCCTGATTCGAGCCAGAGACCCTGTCCGAGGAACAGTACGAGAGAACGTTGTCAGAGCGCGACCAACACCCGAACTCCCCGAGGGCACCATCAGTCTGTCCGACCCGCAACGATCATGGCTGAAGATCGGAATGACCGACACCTTCGAGGGTGAGGTGTACGATGCGAACAGACAAGGCGCAACTCACCTCGAGGCGATGGACCTCGAGCTGTCCTGGGCCTCGATGAAGAGAGACCCCAACTACGAGTTCAAGCACGAATACTTGGCCGAGGTCTTTGAGCGTTTCTTCCAGATGCACTTCTTCGCTCCCGGTCAGCGCACTCTGCTGGACATTGAAGGTCTCAAGATCTTTGCTACCGTCAAGACCATCACTTTTGCTGGAGGCAAAGGTCCCGACGCCGTCGTCACATCATCAGACCCTTCTGCCCGCGGATTCTTCAGCACGAACACGCTATTGTCCTTCTTCAAGGGCGCCGAGTCGGATATGAAGCTTCAGGTCGGTGAGCACCAGGGTAACGCCAACCCCATTATCTCCCCAGACTTCAAGTTTGAGGATATGGGTATTGGTGGTCTCCAGGACGAATTCGCCACCATTTTCCGCAGAGCTTTTGCCTCTCGCGTCTTCCCTCCCCAGCTGGTAGCGAAGCTGGGTATTCAGCACGTCAAGGGTATCCTGCTTTTCGGCCCCCCTGGAACCGGAAAGACGCTTATCGCTAGACAAATCGGAAAGATGCTCAACGCTCGTGAGCCCAAGATTATCAACGGTCCTGAGGTTCTCAACAAGTTTGTCGGTCAATCTGAAGAGAACATTCGAAAGATGTTTGCGGATGCTGAGAAGGAGTATAAGGAGAAGGGCGACCAGAGTGGTCTTCATATTATCATTTTCGATGAGTTGGATGCCGTCTGCAAGCAAAGAGGCTCCGGTGCCGGTGGCGGCACTGGTGTTGGTGACAGTGTTGTTAACCAGCTTCTCACCAAGCTCGACGGTGTTGACCAGCTTAACAACATCCTGCTCATCGGTATGACCAACCGTAAAGACATGATCGATGAGGCGCTTCTGCGTCCCGGTCGTTTGGAGGTTCAGTTGGAGATCAGCTTGCCCAACGAAGAGGGACGCAAGGAAATCTTCATGATTCACACTGCCAAGATGCGAGACAACAACATTATGGATTCCAAGGTTGACCTGGCCTCACTGGCAGCTCGCACCAAGAACTACTCTGGTGCCGAGATCTCTGGTGTCGTCAAGGCTGCAACTTCATTCGCCTTCAACCGTCACACCGAGGTCGGCAACAGCGCCAAGATGAAGAATGATGTATCCGCGATGAAGATCACCATGGACGATTTCGACAACGCACTGACCGAGGTCAAGCCGGCTTATGGTGTTTCTGAAGACGAGCTGGCGTTTGCCCTTGGCATGGGAATCCTTCAGTTCAACAACAACATCCCGGCCATTATCCGCACGATGCAGGGCTACATCGACACAGTCAAGGAGTCAGATGTTCTCAACAGGATACCAGTCCTTCTTCACGGGCCCCCGGAGTCAGGCAAGACGGCTTTGGCCGCCCACACCGCCTCCCTTTCAGACTTCCCCTTTGTTAAGCTCATTTCGCCTCAGCACTTGACTGCTTTCCGAGACGAGTTTGGAAAGAAGGACTACCTCACCAAGGTTTTCACCGACGCTTACAAGTCTGAGCGTAGCATCGTAATTTTGGATAACTTTGAGCAACTCATTGAGTGGAACCCAATTGGGCCACGCTTCTCCAACACGGTGCTCGACAGACTCATTTCCCTCATCCAAACCCAGCCACCAAAGGTCAGTTTCAGTTCTTCTTGCTCATCTACTTTTAGATGGATCAATCGTTACTAACTCAATGTAGGGCCGTCGTATCCTCATCATGGTCACCACCTCAGAACGCTTCGTACTCAGCAACTTGGGTGTTCTTAAGCACTTCCGCAGACAGATTCCGGTACCCGCCATCTCTGATGTACGCGAACTTGCCCAAGTCCTGGACCAGTCAGGAATGTTTGGTGGCAACGACATTCAGACCGTCATCCAGTCCATACGCAATGACACTCGGTCGGACAAGATCGGTCTTGGCATCAAGACGATTCTTGAGTCAATCGAGGAATCAAAGATTGAGGCATCCTCACAAGGCACCGATATGCTGGAGAGTCTGTCAAACAGGCTTGTGACGGCTATTTCCTCCAATGCCCTAGACGAGTAAAGGGACTAGGTGGTTGCATTACAAACTATAGAATAGACTCTGAATACAAGAAGTCGAAGTTCCCCAGGCATAAGAAACTCCACAATAATCATACATACAAAGCAGAGTATTTTAAGTGCCTTGATTTCCTCGATGATGATGAAAAGACACCCATGAAGCTTCGAGGAAGGAGGCCTTCCGGCTTATGTAATCCAATCATTTCTGCGGGGCGGCCATTCTGACCCGCCGCACCTGGTGGGGCCAGCGGCGAGGTCACAGTTCACGGCACCAAGCTGAGCTCCCGCTGCGGTTTCGCAGTTTCAACCTTCCACCATCAACCATCCACCAACCCACTCGAGATGGCCGACAGAGCACGATCAAGATCGCGCTCGCCTCGGCGCGATCGAGACAGAGACAGAGATAGACCACGGAAACAAGGCGGTTTCAGATGGAAAGACAAGAGCCGCAGAGACGACCGCGACGACGGTAACGAACGAAGAGGCCTGGAACGAGGCTACCGCAACCGTTCCCGCTCCCCCCGTCGCGACCGCGATCGCGACTCGGACAGAGATCGCCGCAACGACCGCCGCGGCGGCGGAGACGACAACTACAGACCCCGCGACTCAAACAGAGATAGAGATAGAGACAGAGACAGAGACAACAAACCCACCGCCAGCGCCTCAAGCTCGAAGGATGCGCCGACGAAGCCCAAGAAGGAAAAGTCTGCACCCGCGCCGGCTGCGGGCGGTGGCGAGGAGATGATCATCGTGCACGTCAACGACCGCCTCGGTACCAAGGCCGCGATCCCCTGTCTGGCCTCGGACCCGGTCAAGATGTTCAAGATTATGGTGGCGCAACGGGTCGGACGGGAGCCGCACGAGATCTTGCTGAAGCGTCAGGGCGAGCGGCCGTTCAAGGACAATCTTACGCTGGAGGATTATGGTGTCAGCAACGGTGTGCAGCTGGATCTTGAGGTTGATACTGGTGATTAAGAGACTCGGGTTATGGATCAAGGGGGGGGGGGGGGGGGCTGTTGAATGGTCTCTTGCTGGGGGGGACTCGTTGAAGCGTGCGATGGTATGGTTACAATCGCAGATTTATCACGACTGGGTTACCTTATTCTGGCGTTTTGGGGGAAAAGAGTACACTATGGAATCAGGTCTGGAAAGTCTAGATGTCACCGATACCCGTACAAATACTATGGTATGCAAAATCCACATAAGATCATTGCTCGAGAGCTCAATGTATCATCCCTCAAGGTCCACGAATACGCACCCAAAATTTCATCTGATCGGCAGTAGAGCCTTTATATACCCCTCCAAGTCCATTCCTGTCACCAGCCAGGAGGCGCCCGTCTAGGTCGATGGGTCAGGTCAAACTGGCCGGGTGGTGGAATGGTTTATGGTGAATCGACAATTAAATTCTACACCAACCAGCCTACTCGACGACAGGCTAAGCGCATACGATTACACGAGTTCGAATCCCAGCATGAGCACCAAGAGATGTAGCCCCCGTATCAGGACCGGGGGGGGTGAACTCTTTTTTGCCGTCACCTGTACTTTGGTCTTTGCCCACTGCCTCAAAGCAAGTCAATTGGATTTTGATGTTTTTGTCCTTTAAAGCGTCAAGTAAAGACCGCTACGGACGTATGTTGTGTCACCTTTGCTTGGTTGTCTGACGTCCAATGTTGAATGAAGTTGTGCTTCACCCATGGTTGAGTATCAGGTCACATGACCCCGCGAGTTCGCGTCAAATGTCCCCGCTTGGACCGTCGCGCTTGTGACGCGCCCTTGTCTTGACATTTGACCCAACCTTCGCCGTTGACTCAGAAAGACAATCTCACACGCGTCTTATTGCCCCGATTCCTATCACTTCTTGTATCTCAGGATTATTTCCTCGTCACTCTGCAATAATCTTCTAAAAAAGAAGCAAAAACTGAAAATTCACGACGCCTTCAGCAACACCCTCTCACTCATCTCACACTTACACCATCGCCATGACCACCACCACCACCAAGAAGACGCCCGCGACGCGCGACATCATCTCAATATCCATCCCAGAAGGCGAAGGCATGAAGACACAACTAGACCGCATCGATCGCTCAAATCGCACCGCGTACGAGAAACGGGTGTGGACCGCCCTGTGCCAAGTACCAAAGGGTCAGATCACGACGTACGGCATTCTGGCGGCGCATCTCAAGTCGTCGCCGAGGGCCGTCGGCAACGCGCTGCGCCGAAATCCTTTCGCGCCGCAGGTGCCGTGTCACCGGGTCGTTGCTACGGGCGGTGCTTTGGGCGGGTTCAAGGGCCAGTGGCCGAAGAACGGGGAGGGGATAACGCTTGATGAGAAGAGGATGCTTTTGAGGAAAGAAGGCGTCGAGATTGATTCGAGTGGGCGTGTGCTTGGGTCGCCTTTTGTGGCCTTTATTTGAAATCGTTAATGAAGCCAAGTTGATGAGCAAGCATACAAGTTTTCATGTTTCTACGAATCTTTCTAATCCATGGCGGCTCTTGATGAGTTGCTTTTGTGGACAAGACCATGGATACCCGGATACACGTTTCTACGTATGCGGGTTTCGTGCAGATGCGTCGGCTAGTTAACGGCCTGAGAGCAATTCTTTCCTAGATCGTCAGGAGCATCCAGTGTAGGATTGTGGCAAAGGGACTTGGCGATGGGCGGCACGGCACGCAGGCTGCACAAACACGTACCCGAATAAAAGCCCCTTGCATTCACAGACAAGCGATCGGAAGACATTTTTGGAAGCAGCAAGTCTTCATGTCGATCTGAATCTGTGCGGGACGGATCGGGAGGTATAGTAACGGATGGCCTGGAAAGAAGGAGTGAGGTACTGGGGTCAGTTCTCTTGTCCTCCTGTCACTAGAGGATCTAGAGGCATGTGGCTGAGGAGTATTTAGAAGGAGTCGTATACGAATTCTCATAAGCCCTCGAGTCTCGCTTATCCTGACCTCATTTGAGTATCCATCAATGATTTCTCTCCTTTCATCGTGGAAGAATCTGAAGAAGTCATTTGGGGCGAGAACGGAGAATGCTGGGCGTTCAATGAGATGCGTTCAACCCCGCAAATGGCAAAGATGAGGTAGCGTTGCAGAGGCACCAGCCGCCAAGTGTGTCACGATCTTCAGAATCCCCTTACCTTGCCTTGGGTAGCATTGTCCGTGCCGAGCACGACTTTGCCAAGCGACTGCTACATACAACCAGCTCACCATGTGATGAGTGACATTTAGCTACTGACGAGAATCTACCACGTTACCTTAAGTGCTTCACGCAACAGGAGAGGTTCGATTGGACATCTTGACAGAATTCAAAAACTCAAAAACAACAGGAGCCGACCGAGGGTCAAACACCGGAGCCCAAATAGCACCGGAACATCACGGACTAAACAAGACTTCACGACATTCATCCCTCGGTTATCAGACTCGATACTTGTTGTTAGAACGGGACGACAGTAGACTCCTCATAAGGTCTGCGGCGGCGGGCTGCTGGGTATCCAGTGATTCAGGCAATGAGTGCGTATTATCCCCCAGTATTCCTCGTGCATCAGGAGGACCCCGGCTGCTCATCGTCCACTGTCTCAAGTCATAATGAATAAAACGGAAGATAGGTATAAAGAAACGGCATATCTAGACTCACTTAAACTCCAGGCAGTGCCTGGGAACCACTGTGTTTTCAATAAAACTCACGCCAAGTCTATCCCTTACTCTCAAACCACTCTGCGCCTCCTTTGCAAAAGTTTAATGCCGCAAGAGAAAACATACACTGAGTCCCGAGTCCGGCATATCGTTTCCATTCGGACATGGCAGTTCACCGACAGCGAAGACGTACCTGAGACGTTCTCAGGGTCCATCCACCGGCAACCACATCTGAATTGGGGTCTCGTCGCCGGGGACAAACTCGCTGCCGGCGGCCGACCCTGCCCAAGTAAACAGTGACAGCTGACAGCCGGCAGCGGCATCGTGATAAGCCTCAGCCGTTATGTATCTCTCCGGGTCGGTGGCGCGCTAGCCTACTCGGTCGTGGACCGCGTATTCCTCAAAGTAGCATTCAGTGAACACGACCTCGAAATCTGGAGATTTGTCCACGTGAGAATGACTGCCACCGCCAGGCCTCTCCGGGATCTGTGGATTGTCCTGCAATGCAACACAGTCTGGAGACTTGGCAAACACCGATAGACCCGGGCCATGGCGACGGACAATAGCTGCAAGATACGGATTGAGGGGGACGACAATAGGCAGAGCCGCACATCTTCCTTCCCGAAGGAGACAGAAGAACAGAGCAAAAGGAGCATAGGACGTATCCGTAGACAAAAACGGCCCCCACCATCGGAATATAGACACATGTACGGATAGACATGGGAGGAAGTTGCGTCAGCCTCCTAGGCTCTCCCCGTACTAGTCTATACTACTCCTCTATTGTCTTTTGAAGACTCCATCAAACTGACGTTACGCACGAGCTTCGAAAGAAGACTTGATCCCCGAGATGATCCCGGCGCAGACATCCCCATCCGAATCCACCGGTTCGCCTCTCGGCCCCTCACCCCGTTGGCACCAGCACGTGTTGGCGCCAAAGGGGAATTGCAGAACATGTTGGCGCGATGGCAAGCAAGGTATTGGTATTCCGTAAGCAAACACAAACGCCGAAAGAGAAAAAAAGAAGGAGAGAGGTAAGACTGGGTTCGAGCTGCCGGCATGCTGGCTGTTGTTCTTCTGCAACGTTCAGAGGCGTAGCGGGAAGATGCCAGGTTCGGCACTCTTCCGAAGCTGAGAGATTCGCTGCTTCGCATAGGGTTGCGGTTGGATCCCCCCCTCCCCCCAAAAGTGCCCCCTCTCAGAGTCTCCTCTCGCCTTTGCGGGGCTGTTGGACGTTGGATGTTGGACGTTGGACTTGACGACCTCAATCAGAGACTTCTTTGGAATATATCGCCGAAGTTATATGGGCGCATGGTTCGATGTCGCCACATGCGACGTTGGCACAACGTGCCAGCCTGCCAAAAGACCCCCCTTACTCCGTACCTTTGCGTCTTTTCCGTCCTTGGCCTCCGAGGCTAGTGAGTGACATCGCGGGCCCCCTTGGAACGTTGGGACGGTCTGGCTAAGAGAACTAAACTTTGGCCTTCGCGGGAGAGGGCCGTTGAGAAGTTTGAACTGGCCACACACGCCGCACCTAAATCCTGATAGGAAACACAACGGCGGCGCTAGTGGCTGATGCTATTGAGCGGACACCACGGAGAAACTGCGTTTTGGACAAAAACGAATGGCTGCCGTAACGGCGTTTCTGTGTTTGCTACCTCACGCGGTTGTGTGGCGTGGTTCCTTACGGGAGAGGCGGCAAACTATTGTTTTCTGCTCCGGCAGATTCGATCTTATTTAGTTTGTTGGAACTCGGTTGTTGTTGGTTTTCGCAGAATGGTGTGTCTGCCTTTGCCCAAAGAGGGAACAAGTCCATCCAACCATTGGAAAGAGAAGGAAAGACGACAAGAGATTTCTTGATCGATGAATGCCGTCAGTCCCCCACACTGGCACACTCGGAGCGCGTGCTATGTATGCATGTCTTAGCTGACGCTTTGTTCTTTCAACTCAAAATAGACGGCGTTCTCAACCTAGCGAGTCGAGTCAACACAGACACCACCAAAATTTCATTCGTGTCAGTGTTTATACGAATCAGCGGGCGTTCATCCGTACATAATCAGCGTAGGGCAGAAAAAGAACAGGTCCCATCAGCCCTTCCCGTTGATCCCAACTTCCACCCAACGTCAAGGACACGCGACGGCCCCCATCGTCCAATTGTCCGCCAGTGATGTAGTAACGGAACCGGCATCAGGGCCTGTGCTGCAGGAACAGAGAGAGCGAGCACGCGCAAAAGGGCATGGAGACCCGGATTGCAGGCGCGAAGGATCCAGATCAAGGGGAAATACAGGGGCTTCTTGGGTTCTCCGTCGGACCTCGACTGGTCCAGTAGGGGAACACTGATCGTCGGGGCCGAGGCAAACTCGACGAGTTCACAACACCTAGCGCCAACAGGGGGATGAGGCCCATACGGATACGTTGACCCGTTGATTAGGTTCCTCGCACTTGGTCGCAATCACTTCGCATTCACACTGGGTTTGTGTGTAGAGTTGAGAAGTGCCAGAGTAAGCGGTTTGTGCTGTCATCCTGTTTGTTCATCCCATTCCAGCCGCTTTGACCAGCACCCCCGGCAGTTTGCGAGATTCGAATTTCATGCAAGAGTCAATACTTCGTCAACTTTCTTCCACATCCCCTTCCAGAAGCCTGCCGCAATCGAACGACAGATTACGCCGGTCTCATTTCCCTCTTCTGACATCTAAGCCCCCGTCTTCTTTCTTCGGCTTCGGAGGACTCCCGGACGGGTGCCAATTCTTCTTGTCCTACGCAACAGAACCTCGTGTCGATCCCCGTGGTCAAAGCAGAAGAGCGGACGAAAAGTAAGTGCAAGGTGTGGATGGCACACAACTGCCCTGGTCCATGCCTCGCTTCAAGCCTCATGGAATCAAGGAGAGAGTGTGTGTGAGTCTGTGAGAGACTCTGCGAAAGAGAGGGCAAAAGAGAGAGCAAAGGCTGAAGGGGGGGCTCCGCATCTATCCCGGAGCATGCTGCCCAAAGGGGGATAATCCCAGCAACGGGCCCCAGGCGTGTCGTGGGAGGAGGAGAACTCTCGACACACACTCACGCTGCTCCTCACACAGTACCCAGTCGAGAAGGGAGATTGACATCCATTATCCGCCCCCATGCCTCAAGCACCATGCCTCAAGCAACACAGCCCGCCTAGCAGGGCCAGGAAAGCTCGCCGTCGCGCCGTAAACAGATCCCTGGTCATTCACGACCTGTCTCTCGATTCTCCAATGCAGTTTGCTTCTCCTCAATATAAAGACTCTCCATCATGGCCCTCCCACTTGATGAACTCGTCAGGAGTCTTCCCTGCAGCCTAGTCATTCTTTAATATCCCCCCTCGGGTCGGCCATCCGTCCCCTTCCTCAAGGCTCCAAGACTTTCCTCCGTTCCGCTCCTTTCTCTCTTCAGCCCTGTCAAGATGAAGTCCTCCGCCGTCATCGCAACGGCGACCCTGGCCGCCGCGCCCTTCGCTGCCGCGGGCCTTCTCCCCAAGCGCGTCGAGAATGCCACGTGCCGCTCCCTCCCCGGCGACGCCAGCTGGCCCGCCACGACGGCTTGGGATACCCTCAACACCACTGTCAGCGGCAAGCTCATCGCCACCGTGCCCATTGGCTCCGTGTGTCACGACCCCAACTACGATGAGGCTGCCTGCACGGCGCTGCAAAATTCGTGGACTCTTCCCGAGACTCAGTAAGCTTATGCTTGATCTCTCAAGTTATGCGGAATATCGACTAACAAACCCCTCAGCTTCCCCTCCTCCTCTTCCGTGATGCAGAGCTACTTCGCCAACCAGTCCTGCGACCCCTTCACGGACTGCACGCTTCCGTGTCTGCTCGGAAACTACGTCAACTATGCTGTTGAGGTGACATCTGCCCAAGATGTTGTAGAGACCATCAACTTTGCGCGGGAGAACAACATCAGATTCCTCGTCCGCAACACGGGTCATGAGTAAGTCTCATCCGCACCTATAAGCGCCATCCCGCCCACGAAGCATTATCGCTAACCAACGACTCAGCCATCTTGGCCGCTCAACCGGTGCCGGAGCCCTCGCGGCATGGACCCACAAACTCAAGGAGATCACCGTGACCACTTGGTCCGATGACCTCTGGTCCGGCCCCGCAATCAAGATGGGCGCCGGCGTTCTCGGCTATGAACTCACCGAGGCCGGCAAGACCGCCGGCCTCGTCGTCGTCGGCGGCGAATGTCCCACCGTCGGTCCCGCCGGAGGCTACATCCAGGGCGGTGGCCACTCGGCCCTCACCACCAACTTTGGTATGGCCGCCGACCAGGCGCTCGAGTACGAGGTCGTCACCGCCGACGGCAAGATCGTCACCGCCTCCCGCACGGAGAACGCGGACCTCTTCTGGGCCCTCAGTGGCGGCGGCCCCGGAACCTTCGGCGTCGTTACCGCCGTCACCGTCCGCGCATACCCCGACGCCACCATCGGCGGCGTTGGTCTCCAGACTGCTGCTTCCTACACCACCCAAGAGAAGTGGTGGCAGATGCTCGACGCCTTCCACTCCCTCCTCCCCGGCATGACCGACCAGGGTGCCATGGTCGTCTTCCTCTACAGCAGCAGCGTCTTCGCCATCAACCCTCTCACGGCCTACAACAAGACGGCCGAGGAGGCAAAGACCATCCTCCAGCCCTTCCTCGACGTCCTCGCCAACCTCTCCATCCCCTACTCCTCCGCCGCCACAAACTACTCGAGCTACCGCGACCACTACGACAAGTGGATGGGTCCCCTCCCCTACGGCCACGTCGAGGTCGAGTCCTACAACTTTGGCTCCCGCCTCGTGCCCCGCTCCGTCCTCACAGACACCACCGCCCGCGCGGCCTACGTCTCAGCCATCCGCTACGGCGCCGACAACCACGGCGTCCTCTCTGCCGGCGTGGCCCTCAACGCCACGGCGCCCGCGGGCGTCGACAACGCCGTGAACCCGCACTTCCGCAAGGCCGCCATCCACGTGCAGTACTCGACGGCGTGGAGCAACGACCCGGCCGACTGGGAGAAGATGAAGGCGGACCAGAAGACCATGACGGAAGAAATCATCCCGCCCATCGAGGCCGCGACGCCCGGGTCCGGAAACTACGTCAACGAGGCCGACTTCAACATCCCCGACTGGAAGGAGAAGTTCTTTGGCGGCAACTATGACAAGTTGCTCACCATCAAGACCAAGTGGGACCCCTCGGGCGTGTTTTACGCGCTCAAGACGGTCGGTAGCGACAAGTGGAATGTTGCTGCTGATGGCCGCATGTGCCGTGCGTGATTGTCTTTTTGATAATGAGGTTTTTTGGAAATCAAGCGTCTAGGAGTTTTGTGAGGGCTTATGTGTACATACACATCTAATACA
Organism: Colletotrichum cuscutae; assembly: GCA_030869315.1. NCBI lineage: Eukaryota > Fungi > Ascomycota > Sordariomycetes > Glomerellales > Glomerellaceae > Colletotrichum > Colletotrichum cuscutae. The sequence goes on from MPDP01000299.1 coordinate 328,980, forward strand.
GACAAGGGCACCGTATAAGTGACCTCTTTTTCTGGTTCAATCCGTTTGGTCCGAGTCAAGTACGTGGTGATTAATAGTCGGTGATGCGTTCCAAATTGGAGACCCATGATGTTCACAGCCCGATCTAATTGGGGCTATCACTGTCTTGAGCTCATTCTCGGCCACAACACCACCGAGTCTCAACGTCAATGATGTCCAAAACCTGACCCCCAATCGAGCCTCCGTTCATCGCCATTGAGCCTGATTCTCCTCATCTGTGATTACGTGAGGGCCGCTCATCCCCTCCCCTGTCCCCCCGCCTATCTCTGTCAGTCCCGAGATGTATAAGCACCCCCCACAACCAATGCAATAAGGCGCTGGTCACCTTTGGTCCGCCTTGTAAGGTGTGAGTAAGATGCGCCTCCAAAGTCAGCATCAATGGGAACGGCGAGGCAACGGGCACTCCACCCTCTCCGCTTCTACCTGGAGCCAGGTGAGAATGTCGGTATGCTTAACAGCATCGCGGTCTCCACTCCGACCTCTCCAAGCTCTCGGCACCGGCAGCCTTACCAGGCGTTGTGGGGGAGGGGAGAGTTTGCTGACATGACGATCACGGACCAAAACTAGGTGTGTATCATCGGCTGAAGCGGCTCTACACAAGATCATCATGTAGGTACACGTACATAAGTAGTCGAGAGGAAATAAAAGAAGCACAGAAATCCTTCTTGCATATTTCCTCCAAACTCGAGGGTTGATATCAGCGCAACGCATCTCGGCGAAGCGACACCACATGCACATCAACATGAACTGCAACTCATTCCTTCCCTCTTACACTTCAAACCTGTCTGCATCCCTCACCCGGCGCCTATGTGCCCGCTGCCTCGAGCCGTACGAGTCCCAGCACGTCTGTCACCAATCCCAGAAACCCCATATGCCGAGTAACGGCTCGATGTACGGTCAGTGATGAAGTTGAATTGATACGTACGATGCCGGCAAAGTTCTCACCAGTCTTAATGTTGGCTAATATGTGACTAGCTGCGAAATCCGATGAGATGGGGAAGGATGAGTCGATGAGAGCATTTTTGAGGTTATTCTACGCTTAGAAGTTCTTATCATTTTCAAGTGTAATAATAGGAAGACTGTCAAGGTACCAGGTGTCTAACATCATGCAAATTCCCTCCTTGGTATTCTAAGAAAGAGAAAAGAGATATTGTACTTCAGTTTACATGTTTGGACATGCCATATAATAGACGACCTGACTGAGTGGATTCATAGCTCTAATACTAAGCTATCAAGTAAATAAAGCTCAGCGTTGCACTTGGCCACATTTACGCTTGTTTCCAGCCTTCAGAGACGAGGGATACGTCCGCTGCTCATGTTGTGGAAGCCCACCCAAGGGGCCCGAGTATCCAAAGGTGCTTTCTCATCACTCGTCGAGATTTCGAGTAGCTTCGAATAGCGAGCTGTCAATTGAGTAAAGCGATGGGATGATACTGTGACACCCTTGGCTTCGTTGGCCTGCCATGGTATGTCAAGCCTCGAGAGCAAACTGACAAGGGCCTCATTGGTCTTTGAGTAGTTGTGCAGTTCCCAATTGCGTCTTTGTTTGGTAAGGATTACATTCTAACATCGTTATCATGAGTTTTGTCTGATCAGCACTCGTAGGGTCTCATGATTTTTGGGTATTAATGTCTCATTCCGTATGTTTTTTTGTATACCGGCCCCGAAAGTCATGCTGTGTATTGTACAAGCGTAAGCCACGCAACCCAACACCGCCAGCCATGCCAACCGCCCAGAAAGCAGAACAGGGGAACCGAATGCCTTGATTGTTCATTAAACAACATCCCTTACCCATCCATTCCTTTACCAGCCTTGACACCTATCAAAGCCATTGTAGTAAATCACGTTGCGAAGGGCGTCGCCATGCCCCAGTCGTAATGCGCCGTCGCGTAACGCGCGACGCCGCGTAGGAATTGAGCCTACCCAATGACCGCTGAGAGGCCAGAGAACGCCGCTGGACAGAGCGTCTCTATGACTCTTCAGTCCGACGGGGTCCACGCTGAGAGATGGAGCCGCCGCGAGGGCCGCCACGTCCTCCCCGGCCACGGCCATCGCCACGGTGTCCACGACCGCCGCGCCACTCACCACGACCACGTCCGCGGTAGCCTCCCTCACGATCGCCACGGCCGCGGTTGCGGCCCTGGACCTGGTGGAAGCCGTCGTTGGGGTCGGCGGCAGCGGGAGCAGGGGTCTAAGTACAGTCAGTCTCGCGTTCGGTCATCACAGCTCACTTGAACGTACCTCGGGCTGGATCTCGTGGTGCTCAGGCTGGTCATCGGCCCAAGACTGGGTGTTGGAAACGGCAGCGGGGGTAGCCTCGACGCCAGTCTCGGTCTCTGCAGGATCGCGGGGAACAGAAACCCATTCCTGAGAAAGCGACATGCTGTTGTCGGCCGACTGGTCCCACTTCTCGCCGGCGGCGTTACCGGCGCCACTACCGATGTTGGCGTTAGTAAGGGTCTCGGTGGCCGCCTCCTCGGTCTGGCCGTTGGTGATGGCAGCATCGCCAGCCTCGATCTCGTTCACGGTAGCGTTGGCAATGGTCGGATCGGTAACAGCTTCGGTCGCAGCGGTCTCGGTCTCGGCGGGCGCAAGCTCGTCGTAAGGAGACTTGTAGGCCTTGGCAGCTGCCTTGACTTGGCCGACTAGGTATAAAAGGTCAGTATGGGATGTACTATCGAGGTGTGAGAAAAAAGCTTACAGGTCGTCTCGAGCAGCTCGCCATTGACGCTGTACGTCTGCTCTTCGGCGCCGTCAATCAGCTTGAGCATGGTGGCGACGGCACTGTCGTCACCCGTGTAGATGGCGAGAAGAACACCCTCCAGGGCCTTGTTCTCCTCATTGCTCTGGTCGGCATCCTCGGAGCGGCGGGCGGCAGCGAGACGAAGGAATTGTGACAGGGTGAGGAGCTTGCTGTTGATGCTCTTGCTAGAATCACCCTCCTGCTGGGCCTGCTGAGCCTTCACCTCGGCGACGGCGGCGGCCTTCTCCTTCTCCAGCTTCTCAGCAAAGGACTTCTCAAGCTCTGCCTTCTCAGCAGTAGCACGAGTGCGGTACTCCTGGTCGATCTTCTTGTACTGGGCCATCTGCTCCTCGTACTGTGAGATCTGGGCCTGCAGGGCAGGTTTCTTGAGGTACTGCGCCTTCTGGTCGGCATTGATAATGCGAGCAGCGACGAGGTCGTCGAGGGACTTGCCAGCGTTCTCGGCAATCAGGTTGTCGATCTTTGAGGCATTGGTCTGGTGGGTGGGAAGTTAGTTGATGAACCTTGCCACAGAGAGGGGTAAGTGTGAAGGTATAGGGTAGGCACGGACAAGCTTCTTGGTGGTGTTGCGAATGTTCCTACGGAGCGCGATTAGCATACGAGCAATAGGAGAAGCTCCAGTCGTTGATTTCCACCTACTTCTGGATCTCGCGAATGTAGGCAGTCTCGCCGGACTCGTCGGAGGCGTCAGCCTTCTCCGGGGCAGGAGAGGCAGTAGGAGCAGGGGACTCGGTGCGCTCGGCGGCCTTGGCCTTCTTCTTCTTGGCCGACTTGGATTCGGCTGAGACCGCGGGGTTCTGAACGGGAGAGGCGGCCATGCTGAAGCTTGTGGGAGGAGCGCAGTCAACAGGGTCGAGGTCGCGTGAGCTTGGATGGGAATTTTCAGAGGTGGTGGTGGCCAGCTACAGGCAGAGAGCGCGCAGGTGAGAGGCAAGTAAACAAACTTGTGTAGAGTGAGGTAAGATGGGATGTACAATCGTAGGAGGAAGGTCCTAGGATCGAAGAATAATACTCAGAGGAGAGGCGTTTGTGATGGGGGGGAAAGGTGAAGTTATTGTGAAGAGGTGGATGTGCAGGTTTTGGACGGATCAAATTTGGAGGTTCACGGAAGATGACACTCCAGCTCATAGACGGCAGGCAGGCACGTAGCTCGGGGCCAGAGTGCAGCTCAGTGGAGGGGACACTGTCGGCCGGGAGAAGCTGAGGTCCAGTACCTTTTCGGTGGGGGGTTTTCAGGCGTTCAGGCGGTGATCCAACCTAGGAGTGGGTTCCCAGGAGCTGAGGAGCCGGAAGCATCCCTGCCGCCAGGCTGGTTTTCGCCTTAAGTTCCCCTTCCCTTCCCCTAAAAACCCCTGCCTCCACTCCTACCCGCCGGGGTTCTAGAACTGGTCAGAAGAAAAGGTACATTCACTTGTACTGAGATGGGAGACCCATGGAGCATTTACGTAAGGTAGTAGGTTGGAGGCGCCTCAGGTCTTCGAGACTGCATGTTTCGGGTTCAATGGTTGGCATGTTTCATCTGGCATGTTTCTCGCCTACATGCTGTCCTGCCAACCTGATTACATCTAAGTAAGGTGCTCTAGGGCTTTTTTGCAAGAGTAATAGAAATTCATCGTTCTACATCTTGCGGCACCATCTTCTGTACCTTGTGCTCCTAGCCTTCCCTGCTCGGATGACGTACCAGGCAGGGCATCTCAGCCTTCCATGTCTGGGACTAGCCGTCACTCTCTCACGGGAATTATCTATGGATATACGGTAAGCTGTACGCAGTACTCATGCGCCAGACTCCCATAGTGACTAGGCCGCGAGCATCACCACCCGCACCCACCAATAGCAAAGAATCTATCCATGGAAACACACTATGTCGCCATTGATCATAGTGTCGTGGTCATCCAAACGTTGACGCGGCTCAGGCCGGTGCTGCTCAGATGAAGGAGCCACAGAACACCTGCGCCCTGCTCCTCCAACCTTTGCGTGCCGCCTCAATGCACGAGACGGTAGCCTGCATGAATCGAGCCTCTGTTCTGTCGCAGACCAGCGCCTAAACCTCGAGGTCGATTCCATCTTTTGCATAGCCCTTCTATACCAGATATGATATGTTGTTGCTGGTCGCCATGTTACACCAACGGAATCGCATTCGGGCGTATTCGACCACGCTAATGGCATCGACGGCCCCGGGTCGCGAAGTAGATGAGTGCTGTGTACTCCGTAAGTATCGAGTAATTTCTGGAGTTTCGATATCGATGAACTGGAAAATCAACCTCGGAACTTGGTGAGAGTGTCCTGCATAATCCAATGTTAGCCTCACCATGTAATCAGACTTGCTGTTGATGTGGTTGTACAACGTACCGAAGTCACTTTCTTGACGCTTCGGGCCGTGATGCCTCTTTCACCAGACTTCTTTGACTCGATAGCCGCCTCCTTGACGAGTCTGGTAAGAAGTCAGTATGTATACGTCCCAATGTTCGAGTCAATAACTTACGTCTGCATGAACAGGACGTAGTCGAGGTAGATCTGAGGGCTGGTCAGCAGGGCGTGCCAGGCGCGTCAGTAAGCAACTAACCATGACGTCCACATTCTTGCCCAAGTTGCAGTTCGAATGCGCTTTGATGATCTTTTTGACAGTACCGCGCGGGTATGCCTTTTGACCGGGTGCCATCGCGAGAAAAATGTGCACCGCGGCGAGGACCAAACGTAGTTGAGATTGAAGTCGCGGGAAGGATTGAGGTGTCGCGTGCAAGCTGTCGCGGCTCGGTGTGACGTTCCGGTGTGGGGGAGCCCAGAGCTTTTGTTGTGTTTGGCACAGGCCACTAGCGAGAGAGACCTTGATTGAACTTCCCCCGAGAATTGAGAGTGGGGCAGTGCATGACCCCTCCGCACTGTGGCGCATTACTGTGACCCTCCTTCTGAGCTTTTTGGGAGCTCCAGTGCTGTCACCGTCACCGACACCATCGTCAAACCCACCACGCATCACGTTGCACCACATAGTACCAAGATGTTGTCACGGCGCATGGTATGAACCCTTCACCTTATGGTCTACTGTCTATACTGACACCGTATCTGCAGCTCACCAAGGCGGACGAGGAGTCCGTCGGCGACGAGGTCGAAGTTAGGAGGGAGGACCAAGACAAGATCAACAAGTTCAGCCGTCTGCACCAGCGCGAACTCATAATCGAGGAGGAACTCAAGAACAAGAGCGTTAGTCGTACCTTTATACAATCACCGACAAGCAACCCCATCTAACATCTGTGTGTCGTTGCAGAAAGAAAAGGAAGAGCTCGAGGATCTCAGCACAGAATTGGAGCTTGCGGACGAAGACGAAACAGTACCGTACGCACCTACGAAGGACTCTCGATGACGCACCGAAAGACCATACTGATGCTCGGCCATAGATACAAGATTGGCGACGCTTACTTCCACGTATCGCAACCTCAAGCAATAGAGATGCTCGAGCAGGCATCGACCAAGATCGAGGAGGATGTCGAGGGGTTAGAATCGAAGCTGGAAACGATCAAGGAGGATATGAACCAACTCAAGGTCGAACTGTACGCCAGATTCGGAAAGAGTATCAACCTCGAGACATGAAGAAGTACAATCGAGAAACAAAATTCAACGTCGTCACGCATCGCATCGCCGTTTCGGGTCGCGTACCCTGAGAGAAACACCGGTCAATAGCTTATCAAATCGTGGCCAATGAACACTGAGGGGGAACGTTTTTCCGCCGCTGCAGAAGTTGGTGCAACTCGAAGGGATCTGATAAGAGTAGACGCTTTCGGCCGACTCAACTGCCCCCGCGGTGGGTGTGCACCTCAATCTCTGAACAACGCATACCTACTAGGTAGATCCCATCCTGAGACGCAGCGGCGCATTCCACTAGCGGCGTCGTTTCTTACCGGTGACGGCATAGCTGTCGCTACCTTATGAGTCGTGACGAAGCGCAGCAGTCGATGGCGCTATCGCAAACCCAAATGACCTCTGTGCAGGGGGCAACAAGGGCAGCACCGGGGATGCGGCGGGAAAGCACATCGCCGCGCCGCGGCCGGATAAGCGGCCCTTGAAAACCAAGTGGGTCTTGCGGTTCGGCTCCGATGAGAGTCAATGACAAACCAGTAGCGAGACACGCCTTTTCCTCCTCGTCTACCGGTACCTACCGAGGTAGCTTGCTGTTTCCCCCCTCCCCTCATCAGCCGTGAACGGGGATAAGGCTTCGTCTCTTGTCTCTTACACCCGGCCACTCAGGAATGCTTCTCGTTTGCTAAATTGTGAAAAAAGTATGGTGGGAACGACGACTAGACCGGCTCGATCCACAAGGGTGATCGGCCACATGCAGCATGCAGTCACCGATTTTCGGGCATCTGTGGTTTTGGGGCCATTATTCTTTGGGCCATTATTCATCCATTTCCGTATTTGACGGCCACCCTCACCCACACCTCCCATACTCTGCTCTCTCCTCGTGTCTTCTGAGATGGAACCCAACACAGGAACATAATTACTGTGTGTGTTATTCCGCTGATCACGGTTCGCCATGCCCGCCCACAGCGAATCCGCAGAAGATGCTACAGATAGTCTGCCTTATTTGCAGCGTGAGCATCCCCATGAACAATACCGTTTTTGTGACCAAAGTGTAACTCTTCATTAGGCAATCGATCCTCTCTATCAGGAACGGTGAGGAGGATCGATGAAGATGAAGCACGCCAAAGGTATGAGGCTCGTGCCGAAGAGCAAGGTCTGGACGAAAAGAAGATGGCTAGCCCCAACTCATCAAGTGACGAAGATGAGCCGACAATAATATCTTGGGATGACGGTGATCCAGAGAACCCGTACAACTGGTCACATGTATGTTGCTCTGGTCGCATATCTACAGATCCAGTCACTAACGAGCTGTAGACCAAAAAGTTCCTGATCCTTTGCTTAACCATGATGCAAGTCATCAACAGCACAATGGGCTCGGCCCTCCCATCCAACGCGATACCCTTCATAACCGCCGAATGGGGCATCACAAACGAGCAACAGCAGGTCTTGCCCATTTCCGTCTTTCTCATCGGCTACGTCTTCGGGCCTGTAGTCTGGGCACCTCTCAGCGAGCATCTCGGCAGGAGAGTGTTGACTATTGTCACCTTTGTCATGTTCACCATCTGGACCATGGCCTGCGCCCTCGCACCCAGCTGGCCTGCGTTTCTCTTCTTCCGCTTCTTCACGGGCGTGTTCGCCAGCTCACCCATCGCTATCGTGGCCGGTATCCTCGCAGATATCTACGGTGACACCGAGACCCGCGGCCGTGCCATGACAGCCTTCATGGTCGTAAGTCATCCCTGCGACTTTCCCGGATTTCACTCCCTTGAAGCTTTGCTAAAACCTCGTAGACAACCACCTTCGGCCCTCTCTTCGCCCCGATCGTGTCCGGTTTCTGCTCCACGACAATAGGCTGGCGCTGGTCCTTTTGGGTGGCTCTCATCTACGCCGGCCTGACCCTCATCCCGATCCTCCTTCTCCCCGAGACCTACGCGCCCGTCCTGCTCCTCCGACGAGCACGAAAGATACGCAAACTAGACCCCTCCGCCGCCGTCATCGCGCCCCGCGAGATGGAGAGCACGGACTTCAAGCACATCGCAACCGTCGTCCTGACCCGCCCCGTACGCATGATCATCTTCGAGCCCATCGTCAGCTGCACGTGCGCCTACCTGGCCTTAGTATACACAATCTTCTACATGTCCTTCCAGGCCTTCCCCATTATCTTCCAGAAGCTCTACGGTCTCTCACCGGGTGTGGCTGGCCTCGCCTACCTCCCCATAGGCGCCGGCGCTCTGCTAGTGGTGCCCATCTTCATCGGCTGGGAGCAGGGCCATCTCCGCGCGCAACGCAACGGTCACGCATGGGCCAAGCGCGAAGAGTTCCGCCGTCTCCCTTTCGCCTGCGTCGGCGGACCGCTGTTCTTCATCTCTTTGTTCTGGCTGGGCTGGTCTTCCAGAGAAGGCGTCAGCTTCGTCGCGCCCATGCTGGCGGGCATCCCGTTCGGGATGGGCTTCATGCTCATCTTCATCGCCCTGCTCAACTATCTCACCGACGCCTACGAGATCTTTGCTGCCAGCGCTAACGCGGCGGCCTCGACGAGCCGGTCTCTGCTCGCTGTGGTGCTGCCGCTGGCGACGACACGCATGTTTAATAAGCTCGGCATTGCTGGTGCTTGTAGCTTGCTTGGTGGATTCAGTGCTATCATGTGCATCATCCCCTTCATCTTTATCTGGAAGGGCGAGCAGATTCGAGCGGGATCGCGATTTTGTATCGCGCTTAAGGAGAGGAAGGCTGAGATGCAGAGAAAGGTTGAGGAGCAGAAGCAGAGGGAGGAAGCGAGGAGGATCAGGTTGAGGGACAGTCCTGCCCGGAAAGAGGAGGTTTGAGTTGTTTCTTGAATGAATGAATCGACGAAAGGTTTCTGAGGTCTAGCTATTGAAGTAAGAGATGAAACGTCTACCGAGAGAGAGATGGGAACACTGGCAAGGGAGGCATACACAACCAGAGTGGTTGAAGAGGAGCGTCGAAGACATCCACTGAGTGGTAAAGGGGTACAAACCCTGAGTGAACACGGTCAAATTCTTACGACGGCACCTTTTCTCTGAGCATAGGTCCGTATATCTTGCTTTGAGGGTGTATAGGGGAGGAAAAAAAACGCCCGATAAAGCATGAGCACCACACGACCTGGCCCCTTCTTAGGCAGGACGAGAGTTGAACATCGCAATGACGATAATCAACCAAAAGCATTTATCCATAACACGTAATACAAATTGCGTCATACCCCGAATCTGCCGCCTCTCACTGGCTTTCGTTGATATTCTTGAATACCGTGTGATAGACGGTGGGACGCAAGAGCTTATGTGAAGGACGATTCTAACTCGTAACGACGTGGCTTCCTCCAGACTCAACCTTGACTTCGTCGTTGCCTTCCGATATTCCTTATTCCGAGATTTCCTCGCTGTGATGCGGTGTGACGGCCGAAGTTGCTGACAAGACTTTCCTCATATATATATGTTTCTTAGAGCATCAAATAGAAAATTAGATCTTGTTCGAGCAGCCTCTCTGACGGTACAACATGAAGAGATCGATTTATTGACACTAGGTATATGCGCACATATCGCAACAACAAGTCGCTCTGTTTCTCTCTGCCTCACTCAAGAATCATTGAAGCACACAGGCAGGCTTCGCACTTGACGCATGCCATTGACGTCCGCTACCAGCAAGGACCAAGATTCGGGGCCTTTCGGCCGAAAGTCATGCACTTTGGGAAGGAGAATTAGGCTTACTGGCTTGCAACTCTTGAGGAGGGGGAGAGAATCTCCCACAAGACCAGGCTGTGAAGGCTTGCTTGCATATATTGATCCACATGACAATCCAACATTCCATTCGTGAAGTTACCACCAACAGGGCTTATCTCGTCATGTCCTAGCGGAAACATTGATCTGCCCGCCGGGAAGCTATAGAGAAGAGGAGAAACACCCACGCAGACCGAGCAGCGTTTGTGCAGCCCTCGTAACGATCTTTGGGTACCTTGCAGCTGGGCCACCGGGTTACAACAAGATTACCCTAGAAAAGTAGCTCATATGCGATTAATGATTTGATTGCGTTGAAAGGGGATTCGTTTACCGAAGGACGAGCCTCAGGGCTGTTTTGGCGCTACTATAAACATACTTAGAAATCGGCTTTGACAGTACGTTTCTCTCTCCTCTAATTAATGAAAGCGTGGGTGGTAGCCTGGGTAGTAGCTCAGCCCTAAGCTAGGCGCTTGAGTCTGGCCAAAATCCTTGGACAGGTTGGCATATGGCCATGTTGTACGTGGAAGGAAGTGCAGAGAAGCTCGAAGCTGCCCTTCAGCAAAGTCAGCTACTAGAGAGGCTGTTGGTGGAACCCAGCCGTCCATATTGATGTATTCCAAAGCGTATAAACGTCTAAGAGGGTGAAAGGCTGTGACTCAAAAGCGGGCTCATGAGATTGAGAGTCCATGCTTTGGGGACCTCGAAATACATGCCAACAAACGTCACTGAGCTGCTCTGTCACCCGATGAGAACAAAGACCTGGATAACTTCGGGAAGAATACCCGCGATCGCGTGACATCCTTCGCTCATTACACCCTTGAAGTACGCGACCGCCGTTTATATATATATATATATATATATATATATTCACTCAAGCCAGGTGCCCATTTTAGCGACTTAACCGCAGGCATAAGGCAAAGAAGGGGGCACGCACTTGGGAGACGTCCTTTGTCATATCAGCGCTGGGGACATGTGCCTATTCAGACCAGCCTTGACACTGTTCATAACGACCTTACCGAGCGGTATTTCTAGACTATTCAATTGAATGGTAAGATTGAAACCTGCGTCAGGGTCTCTCCTTGCATTTTACGAAGTTGTGCTTCTGGCAAGAAAGTTGGTCTGCCAGGTCGGTTCTACATATCTGACTCCTCGCTGACCGGGCCATAGACTTGACACTCTCTATAAAATGGCTCTTTCTTACTGTGTCAAAGGCGACAAACCACCTGAGATATATGATGCAGCCTCCAGCCATCCCTTTCCGATCGATAAAATTGCGCAGCTCGCCCGAAGAACTATTCTCAAGGCGGATGGAGACAAGCTTCGCACCCCGGGGCAGGTCGAACGCTTCCAACGCTATCCTGACCTCCATCTTACCATCACCGGGATATTCTTCAAGAATAGTAAGATGACGTGGTTGAAGTTTGCTGAGTGGCGCGCCGGCAGGATAGGAAGTCATCTAAAGAAGAGTACGGGATAAGTATGGATTTTCCGTGGCGCGGAATTTCAACCATAAGGATTTGATTTGGCGGCCGCGACCGAAACAAAGCGGATGACGATGAATCGTGTTGATATCCATAAATCGTGTAATCACCACGAGGGTTTAAATACTCTAGCAAAGGGGGCAATCTCTATTCCGATGGATAAGAATTCATTTCAACATCATGGCTGGCAAGGCCTCCAAGGGCGTCAGCCTAGCCGTTAGTTTGACAAAGAGACCTCGCGAAGTCGCTCTTGATGAATTCATTGACCGTTTACATGACGACTTGGATATAACAGTCGCGACACATCGCGAGCCACATGCGCAGGCAGCATATTGCGCATCGTAACCCAAGAAGGAAGACAGCCGTGGTGTCGACAGGGTTCCGATCGCAAACCAAATCCTCGGCAGGATACACAGCCGAAGTCTCATCTTTGTGCTGAGAAAATCTTGCCCCAGACGTCTGGTATGACTAGTAGACTTCACCTCTACGATACATCACCATCGGACCTCTGCCATATGTCTGTTCCGCCAGAAGAAACAGAGCTTCAAGAATCTGCGCCATGATTTCGAATGGAACAATCACATGGGTATTACTGCCTCATCTTGAAGAACTTGATACGCGGGGGTGAGTTGACAAGAGGAAACCAACAAAGCCTCGTTCACCACCAAGAGCTCTCTTGGGCATCGCAAAGGCCCTCCAACAGATCATCACGGCCCAGGATGCCAATAGGGCGAAAAGAGCGATAGGAGAGGCCCTAAACAACCTGTTCCTTCCAGTGATTGCTTACTCAGTGACGTTCATTGCTGATGTGCCATCTCAAAACCTCAATTGGCAGACTTGTTAAAGGAAGAGGAACTTGGTACGGTACACAAGCCGAGTCAGGCAAAGGTCTAACGGAGCTGTGGAAAGCGGAGCGTCACGAGGGATGCAGCCCAAGTCCATAAACATCAAGGACACAGAAGTCACAAGTCACTGAACAACAATAAAGTCTCACAAACGCAAGTCACACCTTACGTTCATCTCAAGTTTCACTCGAAGTCGAAAGAGAGTTGAGATAAACTTCCCGTCTCGTTTCAGCAGGCTGCAGCCAGCATACATGACACCGGGGGGGCGGGG